>MNCL01000151.1:0-379918 GCA_001932985.1 Proctacanthus coquilletti
ACAATTTTGCTTTTTATTTTCTTAATTTCCTCTCCTTTCAATACTTTTCCAGTTCGATGATTGCATTGACAGAACTAAAAGAAACGAGCAGCTATGGTAACTTAATGCTTCTATGATTTAATTTGGTTCCGACAGGAAACCAGCAGTTTACTCCCCGTCGTGTATTTGTTCAAAAGCCAGCAAATAATTTGTTCACTTAACGAAGCGAAAACGTCTGGGCCATAAAGCATCCCATGTCCCAATTAAAAATTCCATTTTGATCGTTTAATATTTATAAGAAATACTCTCTGGTTTGGTCCACACTTGCGAATGTTGCGGACACAACTCGGATGCAAGGCCCCGAAGCCCCTGGGGCTCCTCTCGACTGGCGAAATGCCATTATTGACCCTTCAGCCAAAGGAGAAATTTCCAAGGATTTATTTGCTTTTTATCTTCTGCAAATTTTCTTACCGCACCACATCCGACTTGAAAAATCTGAAGTGCGTACGTGAATGGAAAGAAATCCCTGCGAGGAAGGAAACATGGGTACAAGAAGGGATTGAGAGGGCCAGGGCACAAATGGCTTTCAAGGCGAGCAAAGTAAGCAAAAGCAAACAATCGACGTCGATAACACTTTGGCGCGAACGAACGCCCAGAAAGTTCCCAGCCACCGTGCGACAAAAGAATTTGTTTTTATGTTTGCAATCCCTTACAGGGATTACGCCAAGATTTCAGCTCGAGTGACCTATCTCATAGCCATGAACCCCCTTGTCACAGGTTTCCTCATTATGCCCAAACGCTTCGGATATGTTAATGGTCGACCTAATACCTATTGTTTTGCCAATTATAATAATAAGCTACACATTGATCTTTACGGCCTACACAGGTCGCGGCAGCGGCATGGCACGTTGGCGCGGCACCGCGAACGGCAGAACCCCTACGTCCGTCGCCAAGGAATATGATAACTAGGCACCGCGGATCGAACAGTAGCATTCCCCGCGAAGAAACGCATCTTCGCGTTCAATAACAATCAGGAAACCGAAAAACGAGTATCGCAATCGCAACAAGATGATCGCTGCGAATGGACCATTGCACCGGCGGACGTGGGCACTCTGGATCTTGAGTTTGTGCATAGGTGAAGCAGAAGAATACGAGCGGCTAGTTTTCGCGGGGAATCCCGCACTGCACCATATAATTTGGTATTCGCAATGTCCCCAAGAATAGGTCTCCGAAGTGCACGAAACGAAATAGCAAATCCGCGGGCTCGGGTATAATGAGAATGTGAACATGGCCACATATTATTACCCATAAAGGCTATGGGAATCGATAGCGATACTATCGCGCATCGGGTCCGTTGCCGCCGACTTCTCGAGGGAACGCCACAGACGCGCACCAAGACGGTGGTGTTTCTTTCAATTCGCTTCTACCTTTAACTGTTTTGACAATTTTTGTCGGCCACCAGATTGGGTATAATGTGTTTATTTATTGTTGAGGAAGTCTACTATTGTTCGGCAGCGATTTGATATCGCACAATCCAACCATAGGCTTCTGAAGTCTTCTTGGGTACTTCGTTAGCGAAAAATAGCTAAAGCTAAAAAAATAGCCCACACATTTCACGGATCTGCATGCTGGTAATTTACCGAAAAGGGAATCCTAAGATTAAATTATACTTTCTATAAAATTCTCTGCTTAAATAAGTAAAGAAAAAGTAACTTTCTACAAAAACCTTTCTTAAGAAAACCTTTCTCAAGATGCTCTAATATTGTAACCTAATGATAAAATCAAATACCTATTTACTCTACGATGAGCCCGTAAAATTAATTTGCAAAGTTGTAAAATGAAACATTAATCAGATTGTACTCATCTAAAAAGGTATAAGAGTAAATGTATACACAGGAGCATAAATATGCCCCCGAGAGGAGGCATAAAAATTTATATTTTTCGCTAACATATTTATATTTATAGCTTTGGGAGCTATATTTAACCATCTTTTATTTTCAGAACATTTTCAGATATTTTACAAGAGTTTCTCAAAATATGTTCTAAAAGTTAATGAAAAGGAAAAGCAGAATGATTTAGTACAAGAATTTAAGACTATACAATCCAAACAAATCGTGTTCTAGACAGAACGTGTGGAAGTAAAAATATAACTTATTACAGGTTTTAAAGGTGATAAACACGAAAAGGTACATAGGTTTAGATTTTTAAACTTCCGGAGAGAAAATGATTATTTTAAAAATTAAAGTACAAACAGAAAAAAGCAGAAGGAGCAAAACTGAGATTTGTCTACATTCAGAGTAGTCAAGAATTAGAAGTATGTAAAGCATTGTAAATGTACACACCTAAACCTCTTTTTTTCTATAATACTACGATATTTATTATTTTAACGCGACCAAATTAAATTTTAAGTTAAATTTGAATAATAGAAATGCAAATAGTAAGCGTATTCTTTTAAGAACATATCTATCGCATAAAAAGAGGTTTAGGTAGTATACTGACTTTTTATATGTACCTCAAAAGACCATCAAACCATCACTTAGTAAACAGATTGAAAAAAATAATGTAGTTAAATTTTACAAGTAACATTTGAAAGAAATTTTGCCTAAATTTAGCTTCACAAATGTTGATCATAAACACCACATCGTACACCCTGTTTTACCAACATGCAGGAATTTCGACTATTCAACCTCTACTATTTTACTTTAGGTTGTAATTTATTAGATTTTCGAGTGTACTTCTGAATTTAATAATTCTTTACCATTTTCTTGAATAATTTCTTTTTTAATGTTCGTTTATAGAAAGTATTGATATTTAAGATAATATCAAACAATAGAAGCCGCACTGCATCTCCGATCGTTTCGAGGTTAATTAGACAATAACCCAAAAATGAACCTGCAGATTATCTACGAGCCATGAGAAAAACTTTTCGCCGTGTCAGTTTATTACCACAACGAGATAAACAAAAAATTTGTGCGCTGAATGCTAATAGCGAACTGAAGATGAAGAAGTAATTAAACGGCGAAAATTAACCTGGACAACTTTCCCAGGCTACCAAACTGGGGCACAAAGTGTGTCAAACTAGCACCAAATGAAATTTAAAAAAATGATCACAAAAGCTGACAGCTTCTGAATTTATAAGTAAGCGAAGATTTGTGTCTTCTAGACTTCCAACTGTGAGTGCAAATCTAACGGCTTTCATCACTCCGCTCTTAAGGAGGAAATAAGCTCGCGTGAAATGACTTCTCAAATTCTCAGGTAACAATGGTCGACATAATTCGTGGCATCACCACCGCTGACCGGTCGATTCATCAACAGCCCATTTGGAAAGGCATTAGTTAAGTTATAGCTCGTATTAAGTGACTTGCAGGCCACTCGAACGGGTACCCACAAGATGTGATGACCACGGTGCCCAAGATCATGGTCATATCTCGGACCCGGTTCATCCAGGGGTCGGTGGGAGGACCTTATGGTAATGCTGAATGCCGTTACAAAGCACTTTCAATGAGGTCTCAGGGAATGGTCAACACGTCACAACAAAAGACAGCCTGAATATGACCCGCGGATATTGTAATGAAGGCGCTGCGCTATACTGAGAAAACGTTTTGTCGTTTTGTGTGGTCGGGGAGGTTAAAAGCATGCAGAAGTATCCCCTGAATGCGGCAAGTCTATCCCGGGTCTCAGTATGAGGAAGTGTCACTTTGCAGGCTAGCAACGGGAATAGACCCTTTAATGAGAGCCCTAAGAAATTATGAGCGACGGCAGATGCCCCAAGGTCAAGCGTCGTTTAGAACATTCTTAGATTTGCAAGATGCGACTCTTGGAAGTGTCATGTTCAAATAAAGTTCCTTTCATCTGCATGAATTAGTACGCAAATTGACTTTTGTTGGAAAACGCCTTTGACTAACTTGCGCTCTGTCAAGTTGGGATGGCAAAATGGGTGTGAGTTATCTCCACTTGGGAAGTGTCTTTGAATGGTGCATTTGAATATATGAAATTGTCCAAACGTATGAACATGCCAAAGTAAATTTTCTAATACTTCGGCTACTTTTTCTCTAGGAACAACTATAACAATGTTGGGAACAATGAACACAAATTAAACTAAATTTTCAAGTTTGGGACACATCTAATTTATAGATTTTATAAAACCAAAGTTACACCTCACCATATCCTGTTAAAAAGATTCTATTCGACAAAATAAGACTTTAATTAAAGTAAAAATCAGAATAAAGTTCATAATTTCGTGGTGTTTGGAATGTAAAGATTTTAGAATTTTGATTCTAAGCTTCTTAGAAAATTACTTTCAACATAGAACACAAAAAGAGCAGAACCAGGGTGAATGTGGAAATCGGACTCACAACTTGTGAAATGAAGGACAAGCTACGCTATCACTGACCTTGCAAGAACGCCATAAAATCCTCAATTAGATGATAGTTGACAGTTGTGTAAAAAATTTTACATCTTTAATATTTCAAATGTAAGATCTAAAGGCTTAATAATTTTTAGTTAAATACTAGAGTATCGAATTTAAGCACCGTGGTATATTAAAAAAAGCACTAGCAAGATGTCAAAAACGCATTTTACGAGAGACTCTGCTAGAGACTGTTTAAGATATTTAGAAAATTCTTGAGACGGAAAATTTTTATCTCGGTCTTACAACTGCCAGCATGGCAAAGACATTATGGAGGACCGCGCATTTAAATTAAAAAGATTTCGACATCATAATTCCCCGAGTGCAAATAGGAGGCCACAAAGCCCAAAAGAGCTTGCTGGGTATTTTCTGCGACAATAAAGTGGAAGCTAGGACGGTTTTCTTATCCTTTTGGTTTTGATCGAGCCGCGAAATTCCTCGGAGCGCGCTAATTCCTTCTTGTTCATTTCAGAGGCGTTTGACAAAAACGACGACGCTCTCCGGAGGAATTTAAACGACTTAATTTGCAAATTACTTCCCGGGCTAATTACCATTTCAAATCTGAGCGTCGTCAGCTCTTTTGGGCAGCCCGTTTAGCCGAAAGGCACAAAAAGGGGAAAGGGACTCCTTGATGGCACCTTGCTGCTGCAGCTCGGGAGTGTTCCTACCTGAAGAATCTACTAAGGAAAGGACACCTACTCGCTCGGCAACTGATGTGGGATGACTTTTAATTTCAGAATAGCCGTGCCGGGGTCCGGTGATGTGGTCGCAATGGTGACGGCCGAGGGAAACTCTTCCTGAAAAATATTTACCTCAAATTTAATTTGCAAATTTCACGAAAGTGAAAAGGAGGACGCGAGACCCTCAAAGTTTAATTTATTTGGACAAGGGAAAATTAACATGTCTCGACTTATGAGGAACAGTGTTGCTGTATTATGCAAAGTTGGAGCATCCCTTGATGTCTTCATAAATTGTAATTAATTCAGCCGCGCTATAAATCTTGGTATCGGAGAAGGAACCAATTACTGGATCTTGAATTTCCACGAAATCAGCCGTCGCCTGCTCCTCTACGTTGCGCGACTGAAACAAGTTCTTCTGCATTGCAAAAAGGCTCATAAGAAGATCGTCTAACAAATTTTCTGCAAATCTTCGACGAATTCAGTCAGTAGCCGTTTGGAAGGTAGACAAATAAATCACACCTGAAAGTCCTTTTGTCTTTTGATCGCGAAAACGGACCGCGCCGTGTCTAACAAGACTTCACCTTGTGTCCTACAATGGACTTTATCAAACACAACCATCTTCTGTTCAGCCGAGAATAACAATTGAAAAGAGAAAAAACCCGGCCGGCTCCTTTCGATTCGGCATTTTATCTCGCCATTTTTCCATGGAAGGCGACTTGGTGTGATATGGCGGACCCAGACAGCAACTTCCGTCCAGGTATTTTAATGTTCTGCTCTTAATGATCTTGGTGGTAATTAAAACGTCTTCTAACCGAAAAAATGTTAATTTTTCGTGTTCAACATTCTTCCACGCCTAGTGAACAGAAGGAAAGCTAGCTCTTCGTTTTCGACAATGGCATTTCGACTTTTAAGAGTCGCTCAAGTTTTTGTTGTAAAGGGTTATTATTACCAAATTTTTCGGATGCATTCACATCAATGATTTCTTATAGTTCCAACAAGGTAAATGTTGGCAGATACACATTAGTTCAGGTTGACCACGTCTCATAAAATGGAAACCTATACAACGGCCTAACATTCCGTTCATACAAAATTCTCTGCACTGTCGTCCATTGAAGAATACCCCGCTTACCCACATACCCCAAATTTTATAAGAAAAAACTCGTACAAATCAAATTTTAGGTACGTAGGTATAAAGAGTACTTGGATTATGCGCAAATTTTTAACTATGGGTGGTTTAGTTACTATTGGTATTTCGGAATTAGATCAGTGTTGCTTTTTAAGCTCTGAACTATGTCGATGATGCAAGAAAAGAAGAATTAAAAGCCTTCGAAGGTAAAATTATTTGATTCGTGAGGTAGCGATAGAAGGAAAAAACGGACTTTCCGGGGCGGTAATTTCTTACTTAGCGCCACACACCTTTTTGTTGGCAGAAATCGCCTTCTTAAATGACATCGTCTGTTTGCTGAGCTGGCGACTGGCGGCGGTATTAATGACTTAATCACCTAATGACCATCATTGAAATAATCAGCTCCTCCATAATTCCCTGAGCGAACTTTGGCGCGCTAGCCTCCAAGACGTATGCTCAATTAAAAGCGCATTAGCAGGCCAGCAGCCGGCTGCCAGCCCGGGGCAGAATGCGAGCTTACCAAATGAACTCAGGATTTCCGTGAAAAACACAGAATAGGCACATTTCAGCATATTTCCCTCAGGACGAGACCGTGTGTGTACCGTTGAAGAAATGGTAAAAAATGCAAAAAACGATCTCAACAGGTGTTATATGCACTCAAAAAAAATTAATTGCTGTGACAGGTATAAAAAGCGGAGACCATTAAAATGCGGCTTAATATGTGATGCATATATTTGCTTATTGCAAGTATTTCAACAACACGTTTTTTGAAATTTAATAATTCGCGTGATATCTCAGGAAAACTACTTGAATTTCAGGGAGTGATACACTTGATTATGAGAACTCAACTTCTTTGTAAATTCAATGTCGCATTTAATGACTGAATACATTTTTGAAATGATTTCAGGGATGTCGTTCAAAGTTACAAAAATATGAATGTATATCATTTTCATAATTAGGTCAGGTAAAGTTTACTTTAATTTCGAAGTTTTCAAGTATTAAGGCAGTCACTATTTCAGCGATAGATTCCTTATTCATTCTCCTTCCACCAGCTCAATTATGTTCTACTATTTATAGTTGATTTTTAAAGGAATGCCTACGAAGCCTATTTTATATTTTTTGATCTAATAACTTGGACTTATAAGAAGACTTATTTATTTCTAAAGTAATATTTCATTTCTACAGCTATCATAAATAATTCTCCAACTGCCGTACCCATTGCGAAATTTTTTAAAGTAGGACACATTCAGTCTGAAAGAAATGCGCATATCCCACTGAGGTTTGCCAATTGCGTTAAGTTGGAAGTAAAGAAGCGGAATTTCAAACCAGAAATAGCAACTAGCCGAGTGTAGCGGAAGGTGCATTATTTATAGAACGGTAGGATTAATCGGCAATCCGCCTGTTACTAATAGCACGTTATAAGTCAATAAATCATCTGTCAGGGCGCAAACAGAAGTCACTCGGCAGAGCGGAAATCGGCGGGACCACGATACGGCAGCGAAAATTATTATTCCATAATTAATTTCTCATTAAGCCAAATAAACTGAACATTCGCCGGGCGTCCGGTTCGGTGACAAATCCCCCGATCTCGCGGACGCGTCCGTAAACGGTCATGCGGCCGTACGATTTTCCCTGACAGAACCAATTGCTCTGTGCATCGCTCACCGAGGCCATTTGCTTGCGCGAGTGGCTTCCTTCTGCAAAATAATAAATTAAGTTGACTTATGTCACGGGCATCTATGCTGCTCTGTCAGGCGAGTATGTATGCTTGTCGATTTCTTGAAATATCATCATTTCGCCGTGCGCCGCCGCCACACCGCCTCTTCTAGCAAGTCACCTTCTCGACGGCCGTACCCCGAGCCCGAAGAGGCCAACCTTTATTCGCATTTTTCCACTTTAATTGGATGCAAGGAAATTGGCTGTTAAAGACGACTGCGGCTGCGGCTCTTGCTATTCTTCGTCTAGCAGGCAAAGCGATGAATGGCTCTTACATTGGTGTAAAAGAAAATGGTCGAACTGCTTGGCAATTTTCCTCCCGAAGACCCGGACGAAGGAAACGGAGCCTCTTCATCGCTCCCAATCCACAAGTTCTCGCAGTTCTCGCTTTCTTCCTTCTCGCAGCCACTTAAGACTTTCAACTTTTTCATTTTTTCTCCCCTCGAAACTTCTTGACTGCAAGATTAAGTCTGTTTGTCATTGCGCGAATTTTGCATATTTGCGGTTTGGCGTGGTGATATCTTCATTCCGAACAACGGCTGGTGGTCTTTTTGAGAATCGTGACTCCATCATCTGTGGAAGAATGGAGGAGCTGGTGTCCCCTCTTGGATGGTGCAGTCGAGTACGTGATACCTTCGCTGCATCCAAACATATTTGTTTAATTTTATCTCCGGCAAGGCGATGTGTGCTGCTAATTAAGAGAGTTCATAGAAATGTTGGGCCGCTAGTGAAACAATAGAAGGAGAAATGCAAATCGTTAGGACCTCTCTGCCTCGGTTGAGAAGCCGGTTAGGGCAACTTAATTGAACTGTTTAGATCACAGATTTTTTGAGCAAAATGCGACAGTCGTGAACGAGCAAAGCCCTCAAGTCACTTCCAAGTGCACCAGGTTATCACGCCACCTTCACGGAAATGTGCCGCGTATCAGGCTTGAACTATGAGCTCTGATTAACTTGAAAATCGTAGCCTATGAGGTTTGAAAGATTAAAATGACCACCCTGGCATGAACCCCATGCGCAAAAATAACTTTGGTTAAAAGTTCAAGATCATTAGTCAGATTAAAAACAGAACAAAAAATAAACTAAAGCATTTTGAATATATAAAATGAAAATATTTTAAAATTGTAAAAACAAAACGTATAAAAATAGGCTATACCATAAAAAAACGTACGTTCCTTGTTTGTTTATAATTTAATTAATTACCTTACGTCTTTAAAAAGAGTATTTTGTAGATTTCAAAATTACCCACTTTATTACTTTACTTTACAATTCTTATTTCGTATTTCAGTTTTTTTCTATGCGTCAATTCCATATTTAACAAAAGTTCATGATTATTGTCACGATTGTTTAAATAAATAGCTATAAAATTTAATATGCTTGTTCAGCGTAGCTTGTTCCTAAGAGTTCTTATTTCCGCTCCGAAATATTTTCAACTAAATGAGATTTTTTCCTATGTGACCTATGGCTGTAACATGACCCGGAAAATTTTTTCTCATTAACAGTCTACTGCGTATTGTAATTGCGTATAGAGAGATTGAGGCGCGGTCGAATTTATGATCCACAAACGTTAATGTGCCGAATAGATCTAATGTTGTGGGTAGAGCCTTCTGTCTGATGAATGGCCATCTAGAACAAACTAGCGTCTGAAAGAGGCCGGCGCGTGATAAATTCCCTTGTACAATTAAGCATTCACCTACCCGCCATTATGCAGCGTGTACTTTTTATCACTTTACGTGGCTAATCCATCAACGACAGGGGCTTAAAAGATATTCCATAACAGTAGGTGAGCACCCGGGACCGGCCGCGTCGAGCGGTGGTACCTACACCCAGAATTCGGTGAACAACATATCGCTTACCTGAGTAGCAATTCCAAAAAGTCAAAACTGCTGATATCAATCATTTTTATTCGATTGATAGCTTCAGGAATTCTAACGGTGCGCGCATACGCCCAGGGAATCGGTAATGTATTGTCGGCCGCATGAAGATGTTTTGATTATGAATAAGCACGCAACTATTTCGCCGGGTCAAGGGGTTAAGTTTTGTGAATGTGTTAATTCCTGGTTCCCGCCCTCGGTCCTGGCGTGACAATCGTTTGCGCCACTTAGCCTGACCGGCCGATTTTGTCGATCAGGGGACCGCCCAGTCCATTAATATCGAGATAATTCGAAAATTGGCGGGACATTATAACCACGTCCGAAATCTCGCATCGTTACCGTCACTGGCAGCTGTCTATGGTCCAGTACACTTGGTGTTCATATTTGGGCGATGCTGAACCATGCTCCGCAGCACCGCGAGAGCCGTCATAATTGCCGTTATTGATAAGCCCTGGCTTCGCGTCCGCGCAGACCTTTTGACCATCGTCGCGGCGAGGCCATAATTTGACAGAAATTACAAACTAACGCGGATGAAATATAATTCACAGATTAAATATGTAATGTGGCTCGCCTATAGTGCTATAATGCACCGAGTGCAATTTCACAGTTTCCCGATCGCGCCCCATAAATTATCGACGCCGATGGCTGGAAAAGGGACTGGGGACCCAGAGCCGGGAAAGCATCTGACTTTGAGCCGCGGCAAGAGACCTCTAATGATAAATGTACCGAATTGGTATGATAAATGCAGTGAATTGTTGAAAGGTATAAATCAATAATAAAACGACGAGGAAAAAGTGTAAAATTATATTTCGCTGCGGCGTGGAATTCCTCGTCCGCGGCCTGTTCACATCATCGGCGATCCTTCCGCGATCCACCGGTACAGGCGCGCATTGCCCGCGCGAGTCGCGGCCGGTTTCACTTTTCCGCGGCAATAAGACCGCCGCCGCACCGCCCCGTTTCCCGGGAGTACTTGTGCCTGTCATCTTCGATCGTATCGGCGGTATCTCCACATCAGCATTGATTTCTCGAAGTAATGATCGAGAACAGCGCGGGGAGTGAAATACCTGGGCGAAGCACAAAAAGTGAGCCAGCGTCATTTGCAATGGGCAACGTTGCTCCGCCCGTTCGCTTTCGGTTTCATGGCTCACCTAATAGGCGAGTTTTTACCACCTGCAACTTAGTCTTCGGTCTTGAACGTGTTGCTCTAAAGAAGCAATGCCTCCTTCTTCCAGAAATCTATTACACTACAGAAGGTTCTTACAATAGGCCAATTTATTAGCAAGAAGGTCCCAACAATCAATAGCATCAACATTGAAGCGCGAATCATCACACGCCGCGAAAAAGCTGAGTTATAATGATCTAAATCATGATGTAAGCTGCAGAAGAACCACTATCAGCCGCGCAAGATCTCACGTAATACATCTAAAGAAATCTCCAAGCGAGATTCAATTCTCTGTCCATTCTCTGATAGTTTTCGAAGTAAGTGTGAAAACGTTGGAATTTTTCTTATTCGAATTTTTCTAAAGGTAAGAAATGCTGGAAAGAATAAAATTGAGTCTTATGCATGTGTGCTTGAAGCAACACAGGTTTCCACCCATAGTCTAGCATTTGGTCAAAAATATACCAAAATTCACATCGTATTCGAATTTCCGTGAAATACGTTCAGCGCGTCTCAATTCTAGGCTTCAAAATTATTTATCTATTTACATTTTGCTTTTCTCTGTTATAAAATTTTCAAAATAGCTGCTTTAAATCACTTCAATATTTTTAAATAAATCAATAAATACCCAAATTTCTTATAAAACCTTTAAAATTTCATTTTGAAATCAAGGTAGACAGGTTTTCTGTGATCGAGTAATTCTACAACTTTAAGTTAGGTTTCTACATATAAAATACTGTAAAATGTTCCTACTTTGCTCCTGCACGGGTAACTATGCTCGATTTCTGGAGAAAGACTATTTGGTACAGAAATCAATTTTTATAAGGTAGTTTAAGAATTCTTGAACGAATTCTGCAAGACTATCATCATATTAGCAATACTGAAAAGCCAAATTGTGAAAAGACCATGTTTTCATTTTGATACACGTCTTTTTAAATCACTTGTAGTGCATAGATCCTTTTTTCTTCTTTTGTCTTTTACCAAAGACACTTCCATCTTTGAAACATCGTTGAGATAAGATTGTTATTGTGTATAAATAAGTCTAGTGATCCCCAATTGGTAACATTTTTTTCTTCGGTGCATATTCACATAAATTTCAAGTTTCAAGTTTATATCTTTAATAGTTTCGGAGATATAATTAGTGACTAGAAACGAAGGTAAAGTTAGTTATGCTGTACTCATAAGAGTAGAATTTTTAGACTTCGGTGATGGTCGGCTACATATCCTTAAGGTAGTTAACATGCCAGATGATGGGTCATGTTTATTTCAAGCTGTTTCTTACTTTGTGCAACGAACGCGATCAAAATTTTTCTAACACCGAAGTCTATGGTCGCATCATCCTTGAGATGTCTAGTTATGGGTCGGTATGTTCATGATTTTATTTACGCGTTAATCTTATCTCACCTTGTAATCCAATGAATCAAAAATTAAATCAAACTCAATTTTTGAGTTAACAAATTGGAACTTTGCTTCTTCAATTGCACATATGAACCCCTTTGTGCAGTTCTTCACTTAATTTGAAATATATTACACTTGTCCTATGTATCTCGAGAAGTATATTTTTGAAATAAGGGCTTTATTTTTTAAAGGGAAAATTATATATTAAAAACAAATACAAAAATTGGTGCCTTCAAAACTTGCGAATCTTTGTCTATCAACATTTTATACATTCCCGGAATTGTATCTACCTAAAACAGGGGCTAGGTATAAACATTTTCCATTAATAGAGGACAAATCTTCAGCTTGTAAGCAAGGACGAGTCCTTAGAAATGCCCTTTGATCCAGATAGACTTACACTTTAGTATCTTTTGAAATACTTAAATTCCAAATTTCCAATTGCAAATTTTTGTACAATATTCATTTTGAATATTGCCCACAACTTTGTATACCTTCTATTCCATGTTTTCAAACCGAACACGAAAATGATGCCTTGCAACCGCATATAAATTCTGAAAATACCTAAAACTTAGTCTTAAATTTAAAAATCACCTTAAACCGTTCACTTGATTGACGCGTAAGGAGGACAGAAACGGACTTTCGGCTTACCCGCAATTTTGCAAGGTAAAAGAATAAGATGCAGCCTTCGAACTCAATTAATGCGACCATAAATAACGCGCCGGTAGACAATAAATATCGAAGGTATGAGTACAAAGGAAGACCATTGACCAGTCTATTCGCGGGATTCACACACCTAGCAGACAGGTCTTGGCCACATTCGGCCGAACTCATAATGCATTCAGAGCCGTGGCCGTGTCCGCGGCGACTTGCATAATTTATGCCCACATCCCTCGAGATGCCTAAATGGCTGCCATTGTAAATAATAATCGCGGGCTTTCTAGTGTTTACAAAAGACCAAATAACATGTAAATCGAAAAGTTATAACCTTAGACTCGACTGGTGCTGGCCCAGCGCCCAGTGTCGACTCTTGAGTGCCCAACGGCTAAGATGCGAGGACGTGCTGCTGTCTCTTTCTTCATTAGTTTCACTTAGCCCAGGATGTCTTGGCTGCTTCTTGTACCTGGTCTGCTGTGCGCCTCGCAGTTCACCTTGAGCGCTCCGCGGCCGAGACGTAGATGATTGTTATTTATGGGCCTATGCATCTTCAATGGATTTCCTTCGGTTATGAGTTAGGAATTCTCCTCAAAAGTGTAGTATTTGCTGCGGGTAATTGCGCGAAGGCGCAGCAGTGCCGTGCTCGTATGAACGCGACGACCTGGGAGACGACGATGCCTGGACGCCGACGGATCTCCGATTGTGTACGTGTCCGACTTGACTAAATTATTAGCCCTATATTGATCAAACACCTACTTAAAATGCTTTCGTTCTTAATGCCTGCTTAATTTTGCCACTCACAGTCGAGTGCCTTTTCGGTCCGCGAATTCCGAACGAACCTCGCAAGGGTCTTCACCTGATTAGCGACGGCAATGGGATGCACGCAGGTCTCCTCATTCGCGCAAGCAAATTGACTGCTCGATTTATTGGCCGTGATTACCCGTAGAGTTTTTAATTGCACGGGACTTTCGCAATCTCACCTTCGTTCGAATATCGTCCGATGCGCACGATTTGATGCAAGCTGCGAACTTTTACGCAGGCCAATCAGCCCCGTGATGATGATTCCGGTTTGGCACCGTCTGCGATGTGCCGGAAAGGGCTAATGTTGAATCCATTAATATTCACAGCTTGATCCCGCATATGATTACTGACCACTTGATGACCGCTGCAACCAGCCCAGCGGAGACCCTTCTGGGCCTACCGGCTGCTCTGTTTCGCGGGGCCCTATTCCTCGACCGTGGCTGCCCCGGACGTAACAATAAGGCACGAGATAAGCAGAATAATTGGACAGCTGCCCAGATCAGGCCCTAGCAGCCAATGAGAACTTCTTGAAATGATGCTGACGTCTTGGTTCGCGGCCCTTATCAAATCTATCGCTGAATTTCTACGCGTTCGTCGACAAGGGTACAAAACGAAAGGTAAACAGGACGCGTTTGATAAATCATGAGGGGGGGAGAGAGAAAAATGGTCCTGTGTCGAAATTTATTTCTGGGTGCAGCCCCATGGGGCACCCGTCCCAGCCCAGCCCTGCCACAGTGTGTATAACAATATGACTGAATGATAAGTTATGACTGTTCCGCTCCCCAAGTTGACGGCTCCAGATTAATATTCGTTCTTAGTTCCATGTTTTCCGCATGGACAGTCCTCATACAATGCTCGAAGGAACTTTCTACGTCTGCCATGTGCAAAACCCAAAATTTGCATATTTTCTCGTATTGTTGTGCTAAAAACATGAAGCTAAAGTAGTCACAAATAATCCAGAATTGCTAGAAATTCCCTGAGGTTGTTGTTTTCCATTCGGAAAATTTCCTAAAAATTCCTTTATTAATTCATTCGGATCCCTTCTACTGTCTTATAATGGTGACTGCTTAGTGAAACACAACGTCCATCGTGCATGTACTTCTGTTAGTTACACACGAATAATTTTCAAAGTCACGTATTTTTTTCTTTATATAAGTGATGAAAAGATAATTGTATTTTTAATTTTTATTGTAATTGAAGTAGGTAGTCGCTGTAATAAAATCAATTGGAATATTTTTTACATCGAAGCACTAACTTTTAAGCAGTCAGCATTTTTTTTGTTCATAAAAAAGTAAGTAAAAGTAAAATTATTAACGAAATAACAAAAAAGATTCAATTGTACAAACTATTTTGAAACAAATCAATCTTTCATTCTATTGGGCATTCACAGTTTCACGGAAAACTTGTTAACAATTATTGGATTAATTTTGTATTATTTTTCTAATTTGTTCAATTAATTATTCTTTAAAATTGAATGCAGAGATGTCACATACGTAGTTCAACCTTCACATTCACATTTTATGGTACCTAGATTAATTATTTTTTTAAAATTGCAGTGACCTATTTTATGCACAATATTTGAAACAACTGCTGAACCTTTTTGCCATTTCGAAGGCGTGTCCGCTGCGTACGCACTCCGTACGATGAGTTATTAATCTTTAGCAATTGATGAACTCTTCAAGTTAATAAAACGTTTCTTCGCCAGCCACAGTCTGTCAGCGAGCACTAGTGCACCCATCATGTGTAAATATTTGCATACGTCCTTTCTTGCCGACAAAATCTCCAGAGAGCGGCCGACGAAACCCAGAAAGATTCATCTGTGGCCATCAATCATGTAAAAAATTTTCTCCGCTTACTTTATTAATTAACACGTTTTTTCACCGGTGATGGTAGGACCATTTGCAGGCATGTCGAACAGGTTTCATACCTGAAGGCACCACCACCGCCCGATCTTAACACACTTTTTGACACTTGTAATCCTCACCTATTTTCGTTCGCATTCCTAGCCGGATTGAGGCATTCAAATCCACTTAGTGCAACTATTTGTAGATTACTTGAAAAAGTGATGCCGCCGACATAGAGCCATCGCTATGTGCGCATCCCAGAGTTAATTCCGGGATTAGATATCGATGTCCACTTTGGTCCATAGTTGTCGGGTTTTTTTTTCTGAGAACGGCGGCCCATTTGCTGGTAAAACAAGAAAACCCGTCGGCGTGCATATTTTAATGTCTTTGTCTCGAAATTAATTTGTTTTCGGGCTAACCCCCTGCCCCGATCGCTTGGAATTTACATAAAAATGTTAACGTCTAAATAAACCAAATGTGGAACTAAGTCCGAAGATGATTTAGGCGATTTGTTCGGAGAAAATGCGTTAATCACGCCGCAGTCGAAATTGTCGCTTTGTTCTTGTGATTAGCCCATGTTTGTGATGCATCGGTGTAAAATATTGAACCTCCACGGAGAGCCAGTTGGAACTTTATTCAGCAGCATCTGGGAACGCCTTCAAAAATAGAAATATTGACAAATATCAGAGCCGAATGTTCCTCTTTTTCATTATAAACAGCACGACAGAGGTCCATGTTTTTGAAATCAGACACTATTGTGTTTATTTTATGTATTTGCATATGATTTGAAAAAAATTTATTTTTATTTATTATCGCTTTTCATTACGAAGTTAATGCTCCATTTTTAGTATAGACTCGTGTTTTAGAACAAAAATTGTTATAGAGAATGTGCATATTTAAAATTCTTTGATGTTGGACAGGTGTTTGATTATACATATCCAAACTACTTACGTGGTTTTTATTACTCCTATTCAAACCTTTTGATACGAAAATCATAGAAGTTAAATTTAATATGATTGTTCTATAAGCAATTTAGAGATTTTTAGTATTTAGGTATATGTTGAACAAATAAATTTATGTGATTATATATATTTCCATCTATAAATCTTACGATGTTAATAGTCTTGATCCTTAGCCTCTTTATACGACATGTCGTCAATCATATTCTACCCAATAAAAATTTTAAAATGACTTAAAAAGCTGATAATTCTTATATAGCAGTACCGAGTAAAGATGGACACTCACAAGTAATAAGAGTGGTTTTTATGCGAATCCAACTAACATTTGACTAATTTCTGGTTACTTGAAGAATATCGCTAACCCATTCGTAACACGGTAGAACTTCTATTAATTGCTCTCTTTATCCCGCACCGCAGAAAAGTGAACATATATGTACATGCATATCGTAAAAGGTGAGTAATTTAGTTATAATTAGTAAAATATTTTAATTGAGAACATTAGAATTATAAGGAGACAGTCCAGTTGGATTATGAAGACTTTTAGACGTTAATTATCTACCGTACATCGGAGATCAAATTCCACAAGCCTATCAGATCTTTATTCGTGCAATCAATGCAAGTTCATGGTTACTTGCACCTTTCAAATGCAAAACTTTGAGTAAACGCGTAAACCCGCATTCCGCGGATAATTTATGCAAAGCCGCCGCGCAATCAGGGACCACATTTCAGAATTCCTTCCATGTTATTCTCTAATGATCGCAACCAATTAAGTGCGCATAATTGCAACTCCTATGACACTTAAATCATACCTGTGAATGCACAATTACAAAATTCTCTGCACATGTGTGATCTCACAGGTAATTCTATCCGCGGCATCTATCGAAGGTCGTTGATAAACGTAAAGTACGATGCTCGCGTCCATGGCGGGATTTAGCACCAAGGCGGCCTTAAGGCTTAAGCCATGGCGATTGCATACGATTGACAGCAATTGTTCATCTACTCCAGCTTATCACTGATGATTTTAGCCGCAATCAATGTCTACCTGGGCCGCCAGTCGAATAAATCACACCGGTGTTTACCTAAGTTGCTAAAATTTATGAACCCATTGTCGACCATGTCGCAGATTTTGCCGCGATTAGCGGGTGTTGTGAGAAACGGTTCCAGCCAATTATACTGTCATAAATTTAATAATCTCAAATCCCCGGCACGGACAGAATCAACAGGTAAAATTCTATGCACAGTGCCCTTCCGTCTGGGCACGCCTGACGTAGGTGAGTCACCCGAAATTCCTTTTTCAACAAAAAGGTGATATCAGCCTAGATCTGTATTTCTTAGATTAGAACAATTGGATTCTGTGTGCTAAGGGCGTCACCATCGCAAAAGAAAAGCAGCATTGCGACTTTCTAGCAGCAAAATTTATCCTCGGATGTGGCGGAGGACCGCAGGGCGCTGTTCTCGAGAAATGTTCACCTTGGCTGACAATAAATAAGTGCGGCACGGTAATCTCCGTAAGCCACATTTATTTGCGGTCCATGATAAAACCTCTATCAAAACACGAGAACACTTTTAAATGGCGAAAAGAGTTTGCATTAAACTTTCGTTGAGTTAAAGCTCGGCGCCCGCCCTTTCTTCATCTTGTCCTGCATCTTTGGCACGGCCCCGCCACCGCTATAGCAGTTTTGTAAAGTCTTAGAGTGAAATCGCGCGGCTGACCCAAAGGCAAAGCGATATCGCGAGGCGTACTACTAGATCCTCACGGTTAATTTACAACAGCACAACATTGCGCTGATAGGCACTCTGGATGCTGGATCATCCGAAAAAAAACCTGACGATACCTACCTTTAAATTCGCCCCGTTTGTGGGCACGAACATGGCTACAAAATCCGTCCATTGTATCACACTTTGAAGTCAAGAACTTCGCACTAATCTGGCCGTTCCTTGGATTCCTCTGGGTTCCTTCAATAGTCGGGCAGAAAAGCCGCTCAGGGCTACGAGGACGGAGAACAATTGGAAAATCGCCTATGAATAGTTTAATGGAATGCTGATAGGCCCTTCGTCGGGCCAGAATACGACGACTGGTAAAGCCGCTGAAATCACCAAAGACAAGATTAAAATTGACCAGGGAGCTGCGAGACTGTGATAAGGTTTCAGACCGGAGATTTACCTCAACTCACATGGGGAGTAGGTTGGCAAAGGTATCGCAACCCTAGCCAATTATTTCCAGGTGGAAGGAAACCTTACGGGCGAGATGAAATTTTCTGCAGCCTAAATTATTGGGTTGCATCCCTGGTGAAACTGCGCAATGTAATTAGGCGCAAATAAATATGAAATAGATTTTTCCATTGTCTTTTGACTTGTACGGCCCACTAGCAGCCCACTAGACAGCGGCACTACAGACCAGAATAGCATAATTCTCAATATATTGAACACGAAGAGGCTTTTGATTTATGGTTTCATTCACAAACTTTTCTAGTTGATCATTTTCAATTCTGCAGAATGGAAATTGAGCTGCGAATTTCACTGTGAATCCGGAAATGTGCAATAACTTACACAATTGTGTGCACCTTCGAGTTCCATTGAAGTTGTTACGAGTTGTAAATTTCGACTTGTGCCACTCTAAATCTCTTTTAAATGTTTCTCTGGGAAATGAATCTGTTCTGTATGGATCAGTGAATTACGGAACTGAAAATTCGCGGAAACAAATTTCGTTGGGCTTAGATTCCTTCAAAGAATAATAAAAACTCAAACGAAACTTCTGATATAACTTGAACTTTAACAGCTCTGTAAAAGCGAAGTTTTGTATTATACCGTTGTTCTTTTGACCAAAAGACAAATTCATTCTTTAATATAGTTTTTTTTTTAATGTACACTATTCAGTTTGCCTTAAAAACTACTTGCGTATATTGTTCATAATTCAAGAGGCTTCTACTGTCACTTAATTTTTGAGACCATTGAAAAGAAGTATTTTGTTCAAAAGGCTATAATACTTTTTTGTAGAAAACAAACAAGAGCTACTCTAAATTTTATTTAAATTTTAAATTTTAAATGTTATCAGAAAATTACTAAACATATAAATGTTCATCACGTTAACTGCGATATCTAGTTTTGTTTTTATTCAGTTATAAGCATATTTAACAATAAAATCAAACAAATATTTACATTTCTTTAATTTTTGACTAGCATGAGCTAAAAAATATCTTTTCTTGTTTACAAATCTAAGAACTATATTTTGTGCACAGTAAAAAGAAAAAATCAATCATTATTTAATCGTTATTTTCTTCTGAATCAACAGGTTTATAACCGATTTTAATGATTTTCAAAGAAGCTATCTTGGCGAAGTATTATCTGTTAAATGCCAAATCAAACATTAACTTACAGAAAAAGCACATATTTGTTTTTTTCTTTAGTTTTTGAACATGAAATTCGTAGTACCCACTCTTAAATAAAACATAATATTTCAGATGTACCCATTGCAGGTGTGAATAAATCTCTGAAGTCATAGTTTACGACTGGGATTATGGTCTGCCCTAGTAGTACTAATTAGTAGAAGAGATCTCAGTCTTTCCCCGTTTTTGTCTTCTCAACAGCCCCGGTCATTAATTTTATCTAGAAGTTTATGTTTTTTTTTTTTTTTTAGAAAAAGATAAAAGAGTGTGATGAGTATTATGTGAAAACGGCAATTTATGACTCCTAGCAAACTGTAGCTAATTAGCTTAATTGCAGGCCATGGAACAGCAGTAACATTTTTGTGCAAGACACGGGCTCGGTCTCCGCCCGGACCGGACTTGAAACTCCGAATGGATTTTTCCCATTTCTAAAAAAGGCACAGTTGAAAAGAACAGTAGTTGCAGCGATACGAGCTGCTATCAGATGAAGTAGTGCCACTTCAAGTCTCAGGTTACAATTAAAATCAATAAATTCGAGGTAATAACGTTTTAGCCATAATCTACTATAGTCGGTGGCAGTAAAATGGGAATTTTATTACAATTTAATTCACAATAATTGCAGAGTACGACCGAGAAATTCAATTAAGACTGCCTGGAGTGAATGATCTCCGGCGTCTCATACCTGATCCTACACCAATTGGAGCCATTGTCCCCACATATCTTATCCATTTCTCAGACTGCGAAAAAGGTAAATAAAACAAATATACAGGCATGGTATTCGCGTATTTGCCAAGAGATCAGGATCAATAAATAAAACACCTTCAAATAGGTGGTGGGCATCAACTGCGGGACTGATGGCTTCCTTATACTGCACGGTCCGGCCGCGGCCGACGAGCAGCGTATCGGACGATGTTATATGACAGTTTTATAGTCACTTATTCTCAATCAATTCAAATTTGTTCCCATAAAAAATAATTCATCGCCATCAACTTAATTGCCAATAAAATGAGCAAAAATGCATTTCCCTCTTCTTGCGGAAGAACTTACCTGACTAGGTGACATTCTGCGGTTTGGACTGCGGTATGGCCGAAGAATTCTGCGCCAGAGCTGGTCAGGCACGCCGGACCGATGGCAAAAAATAGCCGGACAATCAGAAAAGACCATTAGTGGGAAATTTATTGACCCCAACCCTTTCTGATCGGAGTCTTAACATCTGATGATTTTTGATGAGATCTGGCGCAGTGGGATGTCCACGCAAAAAGGGAATTGTCACTAAAATGGTCCGGAGTGTCCGCACGTTATGATCGGCTTCGTGTAAGGCATGGACTGAGAAAGTACTATTCTTAAAATGTCAAAAGCACTAAGGACACGAATTTATTGAAGAGAGTGCTTAGCGCCTGCTGTGCATGTCGAAAATGTGCGTCTCTTTAATTGTAATTATCTTTCGATTTTATCACCTGATCGACTTCAATTGGCCCAATCCGATTTAAAAATACTGCTCGCTTAAAGGCTTTTATCCCAAATCTTAATCACGAGCTATTCAAGCCAGGTTTTTGCTCCTCAACGATTTTCGAATCAAGTTTAGTGACCCAGAATTTTTCGATAAATTTATTTTTCCATCTTACCCGGCTAAATGAATCTCAATTGGATTTTTGTTTTTGTGAAGGTCTCTACCGAAATCTAGAATCGTAAATCGCCTTGAATTGGACACCCGGGGGTGAATAAAATCAGGCATTTTTTAGCATCAAGAGTATTTTAGACGAACAAATGAATCGATGCGTTCTTAAACTCACAATTCCTCGATATTGCTGAAACATTTTAAGAATACGTTTTTTAACATCTTTAACTTTTAAATTATAAATTGTTTCTTGTATCTATCTTTATTTAAGAAATTTTATCTTATGTGCATTCAGGGTTAATAATAAAATGGCATAATTGTTGTTGTTAACCTAAGACCAGAGGATATAGACAAAGGAAAAATGGGATAGTTTGGTTGTGCAGAATGGTTAAAAGGAAGCTTTCTAATTTCAAAATTTAATTAAAGCCATTATAAAATCTAATCTGGAATTTAAACAAAAATATACCAGTGCTTAATACAATTTCTTAATATTCAATTTTCTATGTGAAATCAAGACGTATTTAATGTTACAAGTTTATTAAAGCCTGACTAATGTGTTCTTGAAACGAGGTGACAAAAACGTAAAAATTCATAGCCTCTATGTTTTGCACCGGTGAAATTATGAAATACGCTTCAGAAGGAAATTATAGAATAGTTTTTTTCTTCCCCTTCAAACCTTACTAACGTTTATTTATACAAAACGATTTTTGAATCAAAATGATTTTTCTTCATGGACATAAATTCACATAACTAATTTAACAAAAATTCGATTTAGTAATTTAATAACGTCCTTTGGAGACGCAGTAGATCTTCATAAGAAAGAAAAATATCCACTTCCACGAAGTATTTGGAAAAAAATTTAAGATCTATTCGATGTTCGCTTCTTTAATTAATTTTTCGCTATGGCTGCGGTATCATTTTAGGTAGAATCTTTCAGTTTGTTTATTTAATGAAACTCAATACACAGGTATTTATAATCGTTTTCATCATATCATCTTAAAAGTTCACCGGCTAAGTCAAGTTGTTAAAAATATCTTAAGCCTCAGCTTTTTTGTTTTTTAATTTTTCGATGAGCCGTAAACAAAACGTTGTCTGACAAAATATTTAGATGCCATCTAATGCTGGAACTATAAAACCCACTGGAAATTCTTAAAAATTTAACGACTTTGACTTATCTGAAGGATTACCGATGGCCACTTTTGTCTACTCCTATTTCATTTTAGCATTAATTTTCACAGCTGATGTATTAATAAAGTGTCGGCCATGCATATCGTGAATTCACGGTTGAGCAGAAGACTTTTGCCGGTCCTATTTTTGTATACCTCTGCGCACTTTGATTATAAATGAGCCTTAAATTTATTGAGTCTGTGGAATGCATAATCTGAGCCAGTTTTTGGGTCAAGTCGTAAACGAATTGGAAGTGTCACCGGCTCGAATTCCGGCTGGAATACCGCAGAAATTGAATGGGGGCACGAGCTCCGGATTTTCATGGGGGTTTTCTAATATCCCAAAAGCAAATTCCTTTACAGTTGCAGCGGCGAATAATGGCGAAGCCGTAAAATAAACAGAAAATTTAAAACACACTCGCAGCATTAAATTATTAGGAAACGTCTTAATCAGTGCCTTTGATATCCGCCTTAATTTAAATAAACAAACATTGAATAGGAGTTATGCGGGCTTCGCCCCAATAAATTTCACGTCTAGCACTAAAGGCGAGCATTGCGAGCCGTGCCCATGGTCGGTGTTTGCTCCAGCAGCTCTGGGGAATCGTCTTAATTATGCACACCTCCTTGGAACCGAAGATCTTGGAACGGTTCGATGCGGACCAAGACTAGCTGCCTAATGAGTTCGAAACGATTTAGGCAGGAGATCAAGTTTACACCTAAAAAACAGTGGTCGAGAAATGTACCCCCGCCTCAGAAGAAGGGGTTCCGCTCTGACAGTGATATATAAGGGGTGGTGAGCATGGCATTCCTTTTCGGTGCTGATGACTTCTCCTGGCATATGTTAATGTCTTAATTTGGAAGGATCAGGATGTTCGCCATCTCACCGGTACAAATTAACTCGTCCGGAGAGGAGGGATGGTTCCCTGAAGTATTTGCTGATTGGTACACTCAGCATGGGAACCTGCTGTTAGGTTCGGGTACAGGGTACCTCTTTGAAGTGTGATTTATGGACGATTGCCTCTCCTGGTCCGACACCATGCCAACGCGGTCAGCATGCAGCGCTGACTGTAGACAATTTGAAAAAAGGAGCATAACGCCAAAGCAGTGTTGAATTTTACCAGTCGCGTCGTTTCCAGCGTGCGATATTAATGGGCTCAATGGGCTCCTATGATTTATGGTGATGCCGCCATACTTTTCTGTTTATTTTTCTAATTACGGACAATGCTGTGAGCTGGATATTTGTTATTCCTGATATGGTCTTAATAAATGTTTGCACATTGCATTTTGATATGTTCATTGATTTATTTGCTTGCAGTTTGAACATAATTAGCATAATTTCAAACATATCGTACTATTTCCGAAGATTTTATAAAATTATATCACTACAAAATCACACTATAACAAATGATCAATATTATAAATAAATAGATTAGTAATATTTCACCTTATGCATATAATGCTAATTTATTTGTCCTTTCACATAATTTTTTTATAAAGTAATTCTTTTGATTAAAAGCGGAGTTGATAAAAATTTATGTGTTGGTAGTCTAAGACCAACTACTTCAGCAAATAGTACGAGGCTAAAAACAATTTTCTGTGTTTCGTTTTCTAGAAAACATTTTTGTTTGAAATTGAAAAGTTCAAATAAAGTACTTATCACAGTTTAACAAATAATTCGAAAAAATTGATCCTTTTATCAATTTCCAAATAAAATGATTTGGTTAGTCTTGGTAATATCTGACAAAAGTAATCTACTTTTCTTCAATTGATATAAGCACTTACTTGGCATCTACAGAATTGAGTAAATTAAGTTAAAGTGTATTACGGAAAATTGAAAAGGTGCTCTTTTTGGTCTATATCATTCATTATACAACCTAATTTGACTCGTTGAGAGCACCATGCGTGAATATTGAACCGCTTAAGTCCGCCTTATCAAACATGTAAGTCCTCATCATCATATCATTTTGCTTATCTGGCGATTAAAAAACGGCTCTTAATCGAATTCAGATAAACGGAAACAACTCCTCCAGCATATCATACCCCCGGGATGGGTTTGCGTTCCCGAAATAATTTGGGATGTTCATTAGCGTCAATGAAACGAAATTGGTCGCGCACGTGCCCTGCATCGCCATAGTGGCAATTTCAGCACGCGTGAGATACAAATTCGACACGGCTCTTCCCATACATCCTAATAAAATTTACCACGACCGCGTTTTTTCGATATCTCCCCGCGAAGGCACAGCAGCCCCGCACTCGATGTAATTAAGCCATCTTCATCTTACTCCCAATAAAAGATGATATCAAGCGGGTCGTCATCATCGCGGCTGACTCCAAATTCGGGCTTGAGCGCAGTGCAGACGCTGCTGTTCGATCTTTAGGCTTTGCCTGATGAGCCTGCGGTAGCTGGCGGTTCATTTTCCGGTTGATTCGTTAGACAAAGTGCCGCGGCCGTGGACTAGCGAGCCAACCGTCGGCGATGATGACTTATCATAATTGCTACCCGTTAAGAACCGGAAATTAAACAAGCCCCGCGTCCGCGAGCCTCTGGATCCCAGGAAACTACACGGCTGATCTCGCGCCGCAGCCTGGATGATGGCGACGATGATGGAGATGATTGGATCCAACTCCCACCTAATGCAATCGGATACAATTCGTCACGATTAGTAACGGTAATCTTCTCCTCAAATATCGTTAATTATCGTGTCGCACTTACCCCGGGGCCCAAGTGGGTGGTTCAGCCGCATCCAACTTTAATCGGCGAGATTAAGATTATTGTCTTCGCGAACTTTCACTTTTCGTTCGCTCAATCTAAAGATGAAAGTAACCAGTCAATGTCCAATTAATTGACGGAACCATTTAAGTAAAACATTATATAATTCTAGAAAATACTCAATCTAACTCCAAACTGGAAAAGGAAAGTGCAAAACTATTTTTTATAATAATTAATAAAATTTTGCTATCAAAAAATGTGTGTATAAAAATTGCAGGATGGGAATGTTGTTCGGCTAATTTTAGATTACATTTCGAGTTTTTATTCAAAAAATTCAACAGTTATTATATTATTTACTATTGTATACATTAATTGTACCTATAAGGTTTAACATGACTAAAATAATAAATTTATAAATAATCAAAACATTACCTGTCGACTGATAATGTAACATGCACCGACACATGCCAACAGCATTGATTCCTATCCGCAAGGAACAACTGAAATTATGAAATAAGCTTAGCTTTGGGCTAGATTTTTTAGCAAATATTTCAGTTTTTAATTTATTTTAATTGAATGATTGTCAACTCCAAAAATTTTGCTAAAAAGGCAAAACAGTCTGTGGCAATGTTATTTTAACAATTTTGACTATTTGACAATATCATGTTTAATTTTTAATAAAAAATGTAGCGAATTTTCAATAATTTTATATCGCCCCGGGCCTGTTGGATTATTTCTTTGGGTTTCCGGATGTAAAACCTGAACCGCACAAACTTTTATTGGATTTATCTTTTTTTTCTGAATGCAATTATATTATACAATTTTTTAAATGACATAAGATATATTGTACACATCCTTTACAAAACCAAATAAGGAGTTTAGTAGTTGTACATTAGGTCTAGTGACCTGAGCCTCCGATCAATCGCGTTTTCTAGATCTCTTAGAGTCGTTTTCGAACGTTTGGCTAAGTATTCAGAATTATTTATAAGAACTTAGTTACAAGGAATCTGTGTAAAGTCTTTTTGAAGAAAAGAGAATTTGGTGTTTTTGGACTAAAACACTTTTTCGTAATTTTTTCCAGTTTTGTTGACTATATGAAACTACAGCCGGCAATCAATTGGACAAACCAAATCAACCCTACATTGGCCAAAATGTTAGGTACAAAGTGAACTTAAAAATTAGCAAGTCCGAAATTTTAGTATTTTTAGAGTAAAGAAATAATCAATAACTCCGAAATAGGGTTCCATATTCTCATCGTTGGCAGACATGCAAGATGTTCTAGCCATCGGTTACAATTTGCGTTATGTCGTTTGTCCAATGAACAAAGTATAAAATTCTTGAAAATCTGTACAATTTTTTACCCTTACCTAAGGTCAAATTTTTAAAAACATTTCTAACATTCATATGACCTTGAAGTTACTTGACAAATCTCACCTGAGGAACCTCGTTTCGTGCACCGCACAAGAACGAAATAATTATAGTTCTGCCAGTGGCTCAATTTCAAGTATTTCTTGAAGAGTAAGTGTCGGCACCAATTACGAAATTCCAGGTGGATCCGCTTTCAACGTAGCCCTGGATCATGAGCGAGAACAATGCGGGGAATCTTGCAGAATTCGGATATTGTGATTGTGCGCGCTCTGTCGAGTGTCCCCGAAAATCCGCAAAAAGGGCAGCCACAGGGTTCCATAAGCAATTTACGTGTCAAGCAAAGAGATATTGGCGACCTCGGAAGATTTCAAGGGAACTTTCTTCGAGACGAGCTTTTTCTTTATTGGTTCGCACCGTGCCTGGAGGCCGAAAACGTGCCCCCAGGGGCAATTTAAGTGCCTTGCACACGGGCGGCTGCCTCAGCCTGCGACAACACTTTTAAATAACTCCGAAAGGGCTCGCGCACTAAATCACTTAAGATTGGCTGAGATTGATTGGGCAGATACCTGCGCCACGTTCTTCAAACAGGCCTCCTTCACCTCCTTGGCGGGCAGAAATTGCGACTTTCGCGAATTATTTCCATAAGACTCGCATTAGCCAGGAGAAGCAGCAAACCGTTATAAACCGTCTGAGGACTTTATCATTGTTCCACCGTAATCTGGAGAACCCTCTGGCTTTTGTGCAACACTCTCGAGGAATGAAAAACAGTTGAGGACGCGGATAAAGGGTGCTCGTCGAGTCGACGAGCGCACCTTGCGCAGCCCGCGTAGGCGCACAGATAAAGTTGCATAATTGCAACCCTTTTTTTTTGTTTACTTACTTGCAAATGTTACAAAGACCCCGGAACGCGGCGGGGGTAGATGCCTTCGTCTTCTAGGGCAGACAGTCTGTGCCACCGTTTTTGTTTTCTTTTCAAGATTTTTTCTGCTGCAGCCGCCAACCCCCGCCGACGGGGGAGCATTCTTCCTTACAAATGTAATTTGGTCATTACTGCTGCGATTACGTCATTATGCAGAAGTGCACTAATTTCGCTGGCTCCTCCTAAAGACCAATTTTATGTTAATTTTATTTCTGCTGCAATCATGTTAATAATTGCACTGAATGGCGCCATGGCTGAGTGGGAGTCTCTTGAAAGTATCTCTCCGTCGTCCGACCGCCAGGCGGTAACTGGGTTAATTAATTGCTCAAACTTAGCGCAGTGTCTCTGCGGATGGGGGTGGTAAACTTAAGTAGAGCTTTCCAACCTATCAAAAGGGCAGAAATGCACACCCGCAGTCTCCGGATGTGTTCCGTCGGAAAATTTATGCGTAACCTCTTTCCAGAGTAGAAGGCAATTGCACTTCTCGGCAACTACTCCAGGGATTCAAAACAGCAAGGAGCGGGCTCGCAGTGCTTTGATCCCTGACGCCCTATATTTAGAAGCCGCGCCTTACGATTTGAATTAGCAAGTTGCCTGGCTGTTTCTATCTCTTGCTACTTCCAGATTGTCTGAAGTTGGAAGTCAATTAATCAACGGCTCGTGAATTTCTTTCGACATAGGAAGAAAAAGTGGATTTCTTGATCAAATGGGCTATCTCTTTACTTAGTTTATATCCTGACACCGGTTAGGAAATACCCTTATATCCTGACACCGGTTAGGAAATACCATCATACGCTCATGATGAATGATATAAAACGACCGCTAGGATGGTTATGCAAGAAGGAAACTAGGCACACAAAATATTCCAAGGAAAGAATACACTCCTTAGTTTATTACAAAGTCAGTTTTTAGTAATATAAATTTAATTTTGGAAATTTGGAAGATTGTTCAACCGAATGTAGCGAGGGCTCATTTTGACCATTCTGAGTTTGGTGTATGAAAGAATTATCATTATTACATCAATGAATTTAGAAACAATGTTGGTTTTATTTTTTTCAAATGTTACTCAATATCGCCAACTTTTTTTTGCTTAAAAGTTATAGTACCAATTCAAAATATCTTTCTAAGTGCCTAATCTAATACTAATTTAAGCCTGGAACTTAAGGAGTTCACTGCAATCGTTTATCATGCAAATAGATCTAAACATCTTTTCACTAAAAGATCATAATAGAACTGAAATTTGCTCCCTAGCCTTAACCATCTACGCGAGGCGTGAGGTCGAAAATTAAATCAATTTGAAAAACGCTGATACTCAGCACTAAATAATCGCCCCTATAGCGTTGAAATGGCGAAGAAAGTCCGCAATTTTGAGTAGCTATGTTATTTATACGAATTGTCGGGCAACAAAATTTATTGTCCACATGTGGCTACTTCAGAGGAACCGGAGCCATCCAATCTTATTTTTTCGCGTTGTCCACTGGTATATATCTCGTCCTCTTATCTTGTCAGCTTGATCGATATGCGACTGCGCAATTGAAGTAACCATCTCTGAGCTGGTTCTACTGCGCCGCACGGACACGGGACAACGGGACAGCATAGGTGCTTGTTGCGAAGGTAAACGCACAGAAAATGTAAATGTCGATAAACAAATGTTTGCCGTTGCTCTTCGGAAGGTATCTGCTGATTGATTAGCCCATCCCAATGTCAAATGCTGATAAGTTGCGCCCAGAGAGTTGCAACCACCGACCAGTTTCTTTATCTGTCGATGGACTTCAGATAGGACCAGTATCCGATAGATCGAATCGCCGCTATATATCCATATGGATTTGAATTTCAGGTGGGAAGTTCCGGACTGATTAATTATAGCTGGATAATTTCTCATTATGCCAGCTGTATGCAGGCATTACCCTTGTGGGTATATAATCAATTTATTAATTAAATCTCCCAATTAACAGGTCCAGGCGTCCGATAAGCTACGGTTGGTGGTGGGTCTGCCGCGAAATTAAATACCACCCATGTGAAAAAGTGGTATGGCGCAGGCATAGAGTGGTTCTCGGATCTATCGGATACACCCAATCACTTCGATTAAAATGCGTCTTAAAATCTCGGCGTTAATCTAATCTACGCACTGAGCACACAGCTGTGTTTACTCATGCGTCACGGTAGACGGGACCTTAATGCGAAAAGGAGGTGCCTACATGTATCCACCGCAGCAACGCATGCATCTCACCGTTCCAAACCGTAATTTACGGTTTTATTGCACAAAATTTAACCTTGTGCATTTTAATAGCTACAATAGCAACTTTATAGACATCGGGTGCTAAGATGCAGTCCCTCACCCGGATCACTCTGAGGAGGCAATCGGGAAAGGTGAACACAATACCTGGCTGTGCCGTGCAGTTTCGTCTCGTCGTGCCGTAACCGCTGCCGATGATGCGCGTTGGTGAGAAAATTTATTGCCACCGCAATTGCCGTCTTGTCCTGGACATTTGCTAAAAAAAAATTCACGTTGTGGGTATAATTTTGCGAAAATTCACAAGGATTGGGCCACAGAATAATTTTTATGATTCTGTGTTTTATGACCTCGCGACAGAGTCGGACATGAGCTGAAAACACTAAACCGCTCCTTTATCAGCCTTTATGCGTTTCGTCGTAGGTGTCGCACTCGTAGGCCACAACAGAGCTGAACTTCTTCTAAACTGCTAATTTGTCACCATTAATGGCCAGTCAGTGTGGTTGTAATTATGATTTAATAAATTTCAAGCAACACGATCCCTGGCGTAATTATTCCTGGCTTAGGACTATGTTTGGTAATTTGAGGAGTTTTTCGCTAAATTTATTAATGCCTTAATTCACGCGAAATGTGCGACAGTCTCGTATCTCACGGGAGTGCAGACGTAGGAAAATATTTATTGTTCTTTAGGGGCAAACCTGAGATTCATGAGAAATTCTGCATTACAGTGACAATAAGATTTCACTGGGTGTAAAAATCTTGACTCTTTTCTGTTGACATCTTTACGTCCTTACACCTTTATGATAGTGGTGCTTAGTTGCTTAAGAATCATAAAAATTCTTGGTATATTGCCATAAAAACATCAAGTGGTAAATAGTAAAAGTTGTGTAAGTGATAAATAAAAAATAAATATTGAAGCATAATCTTAATAGATTTATTTAAAAAAAAAGTTTATTATAAATTATTATTATTATTATTATTATTATTATTATTATTATTACAACGAGATTAGATTGGCCCATAATATTTTATGAGTTTATTTGTTATAATTATTAATGTCCAATTGAAACGAATTAAGTTCTAATAAAACATTCAATACACATAGAAATATGTGAGTTTTAAAATTCAAAATCAAAATTTCTCTCACAAAAACAAAAGGTGGTAGGAATTAATTTCCAAAAAGTAAGAAAAACAGCCTACCAACAATTATGTTCACTTTGCCCAGCGTTGTCAGTTTCACTAATGGATGTAGCTTGATAGATTTACTTTTCTACGGCGATAGCGCAAATATTACTTTACCATGTCCACCTACCTACGCTTGCCTAAATTCCCTAAATTTTGCAGGACAACTTTTTAAACATTTTATTGGAGTTTTCCAAGAGTTTCATTAAGTGTTTAATTTCCCTTATCTGTGTGCTAAGCATTTTCCTGGAACCTTATCTTTGCTTCCCTCAAAATTTGAGTAAAATACCCCTAATTTGAATTCTTTGAATTCAAAATGAATTTTCTCTTTCTTGTTTCATATCTGCAATCGCGTAACACCACCCCTTATGCTACTTTAACACTATTCGTTATAAATGGTCTTTTACCAGTATCTGACTACATTAAATTTAATATGTACAACTATCGCGGACAACACTTGCCCGACCATCGCTCCGGTCGCCGGATTGCTAAAAGTCTTTCCCCAAAGTAAAGAAGGGGTTAATATATCCCAAAACTGGCTTATTAAAATGCAAATGCATGTGGTCGTAAATCTCTTAAATTTTATCAGAAAAAGTTACCTGCTCAAAACTTCTGTAAACATTTATTCCTCTTAGAGGTAGCTCATTAAGGGAAAAAGCCAAAGCCATCGCGGACCCATCAAGGGTGCGTTCCATCAGATCCGCGTGCAATTAAAACTTTTACGACAACTCAACTCTTTATTTGTTAAATTTTATTTCTGGACAAGCGCACGAGTACAGTCGCCCGGAGCAGTAATAAAACCATAAATTTGTTAAAAATATCACATCCTCAGATCCACGCGTACGGGGAGCATTTAATTAGAATTTTTAATGAAATTATTCTTCAGAGAACGCTGGTCTGGATGTCTGGCTAGAAGGACGCATTTATGACGGGTGCCAGTCTGATGCGCATTCACAATTTTAATTTTAATTTTTAATGCTGTATTATCAGACGGGGTTACCCTAATGAATTTTTTAAGACACCTAGCACTCCCAGGAATGCTTCTACTTCACTATGCGGTGGGAACATACTTATCAAATTTTAGCTAATTGGTATGACGCAAAGGACGTAAGTAATTCCCTAATCAAACAACGTTAATGACCTGGTTACAATAAACAAGCGTAATAATCTTGTTCAACCAGTCTTACTATGTAGAAAAAAAATACTGAGCTGATTCAGCTGATTATACAAAATTTCAAAAAGTATGTACCTGTCTCTTAAGGATATTTGAAATTTAAAAAAAAAAATAAAAATATAATAGAACAAATGAGTGATTTTCGAATTTGATTTGAATAGAATGCGGCGCAAATATGACGGGGTATATGAGAACTAGCTTTGTCTGCAAAGAAATGATATATGCCTAGTTCTACCTACAGGTAACATTACAATGTTTTAGTACATTATTTCAAGCGCTATTTTATTCATATTTAAGAATATATTGAGATGATTTTCTACCTCAGCAGTCCGTTCATAAACGTTTTAAAAACGCTAATTTATTTTGTTATAAATCGAAGTATAAGATGTTTCATTCAGCAATTTAATTTTCTAAAATATTTGCATAAAATTACACACTGAGGTTATACGAAGTCAAAATTGAATAAATTTAATACATTTTCCCGTGAAAATATAGTGCTCTCTTTAACTAGAAATATTTTTTCTAATAGAAATATTGTTTCTTTCAATTTTATAAACTTAATTTCTAGTTATTTATCTAGTGTTAATTTTCGTTGCCATTTTACATAGAAAATCTTAAATATGTTTTTAAATAGACCCTAGTTTATGGGGGCAAAAAATATAAAACGTAATATCACCAATTAAAACTGCGCCTTTCGAGAAGCATAAAACGAAAAGTTAAATTGAAAATGAAACTAAGGAAATAAAAATAGATACAACTCACTTTTGTTGACCCACTTGTGCAGTTTCTTAGACTCTATTTAGGTACTGGCTTGTGTATTTTCTATCAATTCAATGATTCACCCTGTTTGGGAGTTTACCTCTTGCATATGCGAATCGACATACGCAGCATTCAAATATTTGCATTTTCCGGCAGAGCGTTCGCCATTTTTAAGAAACCGATTAGATTTCTAAAACGACTTAGCCCAAAGGTGATTCACTTGTGCAGCGAGCGTTTGCATTTCTGTGGCTCTCCCACAAACCTTTTAAGCAAACAACTTGAGGCAACAGTCCAACAACTCCCCTTCGGGTACAACAGCGCCAACGATCAATTGAAACTGCACTTACCGGCTTAATCACCTCTTAAAGGTGGCAAACTAAGGAAAGCATTGTAATACCTGTAAATCCGGCGTTTCCCCATTAATTGGTAAACACCGAGAGCATTATCCCAAATTACGGCCGCTTTGTCGGCGGAGGCTGCTTATTAAGTCAAAACAGCTCGTAAGCACGCTCGTCCGGAAAGTCCATAAAACCGAAAAATGAAAATTTTAAGCAAATATTTAAGCGGGGCGCACAGGGAGCTCCATAATGCTATAATGGTATTATTTTGCTGGTGGGCAACAAACCGCCACACGGTTATTAAAAGGAATCTCTTTCTACCTTTTCTGCCTTTGGACAGCACAAAAAGGCCGAATAATCGTGAGCCGAAATTCGTAACGCCCCGCCACTTTCGGAGGTTAGCACTTACCGACTGTGGAAGAACGAGCGTGAAAGGCGAGGTGCTAGCTCAAGTGTCAATCTCATTACCGTGCATTAGACAGGTCATCGCAAGTGACTGGGCCTACCTGGATAGGAGCATCATCCCAGGTGGGCCGTATAAATGCTTCTTACCATCGAAAATAACTCACTTTACGGGCATATTAGTTGGGCTGGTTAGGCCCAGTATGATCCGACGTAGATCACCTGGCAAGGTACTGGTGAGCAGCAGGAGGTGCAATTGGGAATATTGTGCCTGGACTCGGCAGGGCCCTTCTTTTTCTTATTCTTACTATGCGGGGAACCGTGTTTTCGGTTTTGTTGTTAATTCCTTGATATCGTACCGCCAAATTAGAGGCCCGCGTTGCTATAATTGTGGAGCAGCCGCCGAGATCTGATTTGTTACATTCGAACTGTCAGAGCTGTCTCAAGAGTAACAATTCCATTTGGTGAAATTCCGAGGCCATGAATGTGATGGATAATTGGAGGCGTGAGGCCCGATTCCGCGGCCTAACAATGTCCAATTTAAAAGTTTTCCATACCTGTGATGGCTCTGCATAAAGGCGAATTCTACCTTTATAAAAGTATCCAGGGGAAATGTAATCACAAAGAGAATAACGCACCGAAAATGAATCGCGGTTTCGTGAGCTCGTCTTTGAGCATGTTCTTCTTCCAAGCCTTTGAGCGTTTTCCCTTTGTGTTTTGAGGAGTAGGGCGCCCCGACTGCACAGGTAACACAGGTACTGTCATCGTCGTGGGGGCTTGTGAATTAAGCAAATTAAGAAGAGATATCTGAATGCAGGTTGCGTGAAACCGTAGGCCTCAATGGATTTCCCACGACTATGCCCATTGGTCTAAATTTCTCTAAAAAATATTTATTTGGACATTTATGAAATTTGTTGAGGAAACGAGCTAATTAACTGCGTGGAAAACAATACCCAGATACAATGGCATAATTGAGGCAAATGCGAATATAATTCCAAAAGTACGTCTCTAGCTGAAGACTTACGAGTCGGGGAAACGCGTGTTAAATATGTGAAAAGTTTTTATTACTAGCCCATGCCCGCAACTTCATCCACGAAATGTGTTACTCGTCTTTTACCTATGGCACCATGTATCGCGTTACGTATTAAGTGGTATGTTACTTTTATTGTATTGCATTAAAGTATTAAATTTATCTTTACTATTCTAAACCCTTAAGTTACGAAAGTGTCCACTAAAGCACGTGATAAGATAAATTGCCCACGGCCATTAATTCGATTAATGGGAAAAGTGAGGTATTCCGACAGAGATCACCTGAGCGTCGAATAGGAAAACTTCCGAGTTAACTTTTCGACTACGAGCAAGTCCTCTGATCCTTTGATTTTTACCACCTCGGTATCATGCGCATAACTCCGCAAGAGCGACTTTGGAACTTTCCCCATTTGAAGACGCTGCAAAAAGCACACCTGGATTCCGTCCTGGTACTTCGCAGCATGGCAATTCTTCAGGCGTCGACCACAATTATGTCGGAGAACTTTTGGCCAGCACGAATGTCCGCAAGTAACCAATATTCACATTACAATTTTGGCCTCCTTGTTTTCATACCCTAAAGTCGTGCTTTTCATCTTGCAAGTCCAGTGACTATTTTAAAAATTAAGCAGGTCCAGGATAACTTGGACCAAAGTGCGGGGTGGTCTACAAGTTTAGCGATAGGATCTTCAATGCTTTCGTGGCGTTCGGTGTGCTCTGAGACTTCTGCAAACTTTATATCTGGAATAATCGAAGACCTCCTGGACAGACATGCTCTTAATTAGCTGCATAACATCTGAAAAACTGACAGACAGGTAACAGCTGAAAACTATAGCTCCACTGTGTTGTCTTCACGAAACACAAAAAGGGAAAGTGCAGAGCAGACGGAACAGCTGGCTCAAATTAAGTCGAATTCATATCCCTTAAGTGGCGCAGCAGAAAACTCCGGCAAGTTTTCGAAATAAGCACGAAGAAATATTATTAACATTTACGGCACACTGCGACATGTTGTTTCATCGGTTGCTGACGTTTTTCTTCATGTTTTGCATTAAATTGCAGCAGGTAATGGGGACCCTTACTTTCGGTACGAAGACCTGCTATACATCGCACATATACTCTCAATAACGACAGTTAAAATTCGTGAAATTGTTTTTGCGTAATTATTTTATCTTGTGACTCATGGAGCTTCCAAAAAAAACAAAAGCAGCAAAAACAAGAACATAAGAATTTTGAGATATCTTTTTGTTTTGAAGAAGAAAAAATGGTTTAAAATCTTCAGTCTGCTGGCCGTCGAGTCCTAAATTGAACTGCAGCCTAACTGATGAATTATGATACGACATTAATCAGTAAATAATTCTAAATTGTGCATAACAATGATTTGATACTCATGGATAGGAAAGATTAAATTATTTGAGGCGAGATCCTACGATCAGCCAAATTTTTTTTAACCGCCGAAAAAATGTTTCTAATCTCACTCTTTTAATTTCTAAAATAATAAAATCTAAACGTCAGTAAAACAAACATAGGGCCTCTTTTAAAACTATAAAAACATGAAATCGTTCGTATGTAATCAGTTCTTTTAAATACTTTTCCATATGTAAAAAATTTTAGGTAAAAAAATGAAACTACAAAACCTGTGAAATAAGCCCCTGTAGTCTGACTGTTGACTTTAAATGTTTCTTCACCCTCTGACTGAAATTCTTAAGCAGTTCCCTCTACCCAGTTACCAAACACGTCCACTGGTTAATTCAATAGTTCACGCGTAGTAGAACTTTGTACCCTACAATTTCTAGTTTTACTTATGACCATTCTAGTCAAGTTTTAGAGTCGATTTTTCAACCATGAAGCGATAAAACTTTTATAACTCATAAATGAAAGTGTTTAAGAAAACGATAATGCCGGACTAAAAAGTTAAATGACTACAGTCTTGCAGTAGTAAAACGTCTCTAATTGAATCAAAACCTTTTAATAAACACAAAATGTTGTTGTTTCTTACGAAATATAAAATACTTTAAAGGGCCATTATGCTTTTTGATAAGGGCCCTCGTAATCAATTTAAAATGTCGATACCTAATAAATCTGAAGACAATAATTAGTAGTTGATTGTTAGAATCTATAAAGTTAGAAAAGTCTGTACATTGGAAATATTTTTGAAGAAATGAGTTCCGAAAATGATACAGGACACACGACACGTCGTGTGATACTTAACGTGTGGTTTGAAACAATGACACAATTCTATAATGAACACTACAACGACAAACGGCGTGTAACATGACACGTTTATCACGATACATGACCCACGCCAGAAAGAAGGAAAAAGTTGATCAAAATTTAGAAAAAATTGTTGTCAGATAAAAACACGGGTGTAATATTAACGCAACATAGCCTAAGCAAAATATCTGTAAAGGTGCAACTGGTCAAATGAATTAAAAATGCATGAATTCGTACTTCTGGTGGTATTCAAAAAATACATTGGAAAGGAGGATGGTCCAAATGCCTTTGTATGTCGAAAACTCGCAAACTTGTTGGTAAAATATTATCACGATTGCAGTGCTAACTCGCGCGCGAATCGATCTAACCTCGCATCTGCGTACCGAAGGGCACTCTACACTCGATCGAATGGACCTCAAGCAGGTAATTACAATTGTTAAAAGCCGGCCATTACGCGATCGTAAAATCAATTTGGTGCGAGTGCCCAAGAATAGGGCCGTTCATAATTAAAGTAAACGCATTCTCCGGACCATTTGTAACGCAAACCCAATATCTCCTTCCGCAATAACCTCGGTTTCCAATTATATGCAGGGCAACTTCAATTATTGCGTTTTATGAGGCTTGATGCAGCTACAGGAAGGTTGCAGAATCCAAGGCAGATAAGCGAATAACTAAGATTTCTCCGTCATTTAGCAGAGGTTTCCTGGCACCTCTGCAATAATGGGAAGCATAATGTGGTTGTCGTGATAAGTCGAACTCGTTCATTGGAAAAATCCGCGATCTACATGTGTACACTTAACCGTGGATAGTATGGTTTGATGATCCACATCGCGGACTGATTATGCGGAACAAACTGTTGAACCTACTGAAACTTGTGAATTAGCTAAACAATTCCTGTGGTTTTCCACAAAGGTCAAACATTTTGTTTTCTATTGAAGTGTATACCTGCGCCACTTCACACCTTGGCAAAGAACAATTTGCGGTGTCTTCTCGCCATCAAGTCTATTTACATTTGCAATGCCTCAGCGCAGACCTTCAATAAATACAAAGAAGTTTGGCTTGGCAACGTTTTATTGTTTTATTAGCCCTAAAAGCGAAAACAAACAGACGGATTTGGCACGCTCGACGTTCTTCGTCTACGTGCTGGATTTCTTGGAAGCGCCCAAAACTTTCCGAATGCCGTGCGAGAACAAAAACCGGCTATCGGCGGGATTCCATTGCCGCAAAAAGTCCACGGCAGGATGGGATTAAAAAATGAATATTTGCAGAACTACCAAACGAACAGACAGCGCTGGTGGCAAAAAGGGGAATATTGATTGATTGCGGGGCAATAAGAGAACAATTTTTATTAAGAAGAAACTTCCCGCTTCCTGCTGTCGGCAGTAAATTATTTTACAGGCGAGTCCGCGATCGCGATCGCGATGCAACGCGAAATCATCCTCCTCGTCGCGGATGCCAAGGAGTCAGATTTGTGTACTCGCGAGTATTTAAGCGGAGCCGGAGTTGTAGCCTGTGCTGTTCGCCATTAATCACGGCATAGCCGGAAAATATGAATTCGCGATTCCAAAAAGCCCATTAATGAACTGCAGACATTGCAATCGGAGGCCCGGATGATCCGAATGATCATGTTCTTTCCGATTGTTGTCCACTTGGTGCGTGGATTCGTCCCTTGTTCCACAGACGATATCGCGATCGTCCGACGAAAAGCGGCCGCGTAATCACTTCTTGGGCGGCTTGATTTGAATACGGACCCGTCAACGGAATGATAAATTGTGGCTACCCCCAGGCGGGTGTAGCGTCGATTTGATGAATATTACTTTATTGCTTCCATGCATTCTGCGCGATAGGACGAAATCAAGTCATTTCGTGATGAAGAAATTTGGAAAATGCGTGTCGCTCGCCCCTTTTTTCCTATTTTACTCCGTAACGACTTTTTCTTTGGTTCCGCGCGGCAGCTGGTAATTACCCACGCGGAATGCCGGGAATCCGCGCGACTCATACACGTACTCCTTCGGAGGCATTCTATGGATGTTCTCCATCTCCTGCGATCTGATACATTGTCTTAAGACATGGCGGCGGCGGACATTGTCTTAAGACATATCGACTCGAATGCGTCACATATCGACTTTAATTGCAGCTCTCCGCTGCCACTTCAGACCTTGCTGAAATGGCTGATCGCATAGATTACATGAGCCGCGCGGGCCGATAATGACCACGTTCTCTCCGACTCAAGTTAAATTAATATTTTACAACTGAAATCGATGTTGTAATTAAACCAGGCAGACACGCACAATGCCATTGAATTCTAAAGATTTTTGTTTTTTGGACATTGTGCCTCTGAGGCATTTTACAATTTGATATTCATTACGTCATCTTTCCTTAGCGTGGACTCAAAACCAACTATTTGCGAGGAAATACGCAAACGTTTCTTTTCAAATTTCCAAAACTTGAGAATTAGGAAAAGATTATCATAGAGATTAACAGACTTGTTAAAGTTGTTTTGAAAGCCTAAAAACATTTTCTAGTATTGCTAGCATTCATTCAATTTAATCCAGTTGAATCGATAACCCTCTAACCTGCAGATAATTTATAAAACTCAGTGGCGCCCAAAATAATTGAACGTTCTTTCTGCTTTGATTTGTGGGTATAGTTGCCCAAAAGTCATAGTAAGATCTTACAACCCCTCCTTATGGAATTTATGCCTGAAAAATATGATCACCTTTAAAAAGAAGATTGAAATCAATTAAACCCTTAGGGCAGCTCAGTTGCCCGACCTCAAAGCGGTACCGCACGGCTATAAAAAGCCAGAGGTTAATAACTCCCACGTAGCCATGCTAACGAGATTTCAAAACTGTCCGAATCATTCAAAGCGTTCTTTTCGTCATAAGGTGCCGATCAAATCGTCCGTTCACTTGCACCGAGTAAACAAATAATTTAGAGAAACCTTTGAAAAATGCACCAGTCCCATCGTGAACTATTATTCAGCAACTTTGAGCAGACATAAATTAACAATGAAAACTGATTTGCATTCCGCGGATACTGCGAGCCGACGAAGCCGGCTGGTGTTCACGAGAGGATATAATCTCCGATCGACATCGCAATTACATCGATTAATTAATATTGGTAGACAGGCTCCATGTTCTACTGTTTCCCTGTTCTTTTCTCCTTTTTTTATCTTTTGCCTACGTCACGATGATTGGAGATGACTTCAAGCCTGATCGATCGATCGGTAGCGCTCGGTCATCGATGAGCTCCCTCGACCCATTGGCTCCTTTAACCGACCACCCTGTTTTTGTTCGTCTTTCAGTAACTCACGGGTATGCTTCCCAATTTATTGGGCCCCAAACAGTGATTAATTGAACTTACATCGTCGGGATCCGGCGTAACACCACGGAGACACGCTGTTCACATAACCTTGTGATTTTGATCGTGCAAGAATGATACCTTTTAGTCGAAGTCGCTATCGGAGATGTATCAATTTTCCGAAAAGTCTCCTTTTTCACTTGATCGAATCAAAAGGCAAAATAGTACGTTGAGCGAACAACTTTGGCTGTAATCATGTGATCAGCGCCGGCAGGGGAAATCTTTGCCATGCTGGGGACATCTGTGCGATCACGCTGTCAGCTCTAATCACGATCGTGATTTAGTTTTTCGAGTGATAATCAGCGATCGTGAAACACTATATCGTTAGATCGGTACTAATCTGCACATGTTGGTGCACAAATATTCTGCCCCGGGGAAGTCATGTGAGCAAGTAGATCTCTGCTCAGTTAATGTGACCAGATCCCCGCACGATTTGCACAGCGAAGGAGATCCTGCTGGAGCCAGATCGTTCGAAACCAAACTGCGGCCAACTCAAGTACTCCATAATTATAAGCCGGGCAAACTCTCAATTAATTCCGCAACTCGTTCGGATGGCGTTCAACTCGTTATTGGCCACATCAATTTATTATTAATGGTGTCGTTGTGTATTAACCTCACGTGGAATTTCACCTGTATGATTGACGCTAATGATGAAGTGGGAGCTCTTTTTGCTGATAACAGACGAAATTAACGTTTGAACATTTTAAGTCCATTTCTAATTATACAAAAGATTATGGTCTGTTAACAGCATTCGGAACGAATTAGGTTAGTTCTACTCATAGGATTTTTCTATCTAGTTTCAGTCTAGAAAAAGTCTGAAAATTTTGAATTATGCTTTTAACAGGCGCTGGAATTTTAATAGCTATTGTAACATAACAAAAACTTCTGCTAAGAAAATAACCTTTCAAATTTACCCTCTATAAAGTAGTTTTCCTCACGCCTGCAATCAACTTAAAATACATTTCGTTTTATAATAAATCTTTTAATTATATGAATTTGTTATTTTGTAATACACCTTTTGTTTTTCGAAAAATTTTTTCAATTTCAATATTTTTAAGGGACATGAAAAATCTTAATCGTGCAATTTTTAAATCCTATTAAATCTAAATTAATAAAGTTATATTATTGGTTGAAAAGAATTTTCAGAATTTTTTTTTTAAGCAAAATGAAAATAAAAAATAATAATAAAATATGAAAAGTTAATAACACGAAAAATGTTTGCCGCTGTCCTTTGCGTATTAATATTTTAAAACAAAATTTCGTTGAGTTTATTTATTTTTTAGTTTGGTACTTTATTTAAATATATCTTAGCATAGAAATTTATTTAGACTATGGTTGATAAGTTCCATGATGCTATGTAAAAAGTAAAAAAGAATTGAATTGCTTAAATAAATATCGGCATTTCTTTTAAAATATTTTCTTACGCACACCTACAAGCAATCTTCTTCGAAAGACGCTAAGCAACTTTTAGGCCAACAAATCTCCAAATGTTAAAAATTTCTTTATAAATTCTTAAATAGTTTTTATTATTGATCGTATATCGTTTATTTTCAAAACTTTAGCGTATATCGCAACATTATCGCGGAAAAGAAAAAAGCCCATCTCACGCATCTTAGAAAGTGTGTAAGTGCTCATAAGAATTTGTCTTTAAGCTTATATTGATTTTAAATCCCTCCACTTTTAAAAATAAATTACTTTTCACGTCTGAACTCTGCTTACTAGAGTCACCCTCACCTTCTTCTAGTTGCGAAGAAAGCCAGGGTAACTTCACAAAGCTCTGCGCAAATACAAAAGATGGTATCTACCTTAAATCCTGGAAATTCAATCGAGCATTTGCTACCTTGGCAAATAATTAAAGTTAAACAGCTCTCAGGAAAATCCCCTGAAAATTTGTGGATCACAAACGCTCCCCACGGTTGAGTAGACGGGAAGCCGGCTGTTTTCAGCAAAACTAATCAGAAACAATATAATTGAAAATAAATGGATTTACGAAAATTTTAGGGAAGTCGGTTGCGGGGAGCCAGGAGTGATCAAGAGTTAAGGCCAATAACAAGACGCCTTTTGACAACAGATAGACGGGATGAAACCAGGGTGTCAACATTTGCTGACGTGGAAATCCAGCAATAGACGAAGGTAAGTGAATTCTTAATTACGTTCACGTTTAATTAATGATGAACTCACAGATGTATCAATTGATAAAAGTTTACTTCCGCCTATCCTCGCTTCCTTAATGAAAAATCATCTGGCAGTCAGCCTGTCACCAGCGTCGGCAGGGAATAAATAAATAACAAGAGTCCGCCTTACCTGAGCGGGTACTGTGGCTTTATTACTTTGTCAATCACGCGCAGCTCAGTACTCATCAAATATTGAAGGAATCATGTCAAACCTCGCCGCGGCCAGCCGGACTTGCACGCAATCCATCAAATTTCTGGTCGGGCTGTCGCTTTTTCGCGACTGAGGTAAATGAACACGACTTTAGGTTTCCTGGCCAGATAAATAATTTATCAAGCCGCCTGGTAAGGCATATGGCGTTGCGAAGGGCAAGCTCTTCCTGGCGCGGTTCCCGAGAACCAGAGGCAAAAAGTATATCCCGGCCTGCTAGCTCCGGTGCACCAAAATTAAGTCATCAACTCGGCCGATTGTGGCACGCTTAAAGCAACTGCCAATCGTTTTAAATTTGATTGATGAGATCTCTTCGGGAGGCTCTCATCAGTGAGACCGTTTTTATTTGCTTTAATTAAACTCGGAATAATTGCTCCGGGTAGGGGTTAATTTGTTTACACTGGCTCACATTGGCACTCACTATTTCTATAGACCCCAATCAGATCAGCCTCGAGCTTGGATGCGGAAGCACGACAAACTTAAGACATCATCCAAAATATTGATGTATCGATGTTATGCTTGGTTTTATCAATTAACTTAGTTGAATTTTTCTTTGTCAAAATAGATACGATATCTTATTTATATTTGAACAATACTGTGCTTCTTGAAACGCATGTGTGATCTATTTATAAAAATTAATTATGTTTATGTGCTCTATTATTTGAATAATAATTTGTAATAAAATATTGGCATTTTAATCTTTCTTTTTGATTTTTGGATTCTTAACAGTTTTTCGAATATTTTCAAGTCAAATTTCTGGAAATATTACACTTGAAATAATTTTACTTTAAACATTTTGAAAAATTGAGCGTTTTGATTAAAGGGATCTTGATTTATCATGGGCAGAATTTTGAAAAATACTTTTACAGACCTATCCCAAGCTATGACGTTAAAGAGAATGTAGAAAAGAGGATTTTTTGAGCTCGTTTGGTCACAATGTCCATTCCAACGTGCACTTTACAGAGATCTACAGTTGGGTGTAGTACCTTAAGTCTAGTTATTCAAATTCCTTAGAAACAAAGGCGAAGGACTCACGTATCTGTCACGTGATGAAGTTTGAGGAATTAGCGAAATGTTCGGAAGTCTTTCAGCCTGATCGTGCCATACCGACCAGTCCGACGAAATTTTCCAGCTCGCCTGATTACCATAGGACAATTCCTCTGCGGAGCGGCTCCCGGCTCACAAAAGGCGGCTCAGAGGGAAGAAATTAAACGAAATTCCAAAAAAGTCTGGATTCTGTCGAACGAACTGACCAAAGAGGAACGCAAGAACCCAAAGGCTGGAGTTTACTTGTCCGTCGGCGGGGCCGCGGTCGGGCGGGCGAGGCTCGAACATCGCATCTAGGATTTCGAAAAATTGTCACTTAATTGCATCTCGAACGTGATCAAAGCATTTGCAGTATTTCTGATTATCTGATTTTGATTTGTACTTTTACCGCAGGTACAACTGTGCACTGTTTGCGGCTCAAGGAAACAACAAGGAACCTCGACCAGAGTTCTTTGGCCCCGCCCTCCCCGCGGACCTAGTCGCGCGATGTTTATCTCTGGGAAAAGTAAACAGAGAAGGCATGTGACAAACCTTTTTTGCCGCGTTTTACCCGCACCGTGGAGAAAAATGCCTTTCGAGTCGGCTGCTCATTAACATTTTCCACATTTTCCTGAAAAGTTTCGCGTACAAATCTATTCAAATGAGTCAGAGCGAAGCCCAGGTAACCGAGGTGAGCTGGGGCACCGGAGACGACAGGCGTCACTCGCGAACGCAATTTATCCAGTCTCCTCATCGTCACTGTCACTCACCCAAATAGGAAAGGGTACCCCGGGGAATACCGAGCACAGCAGCCCGTAAGTCCATACCTTTGCATATTTTAGTACTGACCAGAGTGACAAGCACATTTTCGTGGATCGTCCTACTTTGCATAACTTAGCAATTTGTCCGCGAGCATGCACTTTATACAAAGTATCTGTGCTTACCTACGTACTGTTGTAAATCAACAGTAGACTCATCAGTGTTCTAGCATTTTTCCTCCACTTTTATCCGAGCTGGCCTTTTAAGGTGATAGCAATAGGTTTCCAGCAGTAGGATCAGAATTTAAGACAGGCAGTACCTCTCTATAAAATGTGAAACGACATTCCGAATATATTTTTGTTAATAACACTGGTTAATAAAAATTTTTCCACAGTTAAGTAAAATACTATTACGAAGGAATTTGTTCTTTATATTATGAATCTGTAATGTGTAAGGTTCCACCTTTGTATTCTCATCGTAAAGGAAATGTGGTAGTAATTAAATCACAGTATTTAGGAAACCCTATGGATTGCACAGCTCAAACCTCAAACTGTTCTCTAAAAATTAATTAACATATTCAATTTGTGATTAAAAAAAAAATACAAGCATACCTCCTATAACATGGAAGATAGGTTACTAAAAACGGTGTTATATGAAACCCAGAGCATTTACGAAAAGGAGGTTAGATTACGAAAATTAACCCTTTGCGCTCGAGAGGCCACTCTAAGTCACCACGATTAAGGATTAAAAGGAAACATTTTTTTTAAATCCATTCAAACGAATTCGCTTTTATCAGAGATATTAACAAAACTTTTCGTTCCAACATTTCCTACCCTATCACTGCTCGGTACGAACAAAGGTAAACGTTTTTTCGTTTGAATGGTATCACCTTCACACTGGGAATTCTTTTCATCAATCATTTCATTTACATTTTCTACACTCCTTAAACAATCTGTGGAAATTTTGCAACCTTTGAGTCCAGTGCGTTATTTAGATATCCTAGTACATACCCAGATACGTTAAATAATAGATGTGCAGTGTTATACCAGGATTTCCGCAATTTCACTACCGTGTAAGAGCGAAACCGTGTTACAGGAGGGTTACCTGTATTTTATTAAACAATAAGCTTCAAGCAACATAAAAATATAAACAAAGTATTACTAATACTTTAATTGATTTCGTGAATTTATTTTGAGTAAAGTTCATGGTATTATTGCAGCATATGATTTTTATATAACTATGATGAACAAAGCGAGAAATTAATAAATTCTAAAGTCTACATTGTAAAATTATTTAAATTAAATATTTTCGACAATTATATGCATAAAATCATTGAACCATTGAAGGAAAATAAGAAAATAAGGTAGAAAAAAGAAACAGTGTAACCCTATTTCTGTTTTTACTACAAAAGTAATAACACTTTAAAATAAAAAAGATTAATTAAAAAACAATAAAATTCTTAGAATTACATAAAATTAAAAGTTTAGAGCTTAAAGTATGTGTACTTGTTGAATTTTTGTACTTATCCTATTCGGGTTAAATTCACCATTAAAACGTCCCTTTTAAATATCAAGCATGTCGAAATTTTCGAATTTTTTATTGTCTTTTTATATCGCATTAAAATTTGAAACTTTTGGAATTTTCTGGAACTTTTAGAAACTTTTGTTTTGGTGTATCTTGAACTTTTCGATTTTAGAGCTATGGATCATCACAAAATGTCCCCAATAAGAAGTGTATGTCGTTCTGATCATAATTTGCAATAATTGTGTTATCTTTATTAACAATTACAACAACTCGATGATAAGTTCGAAATAAAAGATTAATTAATAGGCATAAAGTTTGATTCATCCATATAAGTTCACATATATTTTGATATGTTACTGCTGCTCTCACAGTACCCTCCAATATCTTGCCGAATTGCGGCAACTCTTTGCCAAGCCCAGACTAAGACGATCCTCTATTTGGTCGGCCCTGAGGTGCATTCCACCTCCCGGGACAGGCGAAAATAAAATCCCGAAATGCCTCAGAGGCGATGATTTATACTCCGCGAAACCACCGCTGCGCGCGGGCATGCAAAGTTGATTAACTGCGCGCGCATCTACGAAACATGCGCAAACTGCAAATGACGCCGAGCTGTTGCCGGCAATTAAAAATGTGCCAGACACGATTAAGGAGACTGATTATGGCGTTTCTGGAATGATGGCGCTTACCGCATGAATATCAACGCACTTTAAATTTATCTCCTTCAGGGGCTCTTGCGGTCGCGAACTGGTTCGTCCCCAGACGTCGCCTTGTGCCCTCGCCCTCGCGCGACCCTATGCAAAAGGCAAAAGTAGCTAAAAAGTAGGAAAGAAACCGCGATTGTTGTTATGAGCAATGGGACCCTCGTGTCTCGCGGGACGAGCCAAGTGGCCGCCAAATAAAAAATAGCCGCGAAAGCGTCGTCTTATTTGCCTTACCTCTTAGCAGTTCTGATTTTTGCATTAATCTGCATTTCAGATTGAACAATTTCCTGTGTGTTGCTCCGACTGCGTCTGGTGTTTCTCCTGCTACACGAGATGACTCTGCAGAAAGATAGATTGTCCACGGACAAAGTCGCTGACAGTCCCAATTGGAAGGAATCTCCTTGTTTAATTCTCAAGAACAATGTAAAAAAAGATCGAGATGCAAATATGACTTCGGTGGACACTCGAACGACTGGAGCAACCGTTCAATTGAGCCTTCAGCTGGGAGTATTGAAAAGTGCGCAAGAATCGTAAGTATAAAACAAAAATTTGCAAATTTGTGTATCTCCACAATAATCAACAAAACTGGCATTAATGATAATTGGACCAAATAAGTCCAAAATGAGTTTTCAAGTCTATATCAATGCGTGCAATGAAAGACCCTTGTCAGTCGTAAACTCACTTTGTGAAAGTAAGATCATAAAACAACGGACACTTGAAGATGTTTGCCTTCTTAAGGCTTAGACTTATTATCGCTCATTCTCATAGTTGACAAAACTGTCCTCATTCCTTTACAAGACTTTTTTAACTACAAATCATTATTATTTTTTTTTAAATATGAACAGCAGTAGTTACCTACAGCTATCACTTAAAAATAAAACACTTAATCGATCAAATATACCGACTGTAAGTAGAATTTTTTTGCGCTCGCACAAGCCTAAAGTACTTAACTGAGATTACAATTACTTAATTAATTTCTAGTACTAAATTTTTGGGAACTGAAATGTAATAAATTGCAACTATAGTTGAGTTCTAGCTTTTTAGTTCTAAATCTAGAACTAAAACAAACATTTCATAGGAATCTGGTCTCTTTTGCTAACACCAGTATTTTCATAGAACAACCTAACGGACTTCTAATGGAAAAATTAATTAATTAATTAATTAATTTGAGTATGAATGCTACGATAAGCCTAATGTTGGGGTGGTATTCTAAGAACTTGTTAATTTTTTTTGTAATTAAAATCTAAGTACGGAATTAAATTAAATTATTGAATTCTACTAGTCGAAATTTAATTTCCTGTTTTTGAAGGCCTTAAACTCAAGTAAGTCAATGAAATTTAATATTTTAAAATTGTACGTAATTTCTCTATTGAATTTTAACTTGCCCATCGCCAAAGCCTCAAAACTATTCTGCTCTGAGACATTTTTTTTCAAAATCCTAAAACGCAGTTCTGTTGAGACGACAATTGTTTTACATGTGCGACTAAAATGGTTATGCAAATTTTATGTCGCGTGTTGCATTCGTCGCTTAATGTAGCATGCGACTTGTCGCATTTTTAAACCTTCCGTCGTTGCTTAAAAGAGACTTTTAATAAATGTCGAACGGCGACATGAAGCACGGATCCATTGGCCACTAATTCAAGCGCAATATGCCGGAGAGAGAAGCAGGCTTCATGTCGCTTCTTGTTGATCCAGAGGAAACACCTTTTCGAGGATGCGCTTTTATTGTACGTCGCCTGTTTTCCAAAAGTTGTCCCAGTAGAATCGCGCCTTTAGTCAGCTAGAGCAATTAGAATTCAAGTCTAAATTGTTCTGTTCTGCGTCCAGATGAAATTACTTTTGTTATCAAAAGGTGTGTAACTTTCTAAGCGTGGAAAATAAATTTCGCCAGAACTAGGACAAGGTAGCGATGTTTCCTTTCCTGACAATTCTTCGCCGAACGAATCCCGGCAGTTCTTTGTGGCGAAACGGAAGACTAAAGCACGCCACAGAACAGAAGCAATACCGCCCTGAAGGCTTCCTGGGAACTCTTTCCCTCTGCAAATCCCTGCCATTTTAGCCAAGTCCAGGACCAAACGCGGAAATCCGCACTGCCGCGTATTTCTCAAGTACCGCGATTTATTTACAGCTCGTTTGCGCTTTGTTTGCAGCATCTTCCCCGCTCGCGGTGGTATAACACTCTTCTGGTTCCGTATAACACTCTTATGTTATACGCGCCTCTTCGCGCTCTTAAAACGCTCTCGCTCGCTCTCTCTCTTTTGACCTATTCCAGTGCTGTGGCCATCAGCGGGTGGCTTCGAAGGTTTCTTGCGGCGATGCGTTCCAGCTCCACTGCGGGAAGGAGCCATCGACGGCCGGCCGGGAAGCTTTCTCTTGCACACAGTCGCAGCGACGTACCGCGGGTTCCAGCGGCGACCCGTCTTCCTGGTCTACGAACCCGCGGATCCCGTCGTCCGCGCGCTCCAGTGGGAACCAACGTTGGCTGTGGCGGTGGCTCTTCCAGGTTCCATGGCCGGTTGCTGTGTGAGTGCGCGCCCGCGTTCCGCCCGCCGCGAGCCCGGAGCAAGTAATTCTACAACCGGCCGCGCTCACACGTATGCACCGTCGAGCAACGGGAACGGCGCGGTGTCCAGAGATTAGCGAAAACACGAGGGGGCAGGGGCTGCGCGGCTGAGCCAGGGCCGGGCTGATGCTGTTGTCGCAGGGGACCCGAGAAGCCACGCAAAGTTTAGTCCTCAGTTTCAGTGCAGGTTCGGCGCTTTCGTCTTGAGCACTACGTTCGACTCTCGACAGCGGCGACGACGATTCTCGCTCGATACATTCGCGATCGACGCTTGACGACTAACGGCACCTCCGCGGACTCTTTTCTTGGTCAACTCTTCGCGACTCGAACTGACCGCGACCAGTGGTCCCACAGGATCTGTTGGCTCGACCGCAGGATTTCCGTCCGCTTCCTATTGCAGGGAAGCTGCCCGGATAGGTCCCGGCGACCGGATATCCACGTAGGCTCCGGTGTGTGTTTTGGCGGGATGTGAGGGCGATCGCCGGCCGTTGCGGTTTCACGGGCTCGGTGCGGACGCGCCGGCGGAAGTGCAGTGCTGTACTCCCGGAGGTACCCCGAGGGCGGCCCTCGTGCAGTTGTGATTACAATTTTTCGAAGTAAGGAGTGAATTTTCGAGAATTCTTTTCGTGAAGTGAGAAGTGGCCTTTGGCGAGAACACCTGTTGGCGGTCCGAGGATTACGCGGCCACCGACGGACAACGACGGTGCTTGGAGGATTGTGGATTAACGAGAGACGCTGCGTTTGTTCATGGTACGTCTTAAGTCGCTTTGCTTTTAATCAAGTTGCTCTGCACATCGGGTAAATCAGCAAATCTCGCGAAAGGTGGCGTTGAGGTGGGATCAAAACCGCCGACGAAATCGCTTATCGGCAACTCCACTCGCGGGAGGAAATGATTAAAGCAAACAGTGCCCGTCTCCTCGTTGCTCCCAGAAATCTATCAATCAGAATCAGTGCTGAGTTTGCAGAAGATGCCGTTGATCGGGTGTCGAATTCCGCGGAATTCCGGTTCTAGATTGCAGTGGCAGTCCTAAGCTCGCTGCCGGTTTTGAGTTATACCGACCGCGTCTTATCAAAATATTTACGCCGCGGATAATAAACAGTGCGTGCGTCGGAAAAAGGCTCCGGTGCGATAAACCCCGCTGGGTGGGGACCGCGGATGGCAGTGGGTGGATGCGTCTTGGGTGCGATGAGGTGTAGCGTGGCAATGAGATGCCGCTGAAATTACGCGTAATTGATGGGTGCCACTGCGGATCGCGGGAACCGGGCCCGTGTAGCTCTTCGGAGCCAATGACACGCACGGGTTGAGAGGCTCTTCCACGTCAGTTGGCGTGAACACACCTCAACTCCAGTTCGCGAAGCCGTTGGCCCGCGGGAGAGCCGGGGAGGCTGCGAAGATTGCAGTGCGTCGACGGGAGCAGACTCGGAACTAGAAATTTCACTTAGCATTAATTGCCAAGTTGTCGCGGTGGGCGGCGCGGGTGGAGCGCTCAAGTATGCAAGGCCGTCCTGGTTTTCAGCTCGTTAAACATTCAGAGTTTATTGATTGTAGTGTCAGACGGCTTAGGCAGGAATGATATAGTTCGATTGCCGGCCCACCGTTCCCGAATCCCAGATCCGGGCGGTAGAAATGGAAGTGCGCCAGAAAGAGCATTCCTCGAAAGTCCCGGAAACTCCCGGACCGAATTTATTTAAAAGCACTTTGCCGGCGATAATCGATCATTGCCGGCTTTGGTTTGGATTACTTTTTCCAGGATTTTTTCTCAGCGAACATCCCCGGGCAGCCCCCGCTGCTGTCACGCTTTTGGGCGTCAGCCATTCAAGCGAGGGGAAATATTGGTTTTCCGCTCCGATGGCCGAATTAAAGCTGAAGTTATGCAACTTCCTTCGACAAATTGGAACTCGGCAGAGACTGGTACCGAAGGGATTCCGTCTACCGTCGCGGATGATTTCGATATTTTTGCTCAAATTCTACCTAGCCCACGTCCTTTAAACTGCTTTAACAGCTGGTCCACTTTATGTTGTAAGACAAGAAACATTTATTTCCTTTAAATGCTTTGCTTGGACGACTGAAACCTGCGAACTCTTTAAATTTTTTCCATATTTTTTTTATGTGAATGGTGTAAATGTTTTTTCAATTTAAATATACAGGAGAATAAGGTTCACATTTTCGTTGCTTTTCTAATTTTTAAAATGTTGTGCGTTGTATAGTGATTTTTAGGGAAGACTAAATTGATATCCAACTTTTTATAAGCACTCTATCACAAAATGTCGCGATAGGTTACAGAGAAAAAGATTCTCAAGATTTAAAAAAGAAAATTCAAAAATATAGAAAATTATTCACGGTATCGCACGGACGGTATCGAAAAACATAGTTCTAAGGAAAATGCAGCAGGTGCTGCAGGTTCTGTATCTTAAGACACAAAACATTTTGGCCACTTTTAAAGAATTATCAAACGAAAAAAAGTCGGCTACACTACAAAACTAGAATTGCTAAAAAATTGCACTAGTACGTTCTTTCTAAGTTACATAAATCCTTGGATGGAATTTCACCCTAGCTACGTTCAATTTGTATTATTTAGAAGTTATAAACTTGAAAAAAACTTGCATCCGTTTGATATAAAAATAAAATTTCCCATGAGTTATTACTTTTCACTTTGTTGCATCCGTTCGTGCAATGGTATCATCAATTACTTATTGATCTACCATCTGCACATGACAACTTATAGTCATTTTACAACGAAGTGACTGTTTGGCTAGGTTTCGTTAACTCTTTAGTAATAAAATTAACGTATATCATTAAAGTTTAATTTCCCGTGTCACGTTGTATAGGTAACCATTTTATTTAAAATTACTGAGGACGGCGTCGACTTCCAATCTGCTGATTTGCATTAGATATAAACAAATTCTTTTTAGTCGTCCAGTTCTCGTTCACAAAATGACGCCACAACGTGTCAACACTGGCTCCATTCCAGACAACTTTGAGATATTCCCATGTTTATTAGCACACCTGGCTGCGCTCCTCTTTGCTTTATTTTGTTTGGGCGGCTTTCGCAGAATGTTAAATGCTTATAAACCTACGATCTAGAGATCTCAATAAATGAATTCACATCTAGCCGCCATTAAGCCAGTCAGATTAATTAACAATATTTTGGAAAAAGCAATTAACACCTTTATAGCTGCAGATCGTAAAATCTTCGCCTCTGCGTAGCTTCTTAAAGCGAAAATAGAAAAAACAATTTTTATTACCTTGCAAGTGGCACCAGAAGCTGGTTACTAAATCAAATTTTCACCGGTCACATGTGCTTTCTGCGAATTAACTAGCCATAAAGTGGAAGAACCTACGTCTATTAGGCATTTAATAGGCATGCGGCCTAAGACAATAAAGCATCCATTGGCCGAGGTGAATATCCGATGTTTCATGAAATAAGAAACACTAAGACGAAAGGTATACTGCCCCGAGCTCCGGAGAGCATGATAGTTTGCTGCTTTGACTGGGAAACATCTTTGCAACGCCTTTGAAGGCTTTTTCGCAGCACAGCGCGCGTCTTTGGTCGTCTCCCCTTTTTGATATTGCGAAAGTCAAAAGTCGCATTGCCCTAGGTAAGTGTATTAAGGCCGGGGCGCGTCTTTGCCATGCGATTTCTATTTACCTTTCTCACAAGCAAAAGAACTTTCAACGACGATTCTGGTCCTGATAAGCCTATTTGCTCGCCATGAACCGGGTACGCGCCTGGTAGAAGCTCCGTATGCAAGAAGAAGACCTCGGACATTATCTACTGCTTCCTGGCTAGAAGCCGGTTGTACTTATAGACGAAGTCGGCTCGACCAAAAGGTCTACCACCACCACCGGTCTGGTCATGTCATATAAGGCGGATCTAAGTAAAATTATTATGCCCATCCAATTTTGGACTCTATACAGTAGTCGGTAAATTTTGTTAGGATTCTCTGGATTACCAAGGAAGGGCAGTGTCCTTCCAATAATTGGTACAGGACATGACATTTGCCTTTGGGGAGCTGTGGAAAGGCTCGAAAAGGTGCGCCCGCCCTGTATACCTGCCTAGTTAGTTAGACAGGTACCAACGACAGACGGACATAAAAACGATGTTTGCCTAGGGCCCTGACACATTCTCGTCCGGAGCAACTTCTAATTCCGACTTCTTCATTGTCAGCACATGCTTCCTTGATGGCAACGTCTGTCTTGGTGCAATCATAGGGCGCTCGAAAAAGTTGCGCACCTCTTCTCGCACTCCACCAACATACCGGCAGGTACTGTCTCTCCCCTCGATGCTTCGTGAAGGTCTCGGGACTAAGGAGGCTCAGTTCTCGTTCAAAGCAAGCAATTGGAACAATTAAAATAATAAACAAAAGAAAAGAAAAAGAATTTCCAGAGATGGAACAGAAATTTCAGCCTGTAAATACGTCGAGGATCGGCGGGAGGACCAGGAGGGACAGCAAGCAGCCAGAGCACAGTCCCCCGCATGCGGCGCTGCAATGCTCGGGTGCACCTGTATGGTCATGCACTTGATATGGATTTATGTTTGCGGCGCAGAAACGAGAAAGTGAAGTAAACTGAGTCAAGCATTGAAATGATAACAAAGAGCAAAAGGCTGAGGCAGCGCAGCAGCCTTCAGCAAACAAGTTCAAGCGAGTCGTCAGCCGAACGGCGTACCGCAGGGCTCCGCTCTAGCCGCGCGTACAGCCTTAGCGCGCTCTAGTTTTTTGCGTCGATTCGCAACATCTTTTGTGTCACTACTTGCTGACAAGTAACATGTGAAGATGTGATGCCGGAGCTGCTTAAAAAATTCATACAAATCAACAACCGTCGTCGTCGCAGCAGCAGAAGCACCAACAGTTCCTATACTGTGCCAGAACTGCAAGAACCAGCCCAAGAAGTCCAGACTCTCGCACACGTCTATGTCGAGGTGATCTAGATGCACATCGTGCTTCTTGGGAAGAATGACCACCCGTTCAATGCCAGACGACCTCTGCCATCCGCCATGATAGCAATTTAGCCCAAGGAAGGACATGAATATCAAGTCTGGTACTATCCACAGTCCGACCCCTTCTCTGGCTCCTCTGAGATAATCGTGGACCCCTCCCGGGAGGTGTCCTCCCATGTGCACAAACCGAGGTGTCTTTCACGGTTTCTCCGCGCACTTCCCGAAAACCTATAAGCTCAAAGAATTTATCTTTTATCTCTCGTTAATATTTCATTAATTACCACCGGGGCCGGGTGCAGTCTTACTTTTTCCATCTTGTGAAATTTTGTGTGGCCGCCAGACACTCCCTTGGAGTTCCTCAGGTTCATAAAAGACCGAGTCCAAGTGGTCCGTCCAAGTTCGTTAGCAGTCGCCGCCGCGGTCGTCTCCTACGGCTACGTCTTTTTTGTCAACCCATTCGCTTTCGAGAAGTTCCAAGGGCTCCTTCGTCCGCCTATAGCCGGGCCGCAAAATATTTTTATTAATGACAGAATAATTAATTAATTAAAAACGGCGAAAACACAGGGGCACCAAGCCTCCGGGATCAGTCAGCGATCAGACCGTCGCTGCCCACAGTCTAATTGGTCATGCCCAATTCAAGCCCGTGGTTCTGGTTTTTAGTCTTGGCGCTGTTTCTGTGGCTTCCTCTTGCTAATTCTTGCGTAGATGCGACCCCTTGCTGCGAGGCAATGGAGACTTTTCTTGGGTTCGTCTTCAAAAAGGAAACAGAAAATTAGATATTTTGTATAGTCCTCGTTGGAAAGAAGTCATCGCAAGAAAGTGGTCGGGAATAGTGAGCAGAAGATTCATTATTTCCGGTTCCTTTGCAGTCTCCCAGAAGTACTTTACTGAATTATTTCAACTGAAAATAATCAAAGGCGAATGCTTTGAGCAAAACGATTTTCCTTCTGGAAGTCTAGACTCCTCGCCGGGTAGATTTAATTTTTTCCACAGTAAAACGAATTACTTTTCAGAGAAAGCGAACCCGGTTGTCGTCTTAGTGATGATACAATCTCGTACTTTTGTTTCGGAAAAGCAATTTTCCAAAATAAAATGCTGACTGACTTAGTCCACAGTGGTTGACTTATATTTTTAAGAAAGTACAAAAGTATACTATTGCTAAATGTTCTAAAAGTATCTTGATTTTTAAATTTCGTCATATGTGCTATTACAGGACTCTTCAAAATAATCAATAAATATACGTACATACGTTCGTTAACATTAATCTATTTTTTAATGTTTTGAATTTTACCTACATGTCATTATATTAAACATTTTCAGTCCAGCAGGTGACAAAGTGTGTTCAAATTGCTGGTAGAATTCTCTTAATGCAACGAGCTAAATCTTTTCGTAATAATCAAAACACGAGTGATATTTAAGACTTTAAAAGTCCATACCTTCAAAGTTTATACGAAATGCTCGCAGTGTAACGTTTTCATCCGTTCATCTCCTGTAGGCAATTTTTTTGCAAAAACTATAACATTTAAGAAGTATGTAAAATTTAATGTCTTAAAACTTGTTACTAAAAATATTCTTTCCATAAAAATATTGAGTAAATATTATTTAATGATGATTTCTATTTGAGCTATGATTTGTCGAGTATGTATGGAATTTTTACGAAATCAAATCGCAATATTTTAAAAATTTGAAATTTAAAATGATCCGTCCTTTAAAGTTTTTCTGCAGAAAATTATTTTAAATACTTAAAAGTCGAATTTTGTATGAAATGTATGAGGAAAATTTATATAATTTTTAAGTATAGAGAACTTTTACACTTTGTTGAAATTTTGAGTTAATAAAATACAATCTCAGGAGACATGTGCGTAGAGCAAGTTTTGTATAAAATTAAATTCCGCAGAAAACTACTTTATGTTAAAGTTAGGAGAAATCCGGTAAATTAAATAAAACTAGATTATGTCATCCTTTCCTCCTTATGAGGGATGAATACTTACTTCGTAGGAAAGGGATAATTCTAACATTTCATGAAAAAACTTATAGAATTAAGTTTTCCAGATTCTTCATAATTCTCCAGTTTTGCATGAGGTGATTTTGTGTTCATTTTGAACCTATAATTGGACCGATTTTTGCAATGAAGTTCGTTGTGATGGATCTTTTTTAAATTTCTTAATTTTGCGTGAGGCTCCGTGTTCGTAGAGTATGTTTGAATTAATTACATTCTCGCGGAATTCTTCGCAAATTGTGCCCTTTTACGGATACAGCATTTTGTGAGAATAGAGTCGACGTCGTCCAGTCCTGCTCCACGACGACGGCGACGCAATCGGAATGCCGGCGCTAAACAGGTGGTAAAACACAATAGGTGGAAATTTAAGGTTTTCCTGAAATCCAACCTTTTGAAATCGGTCTGCACCGTTGCGTTGCGCAAACATGGACTACTGCTCTTTGGTAGCAGATACCGCCCAAGAAATGTTATCTCATTACACCTGCTCGCTAAATTCCGAGTACAAATAGTCTTGGGCTAATTTCAAATAATGCCTCCATTCAAAATTTAATCGCGGCTGCCGCATACCGCAACACGGGTTAATCGGTACAGCCGCAGCCCGATAGATTTAGCCGCGATCGTGTTGCAGCCTGTGTTACACCGCTTGGTAATAGCGCGCCCGCACCGATCTCGCTATCTGACCGCGGCTATCTGGGCAAATATAAAAATATTTGGTAAACCGATTCAATGGACTCCATTTAAGCGGTTATCACGTTTCTAATGTTCGGTTCGCTGTTCCAGTTGCCTGGATGCATGTGGCCGTTGAATAATTGGCCTAAGTGCAACGCTGCAATAGGCTGGAGTAGGTTCCAGACCTGGGCGATATATGTAGACCTGGCTGCCACTTGCAATCCTGCTTGGGGCTTCTATCGACAACAGGTAAAATGTCTGTTTCTGGCACTGCGAAGTTATTTGCATAAATAAATCAAAATGATTTGCCGATAAATTACAATTATAAAGCTGAAAAGTCACCCCGGACAGTGACATGGGTTCGATTCCAATGCGACACAAAGCCCGGTTCGGGGTATATTTGCAGCTAAATTGGACGAAGGGACTGCCTTCCGTTCCTAGTACAACTACAATAACAAGCAATCTCCTTATTGTAATTATTTACGAGGCAACAGGTAGGAGGTGAGCTGCTTTGAATTCACGCTCGATTTAAGGGGATACCTTCTAAAGATTCCTAAAAATATACTCCAAGCACTCACTCAACATCTTTTAATATTCAGAAATTTTGTCAAGAAAATACAAAATTTAGTGAAAGAAATAATTTGCATATAGAAATGCTCCCGTAAAAGATAAAAATATGTACTTCTTAAGAATTATAAAACTTGTTTATTACTTGGCTACAGCCAAACCAAAAAAAAAAAATTAAATTTAATTGCTTTATTCGTGCCCCCTAGAGTAAATTAACAAAGGGCATATTTTTAAAAATAGTACCTTGAAAGAAAAGTCAGTTTCAAAATTTTGTTGTAATGTCCAACTTGTATAGAAAATTACTTAGATTCGCTTATTTATGCACTATTTCATTTTTTAATTATACTGCAATACTTAATTTCCAAATATATTTGCGCCTTATTAAATCCAGACGATCCAAATAGGGTCAAGGCACTGCTTTTACTAGTGCTGCGTGCATTTTTTCCTCCATTTTTCCAAATGCCGTACGAAATTAAAACAAAAATATTAAATTTGCTTACATTTTTGTAAAAGGTACACACAAATATCTATGAAATTAAAAGAACAAAAAGTTGCTTTAGAATTTCTAATATTATTCTTTTTCAAGTGATTTTTTAAGGTTAAACTAAAAACTGAAAATCTTTCGATTAGTGTAGTCTTTTTCGCGTAAACACAACAGAATTTGTATTTCAAATTAAAATTCAAATTAAATAAATGCTTGAACAAAGTTTCAAAAATTTCAAAATTTATGATTACGGTCTGAAACATTTTTAAATATTTAACCGGTGTTCTAAAGCTCACAGGGTCGATTTTCAAACGATGCATCATCCGAAACGTTTTTGGGAGAAATATTGTTAAGGAACTAAACTGTAGAATTGAAGAACTTCTTCTCGGGACATTTTGTATGAATATGAAAACATTTATGATTTATATCGAACTTTTTAACCGTGTGAGAATTCTTTCGTTGCACAGTGGAAACAAAATTCCTTCCATATCTGCGGCTAGCCATCTCACACAGAAAGGCGACTTGCTCCGGTGATTTATTGCAAATAGAAGTTCTTCCCGCGTGCGGTCAATGGCCAAGTCCGAATTTCCCTAAATCCGATCGCGCGACTTTTTCATTTGCATGATCAGTCGGCGTATAAATTAGCGTTATTATCTGAGGGCGAATCTATCATTTTTTATCTGCAATAAATTAGTCGACGATGCCATGTGACAAAACTGTGAAGAGCCTCCTCCCGAGCTATGATTTAAGCCGGGACAAAGTCGGCGTGGCCGGTAAACCCGCCAGTTTAGCTAATCAAAGGAGATAGTTTTTTCGATACGGACGTGTAGATCCGCGGGAAAGCGCTTCATGGGTCCGCAACTGGACCGGCTGAAATGTGACACTCTGCCTCGCGCGGTATAATAATGAGACTACATATCATCGCTGGCCGGGTTGGCCGACCTTTTATGACCACTGACGGAATCTTAGATGAATCTAAGATCATCGACAAATTTCATGTGACACGAGCAATAATTTGTGATTCAGTGTAGCCGACACTCTGGCTCGTGTTGTCAGCGCGGTTCATTCATGCGGCCGGAAAATTTATCTCCGCCAGTAGCAGGTAGGCTTATTTGCATCTGTTTTTAGGAAAAGTTAGCAATTACTTTATGGAGCTTTATGGCATTATTCGAGATCAGATTACACGCGATAATCATGTCACGTTTGATTGTCATTTAGCCAACACCAATTGTCAGCTCCAATTAGGGCTCCGCGATTATCCCGATACAAAAAATGTGAATTCAATTAAGAAATTGACACTATCGGGTCAATATTGTCCCCAGTGTAAAATCGATCCACCCGTTTAACGACTACTAAATACCGCCGGTTCCTGATCGTATCACAGCGGGCGGAGTTAATAAAAGTGTCAATAAAATGTCTGTTGGCATTTCAGGATAGAGCTTTTCATAATAACTGCGGAAATTGAAATGCGGCAGTAAAATTGAATGAAAATGAATTTATGATTTTTCTGATTTCCAGAGCGATTTTGGCTGGAGCATGCCCTCGGACACGGGCCGCGGCGATCTACGTGACACGTATAAATTTCTACTATCTGAATTTCAGAGACTATAAAATTTCACCTATACCAAATTTATTATTCCATTGCAAAGAAGAGCCAAAAATTGTTGACATAGTATTTTAAAGTCTTCATAAATTGATAGTAGTTTTTTAGACCCACGCGTTAGGTAACAATACCATTTTGAAATTGAAAGAGCTCTTATGGCTTCGATTCTTAAGAATCCGGTCGTTAAGTCAGAAATGAAAACTTCAAAGTATTATGTTACTCGAATTAACATATTTAGTTACGTATTGTTAGACCTACGTAAAATTATTGGTTTAAAATTTTGATATTTGAGAACTAGCAAATTTTAATATCAGCTTTTAAAAAGAAATAATAGAATCTACTTTTTACAATACAAAGAAGATTAATAATTTATCTAACGTGTCGAAAAAAAGCGTTTAAGAAGACCGTGCTAAATAAAAGAGGAACCAATAAAATATATAAAAATTCATTCAAAAAATCGGAAAAATTTAATTATAGATTATTTTATTTTTAAGATAATATTTGAAACAATGAAAGTGGTATTAAAAGTGGTCAAATGTGAAGTAAGAAAGCAAAATAGTTCTACTATTACGACGAACTTCGCTATATTATTTTTGCTAATATGTGCTTCAGAATGTATTGGAAAGAAGCTTCCAAATCTTGGAGATGCAAAACATCCAAAAACTAACAATATATCATATTGGCATTTCCATTTATTATTTCATATTATCCAAACGACGATTTTAGTAACACTATTTGATTTCTTTCAACAAAAATTGACATCAACATTAACTATTTTGGGATAATGCGTGGGAAGAAGGTAACGTAGCATTCACTAGTGTTTTGCTTTATAAATGTACGTCTTTAGATACTGGAGAAATTTTAAGTTGATTGATTAAACGGTTTTGAAAAAATAGTGGACAACAGCTCTGCAAACATACAGGAATACAAAAGAAAAAATCAAAATATATTTTTTATCAAAATTTATTTTTTATCAAAGCGAAAGTGTGATACACTGGGCAACTGTCCTAAGTCAAGAAAAGTATCTCTCATTAAAATATCTTTTTTCTCGCAGATATCGGATAAATATTTGCTGCGGTTATTCTTGACTTCTCATAAAGACGTAAGAGACTTCTTAGCCTACGGACTTTTGCATTAATTATTCTTAAATAGATGCTACAATTTACGGTGCGACCCCAATTTTAACGTGTGAGCTTTGCCACCAGAACGTCTCTAGGTCCCAATTCATCTTGGCAGCGAAACTGTTACAATATTCAAATCCCTTAAATATTTTATATGCCTATTTTCAGCCATTTGTTTTGTCCAACAAGGGACACGTTTCTTTCACCTCCGTGTCAAGGTTGAGCAAATGCTAAGGAAATTAATTTCACCTCCCCAGCCTAATTTCAGCGGACGTATATTTCGTCTTCCTCAATTCGCATGAATATTTAAGGGGTCGTCCGCATGCATAAATCAAGCCCAGATCCACTCAATTCGGAAGATGGGAAAAGCATTCAATTTCGCTTGGACCAACTCGGGCACAAAATCCGCCAGTTAAATATTTAAAGTCAAAATTTAGGAATAATTTTTCATCGTGTACACACTTGAAAAGGTCGCCCAAGGCCCAATTCCCAGGTCGCGGGTGTCCGATCAGCGAAAGCGCGGGGCTGTGAATTATTCAGTTCAATTAAATTTCGCGCTGCCAGAATTTTCTCTAGGCTCACACAATCGCAGTCGTATAAAAGGAACCTCTTGCGTGATTTATGCACGGACGGGTGTCTGGCCGCGAGGAAAATCCAAGACGCTCGCCTTGATAATGCCAAAATTTTATTTGAATGCCTGCCAGCTAGCCGAGTGCACTTAGCTACTGCGCTCCACTGCCACTGCAATAGTTGGTACTTGCGCCTGCTTCCGAACAAGACAACACAAAAAAAAATTCGTACTTAAGAAATTCATCTTCGCGAAGCCTTATCCTGTCATATAATAGGGTTTTCTACATTTTTTCCATTTTTCGCCGTATGGGGTGCGAAGTGCCCTCCACGAGAAGATATATACTGTAAGTAATGCAATCGGATCAAAATATAAAGATTCATGTTTCCCTTCGCAAAATCAGGCAGGTACCTCGGGAAAGAAATACCAAATGCAAAAGTTCAAATAGGAAATACAACTTATAAAATAATTTAAGCTTTTACAAATCGTATAAGATTTTAAACCGGTCAAGTTTGAGTTTAACTCGCACGCCGAGGATCCTGTACCATCATTTATAACAAAATATGTTACTTGTCGTCATAATTATGTAGTTTATGTCGAACAATATTTGCATGAAGAACTAAATTTTTGATTTGTTGAAGTCACTTCTAAACCGATATAACTTTCGTGTAAGGTATAAATGTTGACCAATTTTTTTTAAACTATAGGTGTACGACTTTCACAAATAGAAGAGAGTAGAATTAGTTTGAAAAGTAATACTTTATTCTCTTCAACATAAAATTCTGAGAAAATAGACCTAAAATCGTAAAAATCAACGATTTTTTTTTGTTGAGTATAATGATTTTAGGTCTCAAAATTCATGACAAAATACTCATTTAATACTTTTTTTCCATTCTAAAGTATTTCGACTTTGTTAAATGGACAAAAAGACGGACGAGCGGAAGACTCTGTAAGAATTGTGCTTCTTTTTAGACGTACTGAAATTTAAAAATGAACATTTAAAAAAGCGAAGAATTGTCGACAAAAATGGTCGTTAGTTCTTTCAAATAATTTTCACTTGGTTCATAAAACTGAAACCACTTTAAACTTTTTATTGACAAATCTAGAAGCATAAAAAATAAGATTTAATTGAATAAGTTGAGTCCTAAGATGGAATAAGCATAACCTTACAGTTTAAGCAAAAAACAAAAACAACAAATTCGTAAAAATCCACTTTTGGCAAAGGTCTATGAAACCCTATCTACTCACGAAGGGTTAATAGCACAGTATTCTAGCCTACGGCAATTCGTGATTTTTTGAACGGGTATATTTCGTGTTATATCCCCTTTATGAATAAAATTAAAAAACAAACAAGCTTTTGCATTTTCGCAAACTAATTATATTTTCTTTATAAATATTTTATTCGTGTAGTAGTGCAGTCAGATTAAAAGTAGGCTATCTACGTTTTTGTTGCCGACCCAGAATAAACCCACAGTCTCAAGATTTTTTAGTGGCAATTTTTTTCGCTGCCTCAATTACACTCAATGTTTGTGTCCTGCATTGCAAAAATTATTCGCTCTTTTTAGTTAACCATTTTCAGAGATAGCATCTTCTCTTCACCACTTAGTCCTAACAATTCACCTGGATTTTGCTGCCTCATACCTGGTTACTGAAAATTTTAAGTAATCTCTCAGCGCCGTTTGCCCATTGCGGCCTAAATGGAAATCCGCAGCACTCCAAGGAGCTTTTCATAATTTTGTCAGCCGTAGTAAATCCTCAGAAAGCACCCTTGTTGCTCGAAAAGGCATTTTGGACCCTCTCCGGGACCGCCAGGGGAGCGTGGAAAAAATGTCTTTTCTTCGAACACACTTCGGAGTAAACCTGCGGACGTGACGTGAAAGAAAAAAATAAGGGAATTCAGTTAATGGGTCTGATTTAAATTTGGTAGACGGTTTTTCTTCAATTGCTGCAAAAGGCACACAATACGAGCGGCTCGAGACCTGGGAATCGAGACCCTGAGGCTCGAGAGGTTCAGCCGTATTTTGACGTGTACTTAAGTCACCCTCGAAGCCGGCTTTCTCCTGGTGATGAATGGGACTCGTGCTAAGCACCAATATTGAATTTGTCCCAAATCTTAAGAGATTTCCATTTTCATCCTTTTGCCGTTCGGCTCGTCTAGGAGCAGATGGCGCCTTTTAAAGTGGGGTTAATTTGGTGTGAGGACAAAAAGAGACTTCCTCGGCAGGTAATTAATGCAACACATGGGGGTGTAAAACACAACTAAGAAAGCACCCACACACGCAGATTCTCCTCAGGTTTTCTGAAAGATGTTTGGCAAAGTCTGGGACAAATTGCTAGCGATTCCGAGACGGGCACAAGAGGCATTCGTGCTCCTATTCGTTCAATTAATTGCGAAGCAAAGTTCTGTGGATCAATAGTCCCAATGAGATTTAGGGGAGCAATTACGAATGTTATTTGTTTTCGCCGGCAGAAAATATACGCCATGCGTCGTGCTGTCTGGCTTTTTTCGCTTTTCTCGGATAATTTCACGGTTAGCAAGCCCGAAAATGTCATCTACATCCAGAATGGAGTTGGCGAATGAACCTTGCTATGTCAGCCTGTGAAATTTTATTAACAATCGGCGGCCTTAATTAATGAGAAGAATTTATCCTACAAATTGTCGATTATTTATTGAAAGCGAATTATACGTTGTGCAACAAAATCTTATCATGCGCCCACCATCAACGACAAGAGAACTAATTATTTAAAATCTAGTCCATTATATAAAGTTAAGAAAATAAATAAAATCAGATAATCTTAGGACGTAACATGAATTTTTTCTGTTATATTCTAATGGAAAAAAGTACAACATAAATATGAGTTCAAACTTGAAATGCCATCATTAACCTAAATTATTAAATTTCAGTATTAAATTTATTATTCGGGCTAAATTATTCCAAGTTAAAATTTACGTAGGCTTTTATTTATTTCGTCGTCGATTGAATTTATTTAAAATCTGCGAAAAAAGTCTAGATTTTATTTTATTTTTACAAATTTATAAGTTATCCGATTTTTATTTTTTTCTACGTATGTGTTTGTTTTTATATTTTTAGTTAAAGTCGTAACTTCTTTTCGTATTCTTATTACTTTTACTAATAGTAAAATTATCTTGAAAGTTTTATAATATTATAAAATTTGCCCTTCATACTTAAAAAGTGTCTGCTAGTCTCTTGTTCTTCGCCCGGTGAGGTACACTCCTCCTTAATATGCGAAATTAATTCTTTGAACCCTTAGTAATAATTTAAACGACACTGTTGTGTCTTGGGTGAGAACGATCGTCGGGATTTCAGAAAACTTATGAAACTGGTCGTGAACGTACGACGATTTGAGGCTTTCTACTTTAGCCGGAGGCAACCCAATTCCCAACAGATTAGATCTAGTTAAAGTATTTTTGCCCAAAAGCGCTCGGTATACGCCCAGGTCAAATTCTAATTCCAGCTAATTTCCTTATCTTCCAGCCCAATCGGACTTCCAAAAAAATATAACCTGGTCACGCACCTGGAGTAGCTCAGAAAAGCTCGCGTAGAACAAATATGTCCGCATCCGGAAGACTCGGTGGAGTTCTATTTGAGAATTAATTGGACTCGAACGTGTATATATCTGCACATATGCAAATCTATCTAGAGCGGCCGATGGCGCAAAAGACCGCCGTAGATGGCCAGCGATGATACACGACCAACGGCACTGAGTAGAAGAAGGAGAACGCGAGGGTTCTGAGGATCGCGACCGGTGCGGCCCGTGCACAATAAGAGTAGCGGGACCGCTGCTGATTTGATGCGCGGCTTCTAAAGTGAGCTGCTCAGCTGATGGACAGCTCAAAAATTGATACGCGCGGATCGGAACACGTTGTGGATTGAACACGGCACACATACGCACGTCACGTGAAATGCGGAGCAGTAATTAAGGCTGCTGGCCGCTGCTCGTTCAGTGCCCCATTGGAGTGGATTGTGCTATTTCTGTTTGTGGATCTGGTGAACAAGTGCCTGCCTCCAGGGGCAACATGCCGGTACCTTAAGTGTTGTGATGGATTTTCAGATTTTTCTTTCGATCGGATTAGCAGTCTGCTGAATGGAATTGTCTATGCGGTTAGAGGCTATTTTTGGATTATTTAGGGTAAGTACGCAACGTCTGAATCTGCGAGTCCCGATCTGCACCGTTGAACACTAAATATGGAACATTGGTAAAAAAAATCAGGACACTAGTTCAAAATATTTATTCGAACATAGGTTTCTATTCAACTATAACAAATAGTGTTCTCGAAATTTAGTTATCTAAGAAATCAAAGTTTCACTAACATCAGTCTAGAAGATTTTGATAATTCAAAGAACATATGCAAATGAGAAGAGCGTACAGACGAACCGATACAAATTAATATCTATACTCTCAAAAAAGTTAATATAAAATATCGGACCACGTAACAGACAAACAGACACATCTAATGAAGATTTCTACAAGTTCCGTAAGTCAAGTTTCACCCACATCGTCTCAGTAGATCTTGAAAAATTAAGAAAATTCAGAAAAAATCAGTATATCTTTATAATCTGATAGAAAGGCAATAACAAAAACTCTATGGCATAGATTGTTACATATCGAAAGTAATTCTGTATGTAATGAGCCGTATTAGCTAATACCAAATTATTTCCCTATTTGACACACTCACCATAAACTTAATAGACAATATTCCAATATTGAGGAAGGTTTGGTAAACTACTAAATATTCCAATTGGTTTTTACAATCTGTTGGTGTCTGTAAAATTTTCGTTAATATGTTTCAACTTTTATACAAGCTATCAATTTTAATGCTTACACGAATTGAAGGAAATTATAATTTGTGTTTCAGATTATGAACTGTCCCTATATTAAAGTTAGCTTGCCTATTTCGCAGTTATAGCTTTATAAACATACACATAAAAATTGTATTTCACCAAAACACTTCTAGTTAACTAAAAGTTATTCAGGGAAAGTCTTGTATATTGGTATGAAAAAGGTTCAAGATAATTACGCCTTAAATATAAAACGTAAGACATACATTAAATATTTTAGCCCTTAAACTGTGTGCTTATTCATTTCGGCCTATGAACGGCTCATATATCGCGGAAAATGATGTGCATAGCTAGAATTATTGCAGCATTAAAGGCGACTAATTAGTCGGGAAATTATGCAATAAAACCCCTCGGACCGCTCCCATGCAGAAGATCCCGTATTCCTGGTACACGTTCGCGGAATAGTTGACAAGGGAGTACGCGAATGAACGGACGGGGTATGGAAGGTTTCTGCTGCACTCCGATGCGGCTCAGTCGCAACAAGATGCATGAAAAATTGCAGAAAACGCTGAATGCCAAAATTAGTTCCACGCGCGGGATGCTCGACTGGGGAGCTGACCGTGGCTGCCTCCTCAACGGTGCTGCTTTCACGAAACTCGCGCGTTATGTCTTAATTTCGAGCTCTGGCAAGTTTAAGATTTTTCGCCCGCCTCCCCGACGAACCGCGAAATATTGTTGAGAGTTCAAAAGATTTAACGCTTATTTCTTACGCACCAATTATTGCAATTTTTCAGCCGAGGGCAGGATGGAGGCCGCGGTAATTGCTATTCACTCAAGATTTCCATAGAATGCGTAGAGCCGTCCGCGATGAGGGTCTCTAGGCAGGGAGGTGGTCGTGGAGGTGCATGCAATAGCTTCACTTGTGAAAAGTGTAATTAATCTGGAGAATTTCTTACAAGCCACACTGCACTACACTTCTCTATTTTGTTACTGTAGCAATTTTTATAAATATCGTCTTGGACACATACGAACGTTTTTTGTTAATAACTTTGTTACGCGCAGGAATTAATTTTAATTGGTAAAATTGCCCGTTGTTCATGCGGGGCCGTATCCTAGTGCAGCAGTTCTTAAGTCACCTCCCGACAGATTTAATTGAAGTACCCTATCCCACCGAGCAACACCTTGTGAGGTGCGGAGTGTCTTTATGGTTCCTTATGAGACCCCGCGAGCAGTTTACTCATCGCTTAATTTGCATATTGCTGAAACCGGCGTAGTCTTTAAAGCGCACTACATAGTACGCGATCCCCGCAATTATGCGACTAAGACTTGTTCATACCACAGACCTGGCGTAATTTTCGAGTTCATGTCGTAGCCGTGGCTCAGTCCCAATTTCTTCATGTTTTCATGCTCCAATGGCGTGCCATGGCAGCGGTGTTCTCATGACCCATAATAGTCCCAGGTTAACCTTTTCGGGTAAGTAGTTCCAAGTTCCACAGAAGCGCCACAATAGACCCTAACTAAGCCATTCTCCATGCTGCAGAGGCACAATATCATGTTTTAATGAGTTCTTCTGTTATCAATTTCGAGACCTTCATGCCTTTCTGCGGTCTCAAAGCAAATGCCTGAAATTCGACCTCTTTTCCCCCTCAAGAAAAGTGAAAAAAGCGTTGCAAATAGCAAGAAGGCTGCACGGATCGCTAGCAAAGCCAATCAACCACTCTTCTATTAAAGATCATTATAAAAAAAGAACTTGATCCAACCGTCGTCATTTCATTGGAGGTTTTATCCGCGCATTATTTGACCCGCCGTTTTACACAGGTGAGGTGAGGTAGCAGCTTTTTGTGGTCGTTTTATGCTTCGGCGAGCAGCCAAGAATGCAATTAGGCACCTCATCATGATGTCGCATCGCTTTAATTATAAATCTTCTTTTTTAGGGCTTTCTCGCTCTTGCTGGGAGGCCGCCTTTTGAAGGTGTAAAATTTTTACGACCTTGTAAATTAGCCTGCTTGAATGCGAACATTTTTTGAAACATGACGAAACATGCGTACGTGTATCGTCGTCCGTGAATGAAATAGAACGCCTGAAGATCTACGTCCTCTGGCCAATTAATAGGGTCGTAAATGTCGCATACGTGTCTAGATGCTGTAAACCATCATTCTCAGTTATATGAAGGAATATGCACGGGTTTATCAAATTTTTGGGTGGCATGGATACCTTTTGTAGCTCTTGGCCTTGTGAAATATGAGGCATTTTTAAATATGACAGGACAAAAAGTATGTGTTTGTTACTTTATCATAGTATCATATCACTTCGACAAAGTGTATACTGTTGCAAACGTTGTTTTATATTCTCTCGTAAAAATCCTTATGTCAATTTTCATATTAAATGAAATACTCTAAATTTGTCCAAAACTATGCTTCATTATTTTTGTAATTATTGGTTATATGGGTGTTGTATGTGCCCAAACATGTGCTCAAACCAAAAACATTATATACTCTCTTTTATAGAAATTAACAGACCGTTGTAATTTTCATAAACAATTATAAAATTCAAATGAACAAACATATTCATTTGATAAATTCTTAAGGATTCTACATCCTTAATAAATTAAAAAAAAACATATGGAATTTCTGAATAGCTTCTGTCATTTTGAAAAACTACACTTGTTTACATTTTCTAGACTAGTGACAGAAAGGGTTTATTCGTATCGGAATAGGCACTGATACTACGAAGAAATATATCGACAAGGTGGTAAAGATGCATGCCTAGTCACAGGTTCAGGTGCAGACGAGTTAGTTGCACTTTTGTGTAGTTGAGCATGAGCGTCTGCGAGAACCGAGACCGAATAGGGATTTGTTTTCATGCGGCTCGGTGTAATTATGCTAAGAGGCTCATTTCACGGACTGCAGCTTCCTGAATACGCCCAACGAATCCATGCATCCCCAGCATCCATCAGCATTCGCGTTCGCTACGATGCCGTTAAACTCTTGAAAGGACCAAATTCCAGGCCGCTTGCATTCAGCCGCACGAGCAATGCACCACCGCCCGCGCATCCCAGAGCAAACTTAGCTGAATGCATCTTCTGACGTCACATGCATAGCCTTTGTGCACATCGAGGCACACATATCCTGTGATCCTGTGTGAATGCCTCCGGGTCACGTAGGACTCTTCCCGGCCCAGACGACCGGGCATATGTGAGAGTGCAGGGGGTACTTGAAAAAAAGGACTTAAAAGCGCAGACGACGACGCTTATGACAACGTGAAGTATTCCCGAACCCACGATTCTTCCAACATTTGGGGACGGCGAACCCTTCATTTAAAGCAAAGCGAAGTCGTAGAACAAAGGGTAGTAAGTAGTAGGGCTAGCAGGGCCCCTTAGTTTTATAGTGTTAGTTTGCCTTTAGTACCACCATTCCAAGTTCAGGATAATCTAACCTAACCACGTTTAACAGTCCCTCCATCCACCGAAAGGCAAGTGCCTGATTCCCGAATCCTAACTGGCAGGTCCAATTGATTACAGTGCGGCTCAGAAATCAGGACGTCTGCTAGGAAGACTTAAAACGAAGTACGGAAAAAGGACTCAGTAAGTGTGAAGAAGAGGTGTTCAAAGGCAGAGGCACTTTTGTTTAAACCTCGAATGTGCTCTACATCCTTTTGCGTTCTCTTCGGCAAGATTCCCCGCGTCTTGCGATTATTTTGCCGCAAGAAAGGAAGGAAGAAATTCGCAAACAGGACAAATGAGACAATAAAGCCATTGAGGGTCTGAATCCATCGGATCTGATGCAGTTCTAATACTGTGGGGTGGGGAGTGCTGTGCTCGGTGCAAATCCAGAATACCTAGGGCTAGAGGTGTCGAGACAGCTACTGCGATGGAGAGGTCTGGATGCAGACAGCCAGCTTCCCCAAGCGGTAAACCCAGACGATGCAATACGAGAAAACAGGGAAGTGTATCCTTTTCTCAAGGGGTGGTTTATAGATTCACGCATTCAATTAATGAAATGCTAGAGGCGTGTTAAAATTAATTGCAATCTGTTAACGGAACACATGCCCGAGCTCCTGTTCCGCCTTCAGCGAAATGTGGATGCGGAAGGGATGCTACAATCTTTTCATAGTCTGGTGAACGTCTATGCTCCCAGACATTCTTCAGTGCTCTTGTAATTGTACTCAACAGCAAGCATGGTCCTGTATGAAAGCACCTGTACCCTGTGCATCTGTCTAATTAGAGTTATCTATAAAGTGCTGCATCTAAATTAGTTCTTGCTCATTCTAGACACTCTTAAACACATGATATTATCGAGAATGATACCATTAAGGGACTTGAGGAAATGCTTACCATCAAACCATAATCTTGTGGCTTTCTATCTTAAAGGAAAGAAAAGTCTTGTACAGATGTTTAAAGTTGTATATGGGTATATTAAAATTTAATACACCTCGGGTATGTAATTAATTTTTAGAGCCCAATTTGCACCTTCTTGATAGTTTACTTAAATAATTTTACTTCTCCTAGTGCAATTAAGTATACGATGGAATTTCCAGACACAATTCTGATTTCTTTTAGTAGTAATTTAAGAGTAATTATTTGTTAATAACAAGCACAACGTAATAAATAAAGTCTTAAACATTTGCATTTTATTAGTAGAGGTATCAGAAACCTCTCAGCGGTTTAAAAAACTATTTTATTGACCTTCTATCGAAATTCAGTGAAGCAATTAGGGAGAGTTGGACTATTCCTGATAGTGTAGTTTTCCCAAAGCCAAGATGGGCGTGCTGATGATTCCATTCGATACAAAATAGGCATGATGATTTAGTACCGAAACAAAAGATTTACCTAAGTCTAGAGCATCCTGTCGACGCCATGAATTCCCGTGAGTGGAGTTGAGAGCCTCGGGCCACTAGGGATGATGAACGGTTGCTGTCCGTGGCTATCCTGTAGCATTTCTGCTGTATTCCTGGCTTTCGCTTTTGTCATCGAATGTCGAATTTTTCTCACGTTCCACCAGGAGCTCAGCTGTACAGAGAGCCTGTCTAGGCTAGTGATAGCCCTCCCGGTCATCCCAAGATAATCTCCGGTGACAGCGAGATGTTCAAGATGGAACGCGCGACATGCCAAGTGCTCTGTTCGTATTGTCCCTCATAGGAATACAATGACTCATTGCATATTAATGACGAAGTGCCTTCAAGAACAGATGATGAGTTACGACCGCTGCTCTTCCCTCTTCATGTTTTCTTCGCCTTGCCTCTTATCGGGCAGGTGATCTCGCCGTTCGGTACGCACCAAGAGTACCGATCTGTTGACCGGCATTCCGAATGCGGACCTGGCCACAAATTAATTCCTTGGACGCAAATCAAAGTGATTTTCAATTAGCGCAAACCGTGCTACTGGGCGATCCCACCTACTGGGGCCCCGTGAAAGTTCCGTACGTGTGAACATTTTATCGGGAATCCGAGAAACCATCAAAGCAACAGTAATTCCTTGAATGCCTAATTTAATTTATTCTACGCGTCCCTTCGATTCTTCACTTGTTATGCTTTTACGTCTTCATTAAATGGAAAGCGGAAACCTTTGTTTACGCAACTGGGGAAAATTACGAACGGTGGCATCCATTCATGCAGGCACCGCGGTTTAGCCCCACCAGATTCACCGGAATCCGTTATTTTCTTTTCACAGAAACTCATCCAACATATACGCAAAAGAAAAACACATGCTTACAGCCGAGGATTTCCAGGAATGTAATTCAAAATGTTGACATTCACTTTGGAGATAGTGTCAATAAAGAATTTACTCAATGTATCGAATATTATTGATATCACATATCAGCTCGATATGCATTTTCAAGTACCTTGTTCTCTATTATACACACGCTTTTAACTCATTTGCATACCAAAATTAAATAGTCTGATCACTGTGGCCAACTTGCACAGCTTGTGCTAGGATGTAAAATTATTGTCTTTATATGAGAACTTCCTTATTCTTACCCATCCTCTAAATATTACAATTAATTTTAGCAAGGTAGGATCAAGCTACTCTTTAAAATCCCCCGAGTCTCATTGGATGTATTTTTATACTTTTTAATGAAAACATTTCAAATTATAATTTTTGTACATTTTAACACTAGAACTACCGTACCAGTCAAAATGTCTCGTAAGACATTTTTCTTTTAACTAAAAGCCACATGTATTGTTAATATTGATGAATATTTTTGCTATAGAAATTTCATTATTTGAAAAAAAAATAACTTTTTTAAAAATATGTCTTCCTATTTGTGTATTTCACACGTGATGGAAGGAAATGCGAATTTTTCTTCTGTAGTTCTAGTTTTAAAAGTAGGAAGACCAATATTCATTGAATGTAAACAAATTCCAAAAGTAATAAAATATCTTATAATTTCCTAAGCCACGCATGTATCAACAGTTTTTAAATATTTTTTTCACAAATTAGCGATCTCATGTCTACAATTTATTGTTTCGGATTTCTTTATAAAAATTTTAAGATTTTTTATACGTTTTTTGAAATTAATATAATTTTATGCATATCGCATCGTTTATCAAATTATTTGTAATAAATTTTGGAACAATTATGAATTTATAATTACGTAATAAAATCACAAAATTTTGGTTCATCTGTGCATAAAATTAAAGAATTTGGAAGAAATTACATGTGAAAAAAAATATAAATGACATATTTTTATAAATTTTATAAACTTAGAAATAGAACCTTTTTCGTGTATTTATTTTTGAAAATATGTCCTTCAGTTTTGCGCATTATCTAATTAATCTAACGACTCGTTGTGTAAGGTTTTTATTTTTATAAATCTTTGAATTTTTGCGAACTAAATGCATTTTTGCTTCTTGTTTCTTTAAAAAATTGTTTGGAATCTTCGAACCTTTAATTTCAAATGTACATACTTACATATCCCACGATTTACTGATAACGTTTTTTTTTTTACCAGAGAAGAATCAAAAAGTAAATCACCCTCGTGTTTTTTTTTCAATAATCATTTTATCTCGGACAAACTGCGCCTTGAAAATATAAAATATTTTAAATGTAATTTCTAAAACACTGAATTGCTTGTTGAAATGAACAGCTCAAGGGAATAACTTAATTTTTTCCAGTTTACCTTCTGTGACTTAGTCCCCAGCTCCTGCACGAGGGTGTGGTGTTCACGAGTAATAAACTTCAGAAATCAAGCAAATAGATGGCACCGATGATTTAGCGACAAATTGAAAATGCGATTATTAATGGTCCATAAAGAAGTAATTTTGTTAACTCGCTCCGGTACTCGGTCGAACCAGGAAGAACTCGTTACTCTGATCTCTGCTTGTGCGATTGGCTTATCTGCGGAGGAGGGCAATTTTTTGTTGTCAGCCCACCTTAGATCTTATTATCGGGCCCGAGTGGGCCGCCGCGGCCCGGAATTAATCAAGTAACGTGATTATTAATAATAACACTCCAATAAAGCGCTGGAGCGCAATCTCCTGAAAAATTTCTCCAGACATGTAAATAAATATTCCCGGGAATTTTTCATAATATTCGCAAACCGTTCCGGGTACGTACTCCGTTGGATTGCCGAAACGACAGCTTCGACGGAAACGTCGTCGTCTTCGTCTTAGCCGGTAAACCCAAGGAGGGCAGGGACTTTATCAGAAATGTAAATCGCAACTTAAGAGCTCAATTTACCATTTTCTTCCTCAATAAGATTGCGCAGTACGCGGAAAGCTCGTGAAAACGAAATATTGCAGAAACCGCGAAGGCAGTCGGCCGGATCACTCATCTGAGGAAATCGTTTTTTGGTTACTTCCAGCTGAAAAAGAATTAGCGAAGAAGTTGAGCAGGGCCTGGCCGTGCCCACCGCCTCGGCAGATTTGCGGGTGGACGTCAGTGTTGCCGGGATCGGGTGCGGGTGGCGGGATAAGTGCAAATCTCAGATCTTAGATGTCCATCAGCTTCGGAGGCGGCCGTCAAGTGCCTTCCTGTTGTCAACCGACCGTCTCAATTGTCCGTATGCTAATCAATTTTGACTGCAATGACTCGCCCTGATACCGATCGCGGCTGTTTTCTAGCCACTCACCATTGTTCTGGCAGAATCGGGATCGCCTTATGTCTTCCCGGAGCCGTTCGGTTGCCACATAATCGCCGACCGACTGTGAATTTGCTATTTTTCTGCCCACAGGAATTAGCTCGAGGAAATCCTTTGCAATTTCTCTGCTCCGTTCGCCGACGTTATGCAAGAAGGTCTATTCATTTTATCCAGTTCAAATAATGCCAAGTGCCCGATGTGGGACATGTGCCAATAAAAGATAATGATACAGGGATACAGCCGGACGAATTGGGGTCTATAAAACTGTCCTTGGAGTTAAACATTTTTATGGGGCCCTATCCCATGTAGGGGCTGTGCTATGCCTGCGGGGGTAATTGCTTATGCCGTCGACAGGTAGAGAATTTTTTATTTAATTTCTTATTTTGAAAGCATTATTTCTGAGTATAACACGAAATAGCAAATGTTGGAGTAAGAAAATGCGACTATGAAAATTTTTAATGCTGTACAGACCTTGTCAATAATCAAGTAGCCAATTGCAATGAAGATCTTTGATCGACATGTTTAATTTTGATTATTTGAAGTTTGAAATTTCCAAAAACAAACTAAATTAAGCTGCGCTTAGGATTAATAAAACAAGTTTTATTATTTCTATTTATTAAGAAAATATCCAAGGAATTATCTTATTATTAAATGAACTGTTCTGATAAAATAGGCAAGTTTGAAGAATCGGGGACTTTAAAATTATCTTGTAGGTGATTTTTTGTTCAATCGTTTCTTTATTACAAATCAAAACTTCAAAGTTTCGAATGAAGTGAATTTATTAAGGCTGAAAGAGTTTTAATATATAATTTAATGTAGACAGAATCGCATTGTTTTTTTTCTCTATTCTTTAAATTTTCCTGTTTTGGTTAAGCTTTTATTATCTGAAGTTTTGGAACACGTGAACGTGAAACACGTTGAGGTCACAATGCTCTTGAGCTCTAATTTTCGGTTTATCGATCAGAGAAGATTAGGAAAGTCAATAAAATTAATAAGTTTTTTTACTTAGAGTAAGAAATCAAAATGTTTTAACAATCCGGTTTAGCGACCTCAACAAATATCCTAAAAAACTTTCAGTTTTCGAAACCAGAACACTCTCTTAATTGAAATTACCTTGCACATGCAACTCTTTCCAGACTGTGTTATTTCTAGAACGAAATTCTTCATTATTACCTGCTTTTATGGGAAAACGTTAATTGTTTTCCAAGTGGGTATCAGCCTTACAAATTGCATGAGCGTTTTCGTTCGTTTACTAGGCTCTGTGCAATGCCGAATTTCCTGAAAGAGTGGTAAATAAATATGCGCATATGTTACAGGACTTTCAGACCCACGGGTTATGTGGCCGGGTGTCTGACCCAATTTTTGAAAAACCTTTTGAGAACATTTTATTCTGAATAAATTTACCTGGGGCATGCATAGCTAAAACCTAGCAAGGAATAAGGCCACTAGACGAATTAAGGCTTGAAATTTCCACATTGTCGCACGCTCAAGCCGATATAGACTCTGCCTTTCTGATTTCTCGTATGGCCACCAGATCCCCTTTTCCCACTCAATTCCCTAGAATTGAATTACATCGGGCCAAATGTGTCCGAATGGGGATCAAAGTCAACAAGGCTGCGGGTTGAAGTCGTCCCATATGTGGAGAGAGTGGCCACCAGACGTCCGGGTCGAATATGTGGAGTGTGCTACTAGAACCGGGAAGCGCCTAATTGATTCCCAAGAAACAAACATTAAAGTGCCGTACACTTGTCCGATAAAAGTTGGTGCAAGTTCCCGGTTCTCCCGGTTACCCAAAACAGTTCGAGCACATTGTGGCCAGTTTCGGTGCTACATTAGCAGCTCGGTGCACTCCAGGACGTCAACGGGCCACGACAGTGCTGGCACTATCTGAAATTCAAATTTCCAACTCAAACTCGCTGAGAAGTTAAATTGAAGTTTTCCAGAAATGCTAACAGAATAACGTGGACGCTCGCCCCGGCGAGTGGTCGCACCTTTAATGCTGCTCAGCTCCGGCAACTCGGAAATTCATTTAAGCCCATTAGCGAGACTTGTGAATATTTTCAGTCGAGCCGCCGAACTTTCCGCCGGGTAACCGAAAGGGTTTTGTGCCCCATGATTGCTCGCGATGTGTGTGCAGACGTGGGTTGGGGAAAGGGCGTTTTCGTTCAACCGTCGTCGACTGAAGGGCCTCTGCTGAAATTCCGTGTTTCGTACACCACTCGAGAGTTCGGGCCCTTTATATGGAGTTTTTTTCGCCGTCTGGCTGCCGGCGAGCGGCGGCATTCAGTCCAAAATTGCGAGACTTTTGCGAAATGCAAATGCAAATGTGAAGTGCAGTTGCAACCACATGCCATCAGCATGATTGGGGTGAAAGTACATTAGAGCGGTGCACCGCACTGCCGACATGGGTGCAGCGTCCCGGGTCCCGGGTTCGAGCCCGGCTCGCACGTCAAGTGCATGATATGTTTTCGCACTAGACGCCGCAACCGCGCCGCTGAGGGGCCACAAATAGGATGAATGTTTCCGAGTGCACTGTAATTACAAGCAACCAGAGACGGACTAGGGACCTGGGAATTTTCTTCCACGTGCAAATCAGCATATACGCGACACTCGCAGAGGGCCTAATTTGGGGGGAAATCACCGTTGAAATTAAAATTACGACGCATGTAAGTGCAACGGACATAAAAAAGCAGCAGGAAGCGCCAAGGTGTCGGGCATGCCACGGCGAATATGCGGCTGGGCTGCGGGCATGAATACCTGTAATCAATAAAAATTGTGTGAAATTGACACCTCCGGATTACACCAGAACTCGAACACCTTGCGATCAGTCCGGACCGGCCGGTCGCATCGCTGCGCCGGTTGCGAGGACTTTTGTCCTACCTGGGGCCTGCAAGGAAGTTAATGGCTTTCGTACGTTCGCTGTCGCGAAGTGCAAGCCCTACAAAAAGTCCAACTGAAGACAATTCTTCATTACCAGCGAAGCCCTAAAAGGGCTCCAGCCTGGTGTTATGTACTGAATGCGCGGTTAGACCGAACGGCGGATTGGATTTCATGCCAGTTCCCGGAATGGTCAACATATTCGCCAGGACTGGCCCTTTCACATTTAGGGCACTTTATCCGCAATGGTGAATTGCGCGTAGACCTCAACTTATATAAAACCTTGTGCACCGTGAGAAAAGGGAAATTGCAGACATTGTGGTGTCTCAGAAAAGCAGCCTAAATGAAAAGTGTACCTGGGTCTGGTCTGGAAAGGTCCGCCGGTTTTGTCCCCACATTTTGTCGTTTGGAACAACACTTCATTTTTCTACCCTGTCCCCTTTTTATTTATTTAATTTATTTAACACAGACTTGAATTGTAAGCCGTAAAACCACACAACGGACATGTGTGCAGCCAAAAGTGCTCGCAAGGAGCCCTGTGAAATTTTGCACAGTACTCGTAGATTGTAAGCTGCAGACTGTGGCTTATAATAATTCTACAAATTGTCTAAATATGTAAATTTACAGAAACAAGGTTTTGAATTTTCGTTTAGCCAAGCTAAGACACAACAGACTCTTTTTCAAATCTTGGACATAATTGCGAACGAAAAGTAAGAGTAAGAAACGGGAGATTAAAAAACTTAACACCATAATTGCATGGTGTTGAATTGAATGTGTTTAATAAAATCATAAATTATCTGCTGAATGCGAGCCATTATTTAAGAAGTTAATGCAGTTATTCAATCAAATCATTTCGTCAACATCGAACAAAAATTATCGGCTTTAATTTGACTTGAAAGTATTAAGCAATTTTTATGTGTCATAAAAATTCGCAACGCGGTCACTTTTGTTCATTTTATTCATTCATTTTATAAAGTCGAGTTACTTTGATAAAGGATTTTGAAATGATTTTGAAATGAATTTTGGATGATGTGTCTCTTTAATTGAATTTATTTAATTTCATAACTTACCGCGAGAAATCTTTGATTCGATCTTATTAATTTTTACTATTCTTAAAGACATTTGTTAGCATATTTTAATAAGTACAGGTTATATTTTATAAAGATTTATAGTTATATTTGTTTTTGCATATTAAGGTATAAACGCGTTATAGGAATTGTTTTTGCATTAAAGCAAATTTAGGTAAATAAAACCTATAACTTCCTTAAAAGTTTGCATCGACCCACCAAACATCCTGTGCATTAAACAAAATTAATAATCGTGCGCCCACTAGTTCTTTTTCACAAAAACCCTTAATAAATTGCATATGCATTATTTCTCCAAAAAATAAAAAAAAATAAAAAATTGTAGCTTCTGCAGGAGGTATCTTAATTAATTGTTTTTACTTTTGATTGTTGTAATGATGTAAAATCTGTAGAAAATACACTTAATTTCAATAATGAAAAGTCTCATTTTTATTATACTTAATAATTTAATAGGGAAAGTTTAAAAATATTTTTATGAATGATTTGTTTTATTATCTTTGACGAAAAGTTCCAAAGAGTTATAGTAGTTTTAATGAAGCCAAAATATTCATTATATATAGTATAATACCTTTGATTGGATCTTTGTATTTCATCTTCCGTTTGTTCCTATTCCTTAAAGTTATTTTTCTTGAATTTGTCTTGCAAAGTCTTAGCTCAATTAATTAAAGGTTCGACTAAAGCTTAGGCATTTAAGGACCCGTTTTAATTTAAACGGTCTACAATATAATTTTTATTAAAAAATATTTCTGCTTCGAAGTTCAACGTTAGTCAGTTTAGTCTCGATTGGCTTTTGGAATCAATATAAAAAGACTCTGGAAAACTTCAGCTGGAAACAGCGCAATGAAATTCCTGGGGATGCTAAAAACTTCCTTAGCAGCAACTGAGTAAAGCCCACTACGGCAGACTTTTTCTCCTCTATTTTATTTTATTATTACTTTTTTTGTGGTCTCTAAGCCAAGTTTGAGGCAAAGAAAAACTTTATTCGGAAAATTTGTTTCCCAGGTGGGAAAAATTACTTTTCTTCTTCGTCATTTGCAGTTTGGTACCTATGGCAAAAACTGTCCAAGAATCGTTTGGGATTTAAGAATCACAGTATTCCCATAGGAACATCGAGCGTATGTGACAACAAAAAGTTCCAGGGCTAATCGAGTTCGAGTTCTCCGTTTTTGCATAATCCTATTATTTTCTTGTTGTTTGCGACTGCGAGCGCAAATATTATTGATGATATCTACTCGGGTAATCCTAAGGGTTCAATAACTTCGCGCCGGGAGCAGTCGACCATTGCAGCTAGCGATTGCGACTCATAACCGGTGCCAGGCCAACCGATAAATTTGCAGTGGCCAGAAACAGTAGCAGGAAATCTATAATTTTTCTATGTGGTTCAAATCGCCGCTAAAACATCTCCGCATCCCCGTGAAGACATTGAACTAGAAACACGTCGTAGCATAAGAGCACAATCGCGCGCGGTCGACAACGGCCAGAGGAACAAGAAGCCGCCGTGGTAAACGCGGCGGTCGCGATGGGCAGGTAGAGTGGGCACAGCTACCATTAGCATAAGAAGCGCAGCGCAGAATGTGCCTGAGACCACCGAGGGGGCCGCGAAGGTGCATCTCGCGCATTGTCGACCACCAGATTCATTTCTTTGAGACCAGGTAAGTTTGCACGGCCGACGGGACGACAGGCAAAAAGATAAAAAGCCGGGCAAAAGCAAAATTACCATCTACAGAAATTGCGCATACAAAAGCCCCGGTCGCAGTTCCGATGTCCTTTGCATAAAATATTCAACCGCACAAATGATCCGCTTTTTAGTGTTACTAGTCTAGCGTCTAGGCCGTGTCTTGGGTCCAAGATAGCTCGGAGATTTCGCGAATCGCGAGGAGGCCAAATGTGGTCATAGATGAGAAGGGCCTTTGCACCCGATGCACCAAAATCGGTCAATAAATTCAGTTCGCGGGACCGAGGCCGGGATTGCGGCAGTAGCATTGTTCGATCGCGAACCACCTCGGGGGCTGCTGCGCGCCGTAATGGATGTACCCAATAATACGTTCGAGACCTGCAGCATATTAAAGTGCAACATATTCGCGGACCGCGCAGCCAGGTATGAGTACTTGTCCAACCTGAATTCATGAATAGGAAATTCCTGTCCATCGGCCTCACCGCTCAAGGAGGAATGCTCGAGCCGCTGGTGCTCCTGTTGGAAGAAACACTTGCGATCGGACCGCGTCGCATGCGGAGCTCGGTATCCACGAGTGTATCCGCCGCGGCGGTTGCATTTCGCTGCATTGGCCGATTACTGTACGTACGCGACTTTTAAATATTTAATAACAGCACTTTGTGCAGACCTGAGAACAATACAGAGGAATGCGACGGGCAAGTGCCTTCGGACTCTATGCAGCCCTAGTTCGTCGACGATGGCTGATGCCGGTGCTGCCGATTCCCACAGCAACCTTTACCTGTGAGCCAATTTTTCGCAGGTACGAAAATTATTCAAAAAACCCATGGATATACGGCAAAACTCCCGTTGTGTACTGGGGAACCCACATAAAAATGCAAGAACTCCTGCAAATCCAGCCAGCTACTTAAAATGTTGTAGTTATAAACAAGTTCAACAGAATTTTTCATATTTGTTTTTTCACGGGATATTTGCAGTATCCGGGACGATCCTATGCATTTTTTAATAATTGATGTGTGCACCGAAAGGTGTGTACTTTCATGGGCGGCTAGTCGGACGGTTAGTCGGTCCATACTGCGATATATTGATTAAACCCGTAGAACCTACCTGCAGGTCTGACAGACCCGCAGTGGGTTTTACTATTCGGAAATTGTTTTTCGCTTAAATGTTTGAGAGCAAAGGGCTATTTGAGCGGTTCTATGCGTTTTTAATGAAATATAAAACTTTGCCGGTTTGAATTTACGACAGGACGTAAAAGTTTTATTACAAACGCGAGCCAGCTCTGGTGGAAATCACATAAATTTGTGGGTAACGTTTATCGAAATTTTAAGCCAATTATATCAAAAAGTAAGGCGTTTTTTCGGGATCTCGTTATGTGATATTGGGCATTTCAGAAAAATGATCTATTTTCTGTCTATTTGTCGAAAGCGGTTTATCGTTTCGAGGAAGTTCATCAAAGCTTTTTTAAAACTGCGATTAGCTGCATCATAAATAATTCTACAGAAATAATAAACATGAGTTATACCAGAAGGAACATATTCCATAAATACCTCGTGTTTATTTCTCAGAGGTATATTTCTTGAAAATCAGTTAAAATTGGGTATAGATGTAGGAAACAGTAACCCAATTACAGGCGTGAAGTAAAAAAGATGTCGTAGGATGTTCTGAGACGGCTCCTTCGATCCACGCAGTCTTTTTACGCAGTGAAATTTTTAATTTATATTTACTTGTTTAAGTCGCTTAAAAGCAAGAACTTCCTTTTTTAATTTTTATATTTTTATTTTTGAAAAGGAGGAATTTGTTTTGTTTATTTTTGCACTGCTTTATGAGATGTAGTTAGAAATGCCTTTATCCGTGTTCAAGATGCTCATAATCCACTGTCTAGAGAAGCCAGAGACATATGAAGGGGGCCAAATAACTTGCAATAAAAGTGTCTTCCGTCGTATATTCCGTATTCACATGTTCTACCTGTCAAACATCTAAAATCAGTAGAACACTCCACGGGATGTTTATTGCAGACATGTTCTTGCTTAACGACCCATTCAGCCAATTTAGCGACCAACGAGGTACTCAAGGAACCTAACTGAACTGTTTGAACTCCAAACAGCTCTTGGCTTTATTGCGCGGCGTCTTACGACCTTTGGGAATCGTAGCAATTAATCTTTAGCAGTACAGGCGGCGGTATCCTGCGAGTCCTTCCACATGTCGATTATCCGCTAAAATTGCACCCTTATTGCAGGTGGCCAGTCTCAATATCATAAAGTCTATCGTGTTATCTTAAACGTGCACGAGGTAGCCAAGAGTTGCTAACTGGCCACTGCGGGCGCAACGCAATAATCCGCTGCACAGGTAAAAGCTCTCAAATTAAAATCCAATCAAGGCGAATGCCTTAAATCTCTCCATAAAACGTGTCCCCGTATCTCCTTGCGTGACTCGGACCGGGGCACTGGAATAAAGTTAGCAGATCCATTTTAATTAAATTTGCATGTAAATATGAAATTTATGCGCAGCCAGATCGCCCTGTGATATACTAATTCAATTTGGAGGCTTCGATAAAAAATCCAAGGAGCGAAAAAGCCCGTAAATAAGCGGAAAAATTATCTGCGATTGAGTCGCGGACGACTTCACGGATTTGCCGGACCGCAATTGCCATGCGCAACGTGCTCTGCGTGTGAGCCTCATCTGGCACGGGGACCCGTTTCGACGAGATTTATAATTTTTACTGAAGTTCTTCGATAAGCGCGATCCCGGACTATTTTCTTGCACAGCTCGTGAAAGTTTCAATTTTTCGTCACGCGGTGTGAGAATCGGCCAGAATTTCGAGATGATACGTGATATTATTTATGAAGATCCCAGCGGCCAACCTACGAAATTTGAAATACGACGTTCGACGTAATGTAAAATAAACCCTTCGGGTTCACATACAGTGCAATTCGGTTTTAAATGGTACTTTAACCAAAAATATTTGTACTATTATTGCACTTGTAGTTAGAAAAACTTAAAATACCGATGTGACTTTCATTATTATTTTTTTAATATTAGATTTTTATATTTAGTGATTGAATGAACTTAGAGAGAAAACCTTTCTAATCAAAACTAATTTCAATAACTCTCAAAATTTCAAAGAATCACCTGAAATAACTTGAACAGCCTGTGCGTAATTATAAATAAAAACATTAAAATTATATAACAGTAAAAGATGCATTAAAATTCGCGTATTCACGTTTACGTGATGAAGTAATAAACAAGTAGAAATTTTTAGCCCGGTAGTAAAATTCTGCGGAACTGAAAGCTTTCTAGAAATTCTTCCAAGTGCGCAGATAAAGAAACAAGAAATCTTACGTTTCCAGTTTTATACATGGAAAATGACAATGCCAATAAACGCTCAATGTACTAGAAAGCGTCTCTTATAGTTTTACTAGATCTAATTACGCTATAATGTTAGGAATTTGCTTTCGGAGGATTTTCCAGAAATAGTTTTACATTTTTAAATATGTTCTTTATTCAGAGGAGTCAAGTAAACCCTGAATTTTCAATTTCTACAGTTTATGACATTAGTCGGAATTTTATGCTCATTATGTAAATCTTGTAAAACCTATGCTCTTCGGTTTTTATAGATTTCATGAAGATGTTAAAATTCACTTTTGTTTTTTGCCCCCATGTCTAGTTCAACGAAGAGTTTGTCGTTTAAAAAACTTTAACCGCGGCTATTTGAATTACATGTGGCGAACACACTCCTTGAGCTGAATTTTAGTATATTTATCGAGACAGTACGCACTCGCATGCTGCTGTTTATGATTGAAGGATCGAGTCGTCGCCGTCGGGAGGCATGTCACTCTTTGTAGCCTGAAAGGCGTCTGCAACCGCGATCTAAATCGAACTGTTTCGAACGCCTCTAGAAAGGTTAGTGCTCTAGTTCGGTGCTATATTTATCCTTCGAGCCACTTCGTAAACGCCCAATGCGTTGCAGTGACATGCTTTACAGCCTCGGTGACTTCAAATAGCAGACAATTAATTAATTAATGCCAAAGTGGCCGATTATAGCACCTGGCTAAAAGTACTCTTGCTGTAGTTCTCCGTAGGTAAATATAGTTCTCCTTGTCGCTTAAAAATGCATTCCTTGGCAAGCAGCAGGTACAACTCCTTTGCGCTGCTGGAAGCGTCTCGGTTTGGTCTTTTTACGGTCGGACGGTGGTTATTCCTCGATCTGGGTCAGAAAATTTGCTTTAGAACTCTGCTTTGCTGGTCCGTCGTCGCTTTCCACCTTATTTTCTCCTTTGAGAATCAGTGGTCTGAAAGAAGCAAATTCAGGTGTTTCTTCTGCCGTACTTGTCGATGTTCAAGGGAAATGGGGCTTTCATTAAAGGCTCTCTAGTTGAAGAAAAGCTCCACCCTCGCCGATGTTTGACTAGTGCATTTCGTGTTCGAGGAACGTCTGTAAAGCGCCGAGAACACATTTTTATAATTGCTATGCAAGTGCTCTTTCGTTACGTAAACATAAAGCGGGCAAAGGACCGGGAAGAAGGTCCCCTGCTTACAGCATTATTCCTCGAGGATTAGTTTTTAAATATCCTATCAGGAAGAAAAAGTGCACAGAAGGCTACTTTGGAAAAAGTGTTGAACTCAGTGAACTTTGGATAATTCACAGGGAACTCCACGCTCTTACCACAAATTAACGCAATTTCTGCGCTCATGTTTTTATGAACTTATTTTCAATACACCCTTTTAAAGATTTGAGTTCTCAAATTCATTCTTTTATAAGGATTTTTATCGCATGATTTCGGCACAACACAAGTAATAGAAAAACACAAATTAAAATTAATAAACTCACTTTTCCATCTGCATTCCTAATATTTATTTTGTCGTTAAAGAACTTTAGCCATACCAAAGTATCGTCAATAACGCACGATCATAAAGTAAATTAAAGTAAGATGTTATTTAAATTTATATAATACCGAGAAAATATGAAAAATACAAAACTAATATATTGGAAAGAATATTTAAATTAGAAGAGGATAAGCGGGTATATCAAAATCATGTAAAAAAAATTTGTTTTAACCTTTAAATTTAACACCGAACTCTTTAAAATGTTCTTTTATACTCTTTATGTGTATGATTAAATATTACATAAAATTCAGGTGGGTGGAATTTGCAAATCCTTGTATAATTAGTAATTATGCAATTTTGAAAGAATTCCGCTGGTTAAACGAGTTGAATATTGCAATCAAAATGCTGAACTGGTTGGCTAATTGTTACAGGAACAAAAAAGCAAGCTGCGAAATTATACAGGTGGGCCGAATGCCGCTTGACAATGGCTTAATTCGCGCTTGAACCGCGGGGGACAGAGGTTTCTTAGAAAATACCTCTTTGAAGTCAGCAGTGGCCTCAAATTACTTTCACTTGCAACATAATTCAGCTGAAGGCCCACAATTCTTGGAGTGTGGCCAAAATCAGCATGGAGCCGCCGCGAACATTTTTCAGCTTCTTTTATTCACGTCGTCCACGCTGTGCTAATTGCGAGCTATTAACCTGGTGCAAAGTTGGAGCGACCATGCTTGTTCCAGGTCGAATTCTACAAAGGCCACAATTGAGCGCCAGGTGGTTGCTCGTAAAGAAAACTCCAAGACATCATCCGGTTCATGTCTCATGTTCCTCGCGAGTCTTATTTCTTCGGCGGCACTAGCTGCAGTGGCTAGCACCTCTCGTCCATATTTTGTTTTCGTTTTGTTACTTCCACCTATCAGGCCATCTATTACGGCTTCCATCATTTAATATCTTAAGCGGTGAAGCGGAGATAAGAAACGATAAATTAAGGCCATGCGAAGACGGTCTACAGTAGACGCAGAACTGAGGATCTAACAGGTCCCAACGTCTTAAGCCACCATGGCCACAACGAATAGTTTGAGGTGCCCTGGGAATGCGCCCGGTTACAACTTACACACTAGAGAGAAAGGTTTCATAACTCCCGAAGTGTATGATTTCTTACGTCTAGATCCAAGATATACAATCGTAATTGCATCATTTCGCCGGCGTTTAATTGCACTCACGGATGAACCGTCTTCGGGTGAGTCTCCTTTTTCTTTCTCCGAATCAAGCCGCCGATGCGAACTTAATTGGAAATTTCTCTTTGGACCCCGTCGGCCACTTAGAGTCAATTTTCAAAAGTATTTGCTGAGGTCTTGAGTCATGCAGGCGAGGTCAAGTAAGTGAGCAAATTTGGATTGTTCCAAGAAGGGGTAGATTGCTAAACACAGAACCGTTTATTATTCGAAGAATTTTGCCAGTTTGGATTTTATTGCTATACAAGCCATTCCGCATATCCGAGAGATGTTTTTTAGCCGCCCAAAAGGATAATGGTTTCGCAAGCAGATTTCTTAGTCTACAGTACCATACTCAACTCAAAGCAAATCTTTAATCAAAAGTTATTACAAGCTATAAATGCTAATATTTATTCATTACCCCATTTATCATTTACGAACTTGAACTTGGAATGTTAGGAATTGTATCTATCCAATCCTCTGTCAATATGATAAATAATAAAAATTGAAATTTATAACAAGTATCAAATCTCTTCAGTGCTCTATGTCGAAATTGGAAATACAAAACATTTTTAGAACCACCTCAGTGTCTGCCTGCATATATGCTACAAGCTACTTAAAATTTTGCATAATGTAAAATAGCTCTAATACAAACGTGTGGTGCGAAGCAAGGAATTTCGGGAAGGAAAACTATAATAAAGAAACAAACAATAAATAAACACGTAATAAAATTTAATATTAAAACCCATCATCTAAATCGAATAATTATGGAAAAAAAAAAAAAACACAAGAAAATATTGTATTCGTTGAAGCAATATTTAAAGAGATTAACTGCGTTAAATTACTCATTTCTTCAAATATTCTTAAATGATTATCAAATTTATTAAGGACAATTGATCAACAAGTTTGTTAAAAATTCTAAAATACACAACAATTATAAAGAAAGATTGAAAACTTAAATAATACAAATACAAAGCACTAAAAAATTTGGAACAGCATTTTGCTAACAATAACTTTCAGTGGCATTGTGTCGAATATTTTGAAAAAAACTAGTTTTCATTTAAATTTTATCCGCTTTTGAAATCACTAAAAACACCGTCATTGTAAATTGGTGCAATTGATCGAGTTTCGATCGGAGCTGGCATTTTGAAATCACTTCGAGTATACAAAAGGAAACTAAAATTCCCAGTCACCGATGGTAATTTAATAATAGCCAAAAAATTTGAATAATTTTACCTCATATTTGTAAAGCACCAGATCATGTCCAGAGCCGTGACCAATTCCAATAAAGGCCACAGTCGATGGTGATCTTTCCTTTATAGTTACGAAACGATGGTGGAGAAACGTGATCACGACAGAATTTTGTTTGAAGTGCGCCGGGTACGAGGAGAAATCGAAAGTCATGGGTAAACATCAACCGAATTGAGTGATCCTCTCTCGTGCGGAGGTACGAGAGAGGCAGTTTATTGTGTAATAACTCTATTATCTTGAGGAGGTTGTCTTGCAATCAGATTCGCCATGGCGACTTTTTAATCGTTTTAGACTGAGTGGTTTGGCCTGAGACCACCGAACCGAATATAAGTAAGAAGAAATGTTAGCGATCAGCACTGATAAGTAATATAATTAAATTACAAGTCGAAACCGTGCAATTAATATCTTAGTGTGGCAAAATTGGTGGGAAATCATCTGCAACTGCCACGTTTAGATAACGAACTTTATGCAAGCGGGTCGATTTTCAGCGGCCGTGTTTGCTCTATAAATCAAACGAACCTGCGTGATCGTGATCTTGTGACTGAAATTAATTGCCATCATAATACTTACAACCTCGCGGCGATGACTCGATCGTAAGTTTAGTAAACATTCATATTTGGAGTCTATTTATCACGTGTCGATCGGTCGGCACCCAGCTCATAGCCTCTAAGTGATCTTATGAAATAGTGCGGCCAGATATCTGCACCGAGGCAGCGACTGGTCTACATCGACAATTATCAGAGCAATTTATAACGCGGCGAGCGCGAGCTGGGCGTTAATTAATTAAAATGAAAATACTTTTCTCCCCCACCATCGGTGGAAAAATGCGTCCCTATGCTGGCTCACGACTGCCGTAAACGATGTTTGACATGATCCACAAATTAATGATCGCGACCAGAGCACTGTGGTGTTTACAAGTTGCAGGGATGTTGCCACCTCGGCTGGAGATCAAACCGGGATTGCCGACTCATCGAGACCCCGGCGATCACGATCATAAACGATCGTGCCAACTCTATTGTGCGTCCGCCAGGCGATCTATCTTCTGGTCCCGTCTATATCTGGCCAAAATGGTCTCGGAGTGTAACTAGAAACGCCTGTCTTGAGCAAATCATGCATAAAACCGCTTCTTGTTCTTACAGCTACTAGGCCCCTATGTTTCGCGATCACTTTGTTTATCCTCGAGTACCCAGGCGAGCGCTTGTCTGCATTCATTTTGGTCGACAGCGGCAATGTGGCGGCCATTAAAATTTTTATGGGAACTGTTGTTGGCGAAGACAATGTTGGTGCCCGCCATGAATTAATTGCGACAAATGATCATAAATTGTCAGTTAAAGACAAACGATGCTACGATCTTTAGGCACTATGCCCGTTTGTGGTCTGAACGGTTGGGAAAACAAAAATTTGGTCGGGTTTATTGCCTGATAGCATGTTCCATGGGGCGAACACTCCTTTTAATAGTTCCCCAGAACTGTTGGATCTTGTTTAATGACCCCGTTGGAATTCGCTTGAACGAGGTTAGCGCAAGTGGTCAGTTTAAATGCTGGCCATTTAGAATTCACCTGTGTGTGGTGGCAGGTGTGGGCAACGTTGCTCCATAGGCGGAACCCAAAAAGGGTTACGGCCGTATCACAATGACATTAAATTAAGGTCATAAATGTTGGAGATACCTCCAAAGATGCAACTGCTCACCATCGAACGATCAAACCACTTGCGCCGAAAATGTTCCCAGCTTTGCTTATCACAATTATGTCATAACTCGTCAAAACTGTCCGCCAGTCTTGGGGTAATTACTCTTTACCTAGTGCCCCGAGTTACAAACTCTGCAGGTTCCACCAATCTTCGCTCGTAAAGGTAACGTACGTGGTAATTTTTCCCAGCGATCTAACCGAGATTTATGAAGCATAAACATATGGAAAGATACGTTTTGCCCGCGTTACTGATTATACTCGCATGGTAACGGTTTATGGCACGATCAACAAGTGGAGTACCTGTCCCGCGGATCATGACTAGAATGTCACATAAACCACTAAAATTGATCTGTAAATCACTCGGCCTAGGAAAGCACACGTCACGCGGATACGATGTCAAAACATGGACACTAAATCATAGTTTGATCGTCGCTTGATCGGTTAATCAGAAAATCAGAGACGGTGAGATTTATAGAGCTGACGGAGGTAGGTGGTTGCATTCATAACATGCTCAGTCGCCTGGATTTCAGATAATTCCTGACATTTGAGTAATCGCTTTATTTCGCCCGAAACACAAGCGCTTCGGCATTACTGAGATCTTTTGTATGGCAACGCAGAACAAATCCGTTGTTCGATTCAACTTGCATGCAACCTAAGACGGTTTTCAGATCTTATGCCACCCCTGGGGCAGTCGGGATATGTTGTATTTTCTTGTGTAGAAAGTACTTACATAGGTTCGCCCGTTAAGCCTACTTGTTATTATCAAGTATATTTCTTGGATTAATTTCATTGCTTTCACATCACGTTCTCTTTTGCCTACACTTCGACATACTTAGTTGTCATGCTACTCGTCGCACCTTTAAGTAGACTAGGAACGACTATCACTCAGTTTTCTTGGCTTATTAACTCTTTTAAGTCCCTTGAACCGTTATCTATAAAATTGCAGGTATCAAACATATTATCACATGAGCTCCAGCTCTTCTACAACAGGTATTGCAATATTAATTGATCTTGTAGCACTATTTTATAAATGTGATTCTAAAATTGCGTGCATAAATGTTCTATAAACACTTCAGTGTTCATTTCAAGTGTTGTAGACACCTATTAAGAGCTATTCTTATAACAAATTAACTTTTTATATTAAATAATTATATTAACTAACGTACTATTTATAATTTTCAGTTATGTGCTTTTATTGCTTTTTGCGTAAAACCAATATTGACTTATTTGTAAGTACCTACTACCAGTAGTAGTACTACCACTACTAATTTTGTGTCTGATTTTAAAAAATAGAAATTAGGTTAATATTATTTTTCGAAATTTTCCTCCAACACCTGATTTTTCAGTGCTTAATTTAGAGTACTCGATTTTAGTTTAGTTTTAGAACTGAATACCATGCAGTGGTTAGTAAATAAATCACAATCACACATCGCGGAAACTACAATTAGTTTATTGTTACTAAGTGAACTAATGATATAATTAATATCTTTGTTTTCTTTTTTGTTGTCGTTTTTGTTATTATTAATTTTCCGGGAGTGTTTCGTAGGCCTTTGTTGATCAGTTTTGTTTTAATACCTTCGGTCTCACTATTGCTAAAGTCAATAAAGTCCTAAAAGTATAAGATCTGCGATAGTTTTAAATTTCTCTACCTACATTAACATTCGAAATCTTAGTTAAACTATTTTATTAGTGTTTTAGTAGTCCTCTTATTAGACAATTACTTATAAATGCTACTGTTCTTTTAAAGAGTTGAATTATAGGATACCCTTGTAGTCCGTTGTTCAAAAAACATACAACTTTTCGTGCTTAATTCACAAATTGCCTGTCCCGATTATTTTTCCTCACCGCAATCTGCAAGTATTGGAAAAAATCTTAAAGCAGTATAAAGTTACTGATACTGGATACTTTTAAATTTAATCAAAATTTAATAAACAATTGAAAGTATACCGGAAATTTTACTTTTAAATATTTAATGGGAAATCGAGATGAATAAATATAATTTTAGCTCTCGCAGTACAGAACAGCTTGATCATAAAAGTTAAACAACGTAAATAATTTATTTTATGACTACCATTACACGCACTTTCACGTCGTACTACTAAAATTAAAAAGGAAACGTTAATGTTAAAGTAAACTTTTACTGTTTTATAAGTGAAGGAATAATCCTTAAATTAAACACTTTTGAAATTGTTTGGGAATAAAACTGGCTAAAATGTGAACAAGCGAAACGGTCAACGACAATATAAATCTTGGGACAATAAGAAAACGAAGGTAATTAGTAAGAAGCAAGACCGGCGATGGGCGGCATGGGAAGGAAGACCACCCGGGTACCTATACTTTTCTGCGCGTTTGTCACGCGCGTTGTACTGCTGCTCAGCTGCTCAAAGTGCTCACATCATTTTGAGAGTACAATTTTTATGACCGAAAATTGGCCAGGGTAATAATCGATTCCCGCGGCTGCCCAGTTATGGGAGTTGAATGATAATGAACAAGCACAGGTTCCCAGGTGTCTATTAACAAAGCCGAAAGCCTCTTTGAGATTTTTGAAAAAAAAAAAAAAAACAAAATGAAAAGTAAAAGAAAATTGCAATGAAGTCCGTCTCAGAAAATGGAACACGGACAAAAAGAGAAACAGGAAGAGGTACAAAACAGCGCCAGACTATGGCGAAATAATAGCATCCCGAGAAGCATCCATGAAAGCATGAGACTCTGGCAAAACTGGGATTGGAAAAATGGGAACTGAAAAAAGAATCCTCCGAATCCGGACTGTGGAGCGGACCGATCCCCAAACAGGCCAGCACCACCAGTCCAAAGGAGCGACTTTAATCACTTAGAGAAGAATAAGCGACATCAAAGGGCCCTGGGAAGAGATTTCATCTCATCTGTCCCTGGACCGCGGGCTGTTCTTCTGTGGCTCTTCGGCACCGTCGAGCGGACGTCTTGGTTACAGCCTCCGCGGCTGAGCCCTTCTGTTTGAAATGCATCTGCCCTGTGCTCGGCTTGATCAAACAGGTTGTTTTATTTATATTTACCATACAAACGTTGGCCGAAGGGATTATGCTCGACGGATAAGTGCATCATGTGAACCACATAGCGGTCATATTTTCGTGATCGCGCAATTTCGACTGCCAAATCCGCTGAGATCCGTCAAACGGGTCTCGCGAATCCCGCGGTCCCTTCTTATTCTCGGCTTTCCGCTGGATTATAATTCTGTCACATCTCTGATGGTGAACTGATGTCCGCGGACGGAATCTGCTGTATGTTCTTTGAACTGCTACCGGGTTCTTACTTCTTTCACAATGGCGGGACCGCGGCGCATCCGCAATGTCCCAGGCCCAGAATACCCGTTTTATCATCCGGCCGATTTTTGATTAATATTTAAATCCGCCCGGGGAAATTCAAAGCGCAGCCACTTGGCCCGTGATGGATCAGAACAAGAATATGAAAGATGCTTCGTGTGAGGTTTTTGGCGGCTATAATTACATTAAGGGTTCCACGAAAGGTGATGGGGCTCGTCATTTTGGCTGAAACTTGAGGTGGCACTGGGTTGATGTTTTTATCATAAATATTAAAGGAAATTGCGCAAAGCGGCGGCCAAGATGGGTCCATTGAGATGTCTCCTCAACCGTCAGATGCGTGGTGCATCAAAAGGTGAAGACCATTATTAAAGCTGTTAAGAGCGCCCAGCAAATTTTGGGCCTGCAATTTGGGTGCTCCTTACCTTCACGGACTGCTCATAAAGCCTGACAATTTAAATGATCTTCTGTCTTTTGATTGTTCTTCAGGTAACTTCGTGACCGGTACGCAGGCATGGCATGGCTGCTTATTGACCAGATAAAAGCTCATTAGACTCGCTATAATCTGAGTCGTCGCGCAGGCCGCCAACAACGACGACGTTGCCCTATAACTTGACCACGATTTCTTCTAAAACTTAAGAAAAAAGTGAAATCGCGCCACCGACGAATACGACGACGACCGCCGCGACAACGAAAGTAATGGAGTCTCGACAAGGAGGACCAGAATCACAAAGAACTCCTCGGAAGGCTTACCTGAACTTAAGTTGCGCGGTTTGCACGACTTTCATGTCGCTCAATGAAATGAAAATTTTTCTCATTCCCTAGATTTGCGTCCGCGCGATGGAAAATTACCTTCCTGTTTCCAGGTTGGCCGGCTTAATTCCTTCTCACAACTTTTCTAAAATTTCAAGCATGTTTTTCGCAAAAGTTTGATCACGTTCGAGAGATACCTCCGGGACAGTAGGGATGGCTAAATCTCGAGTAGGTGTATCCGTCGCAGTGCTGCTTACAAATCCAAGGAATTCCCCTATTTGCATGTTACACAGCAATTTGTTGGAAAATTTTTTGTTGTTGGCAAAAAATTAGAAATTTAACTTCGCGTGTATTTTAAATGGTAAACTGGCAGCTTAGCATCGTTGGGCTGGCGGCAAGCAACTTTATTAAATTCCCTCAGGTAGCCAACGTAGGCACCCACTGTTCGCCAGGTAGAAGTTTTCGGCAAACAATTCCATAGTCACGGAAATTTTCAAAATGTGGGAAATAGAAACCTCACATCCGTCAAGAAAACATCACCTGGCGAAAACCACCCACTGCATGTAAGAACCGAGATTGCCACTTCCTCGTGGAATTTATTAGGACTGCAACACGAGAGACGTGTGCTACTGGGAAAATTTTAAATTGTAATTTGTCGGTGGCGGTCGCGGAATTTGACGATGATTTCTCAAGACATTGCTACCGTTCCTTCTGTTTATTTTCACGAAATGTTTTTCTTCTTGGATTTAAATCAATTAATGTGAAGGAGTTTCACCAAATTAGAATATTTATTGAAAAATTCATCTTATCCTAAACTCAATATTGTGGTTGTTTTTATATTAAACAAGGATTTTTTCCATCTAGTAATTTTTTTCATGATACACTTTGCTTAAGAAAATTACAACCGCTCAAAGATACTATTTCTTAAACATTTTTGAACAAAAAAAAGCATCATTTACACAATTTTATTTCAATTTCTTCTCTATTTATTAAATTATTTTTCATTAAATTAATAAACAATTAAGAATATCAAGGTGGTTTCATTAATTATCACAGATACGGCGAAGATCGGATTTTTTGTACTTCGACACTATTCTCATTTCAATTCAAACTGGCTGTACAACCTAGAAGTCTTTTAAATACACTTCTGAGATTATGTAGCTAGTGCTTTACTGTGTCACCTTTACGAACTTGTATATTTAGCATGTATGGATTCACGCATTTGAAAATGTGGAGTATTTTTCCGAAAAAAAATTTATTTTCACTGCACCGTTTCATAGCAAAAAAAAACGGAAGAGCTTATTTTTAAAAGGTGCTCTATTTCTTTTCTAAAGATATCCTTAGATATGTTTCTATAAAAAGTATACTCCAACACCAAACGTCAATTGATTTACAAGAAAAGTTTTTGCCGTGAAACGAACATTGGGCCTAGAAAAATCGAAAAACATCTACTGTTTCGGTAGAATCCATTAGTTTGGATTTTTAAATTAAAATATCAAGCTGCCAAAATCTCCTAGTGATTTATTTGGACCCGTTTTGTGTCAGTTCTCGTTAGGAGCCTTTCCACCATTCCCGTTTTTATAAAATTATTGGTCAACCACAAAAGGCCGATATTAATCATCGTTCGGCACCATTACCGATTAGCGAAATAGGTAGAAATTAATTCAGGCCGAAGATGGAGTTTTTGCTTTTAATCAGATCCGCAGTCGGATCTCATGTTAATTCTCGGATTTCTTAATTAAAACAATGATGCGCTGAGGCGAAATTAAGTCATCTGCCGGGGCACCCGACGGCGGAGAACTACGGCAGGAACCCTGCATGGCTCATTGCTTCTAAACTTGGTTGCACCTTATAATCACCCAATTTTCTTAGAAATAAATGCAGCCAAAATAAAGCCCGGGTCACAGGTACTCTCTAGCATAGCGTGCCGGTAAAAAAAACAATTCCACTTCTGACAATTTTGAATCATTTTCGATTTGCCGTGGTCGCTCCCTACCACAGTCTGCACCTCGTTATTTTCTGGCTGTGTCTACCGGCTGTTCTTTTAGTTCGATCGATTCCTTGGACGCCGGAGTTTTTCTTTTCTTGGTTTTCGGTTCTTGGTATTATTTTTTCGCATGAATTTCATCAAATTCACCTGCATGGTCTGGCTAACTCGCAGTTTTTGGCCCATTTTTTCACGGTCACATCAACAGCGCGCGTATCGGAGTCTGCGACTATGTTTTTTCCACGGCAAATCCAATTAAGACATCAAAACGTGCACTCAGCTTGAAACAGGTAAAACGTAAAAATGAAAAATATTAACGAACTTCTGCTAAAGTTTCGCGGGAACGCTTGGGCTGCTTTCGATTTGGGTACCGCGCGAACAAAGGAAGTGCTGAAGACACTTGAGAAGCAGCTTGAAAAGGTTAGCAGGCATCTTTTGAGGATTCCCTCGTGAGACGTGAACATCCGTGAATCGGCCTCTTCCTCGTTATGCTTCACATCGGTATTATGTTAATAGCAGTGCGAGCCCATTGTTAGCCATGAACGGTGCACCGGGAATTCAGTCCAAAGGGACTTCTGTGGCGATTTCTAGTTCGCGTATTTTCTTGAAAACAATGACGAAGAAGCCCATTTTTCTAATTACTAGCGTGGGCACAGTGACGACAAGGAGCAAAAGTATTTTGCATCCACACAAAGTTATGTCAACATCATTTGCATGGGATTCCCATTTTCTTCCTTGGGATTCTGGTACTTTTTAGTTCCCCTCTGTTTTCCCAGGTACGAAAGCTCATCGTGAAACTACATAAGTATGTTTGTATCAACTTTTAAGTAGCTTATTCCCTGTTCCTGGCAGGGTTCGTTCTTGTAAAGGTGCGAACAAACTATTAAAGATAAATAACTAAAGCTCTTAGCTGCTATCTTGTAGAACCCAAGTGATGCAACTAACAGGCCAACTTGTGCACAATTCCGCCAGATAAAGGTAAAGAAATTATTCGTACACTTCTTCCATAATTAAGGAATTATGCAAGTAAGGAATTTAATAACCTATTAAATGCAGAGAAACTTTGCTCATGCACGCGCAGCTCCACTTACACAAATATTTGTTTTAATGCCCAGGAATGCCGAGAATGCCATTTCGCAAGAGATGAAAGCAGGAGATTTCTTATAGATCAGAAATATGAAAATTAATATAAAGAAATGTCCGATTCACATCAAATGTTACTAGAAAGGGACATGTTACGAAAAATAATAATAAAAAATACATAATACAAATACAAATTGCTGAATTAAACTATCAAGATCTGTAAAAAGATCATCCCTAATAATTTTCCTAAAACTGGAAATAACGAACTACGTTCTACAAACCAAATCAATCGGGCAATCCATAGACGAAGTTTCAAGTTTATTAGCGTTTTTGAAATTGTAAAAGGACGTACGCAAAACTGCTTATTTTTATAGAGTATTCGTCATAAATTTTATTTAAATAATTGTTGTAACGAGCTTGGAAATACCCTGGAATAGGAGGAGTTGGACTCAAATGTTTTGAGCACGTTATTACAAAAAATATTTTAAAGAGTACACTGCTAGTTGATGTAATATATTATCACACATCTTAAACTAAGATACACCAGCCTGCAATTATTTTAAAATATCTTTCTGAAAGATCCACTCTCCTGTATTTCGAATTACATAATAACCTAATAAAAACTCTTTGTAAAGTACCGCGTTCGACACAGCCCTTATTTTTCTGAACTGGTTCCGTCTCGATCATGATTCATGGTCTTAGGAACGCCTTCATTTATTGATAACCTCCCCGTCTGAACGTTATAAATATTTCATCGATATAACACTTAATGTTACAGTTACCACGGCAGTCTGCCGAAGATTGCGAATAACAAACGGTCCTGCCCCGTGTTTGTTAAAAAACATTTATTAGCACATATTAAATGTTGCAGACCACCCCTCCGCCTTTGAGCCTTCCCGAACCACTTAATACCCTTCAGAACATGGTTCCTGATTTCGTCCGCCCACAGCAAGAAGAATGGTTGCACTGGGCCGTAACCTTTAATCCTCCCAAAATAAAGACACTTATCTGGCAATTAATCAAAGGTACCGCCAAAACGCGAACTTAGTAAATTTAAAATAATTAAAGCGCATCCCGTGATCGCGAGTGATTTCTACGGTTAATTGTGAGTTTTTCTGGGATTACTGACCCTGGGGATTTTTCGGAACCAGAAACTGGTCTATCACGGTTCAGGTATTTCACCTTTCCCTGGGCACTAATGGCACGAATTTCTCTTTACAATTAAATATTGACTTCTTTACGGCAAGCAATTGATTGTTCTTAGAGAAAAATTGCCCTGTGAACCCAAAGAATTTCGAAGATCGAATTACTCACCTGTGCTGCAGTCAGTGGCCTTAAAAAACGGGTGGGCCGGGATGATTGTTCGACAGCCTCCCCGGATGAGTACTGACCTGAGGAACACACCTTGCTTGATCATTAACCGATTCAAGGCAACAATCGCGCCCAGGTACATGCCGTCATTTCGGGCCCCTCATTTTTCGAGGTGATAATTGTAATGAAACGTTCTCGTACTTTATTGCGCTATAAAGATAATTGGAATACTGTGGAAGGAAGCCCCAGCCCAACAAAGTAGAACTCTTTTCACTTGCTTACCTGTGATACCTGTGTTGAGCTGACGACAGCCCGAAGAGCTGCGTTTACGATGGAGCCGTAGACCATCGTAGCTTCACTTTTATTGCCTGTAAATTTTCTCACTTTAAGGACTTGCACGTTTTTACTTCGCGACGTGATAACTCAGGGGCTTACCATCGGCCGCATCATGCAAATCGATTTATGGGCATGATCTCGTTACAATCCACAAACAAGTTGTAACTGAAGGTCTTCCCAGAAAAGAGAATCCGGCCAGACGATGCGATGGTCCAGAGTTCCAGCTACCCAGCTTTCCTCCCCAGAACGTTAACGTGAGTGCCCATCTCGATGATGCTGATTTTGGCCTTCCAAAAAATACTTATCGGCAAGGGCGAAACATGGGTGCGTTTAGGGTGCTCTGGATGCTCTCGTAAGCTTGCAAGGTATTAAGGAGGGTTCGATTTGTTGTACTTACCACAACACTTTGCAACTTTCTTGAATTGATGGCTATCAAAGTTTCCTTTGAAAAGGATAAAGTTTCAAAGTGCTTAAAATTTGTTGATGTTTAGATATTCAGGTAATTTCAGGAACGGCAGTTGCAGTCTAGTTATAGTAATAGTTTTCCTAACGATAGTACTAGCAACAGTTTAGACTCAAATGTTCGTGTTTGACTTGTACCTTATGATGAAAATAAAGGGGTTAGCGATACCATACAGCTTTATAAATATAACTCTTGGTTGTCATAAACTTTTGGGGGGTACTTTTTATCTAGTAAACTACTACTCCACGAGTCTTCATCAGCAGTTGGGACATCATTGAAGAAAAAATGAACAAAAATGGTCAACCCAAAATATTATTAAAAATTATTATTAGCAAAAGGTTGATTAATTCTATTCAGCTTTCGAAAATTTAAGCTTCTTAATTAGACTCGCTTTTTTCTGTTATGTATTGAATTTTCAAGGAATCGAAATCTTCTGTTTCTCTTTGATTTAAATTTAGAAGCAATTCTAAAAGAAAACGTCTCGTCCCGGATAGCCTTTGGTTTTACATCAATAAGTGATAAACAAAATTAGGTTCTAATTATCCGCTTGGATACGGCTCATTAAACATGAAGTTATGTATATTTATTGGAAATAAAAATTTGTCAGAAGACTCATAAACGATCTCATCAGCGATAAGAAACCAATTCGGAGGGCTATCCAAAAAACTTCTGGAGTCATTCTTGTCTTCTTTTGGCCCTCGTAAAAATTCCTTTGATATAATTTCCCAGAATTGAAGCGCTCCAAATTCAGTTAGACTTGGGACGCCGTCCAGTACCCACAGAAGCGATCTCAGTACTGTGCATCCGTCCCTCGAAATTAAAACTGAAAAATCACGGTCTTGAGGAGCGCCAAGGAGGCCCAATTGGACCGCGAAGTGATTGATCACGTCTGCGACGATTGGGGATTTCATCAGCTTTTGTCTTTAAGTGATTTTTAATAGGCGCCCGAGTGTTTCTCGAGTGGTCCGGCTGACAGATCGGCTGTGGTGCTTCTTCGACCGGGACGGGATCCTCGGCCGGTCTACTTCCTCCGCTCAAGTGATTCCTACTTGATTTGAAGATAGCCCCGTCAAGACGTTTACATATATCAAATTTCCCCCAGTGCGATCTGTCCTCCTCGTGCGGTGGTCGCTGAAGACGTTTTGGGTGGCCTGGCCTAAAATTATTATTTCGTGTAACAGCACTTCTATGAGGTGATCTCTGTTAGTCATCTTCAGGTTTATCTCAAATTAAATCTTCAAGACAGCTCCGGAGTGGCTCTTTGGCACGGTGGAGCACTAACTGGTTTCAGCTTCTGGTTCTTCGGCATCGGCGGCGGAGGGAAAACTTGTGAACATCACATGTGGGCCGTAACAAAGGTGTGACACATGTTTCATTACACGAAGAGTCCAGCACCACGGTTTTGGAAGAATTGATTTTTGTTTTTGCATCTTTTGTTACATACCAGCTCTGATTGGAAATAAGACAATTTGTCGATAAGATGCCTGAAGTCAAATTGAAAATTACAGGCAGGAACACGGGTGATTTTCGGAATTGATTGACACTTAAGGTTTAACCGATTTTTTCTAAGGATATCTTACCTTTTTTGTAATTAAGCCACTCACGACGCCACTAACAATTGAACGGACTTGGATCGCTGCCTTGCTATCATCTTTATCTGATTAATTAAAACGAGTTATATGCTTAACATTGTAAAGCAGAAATCTTTCCATTCATTCAACAATTACATACTGTTCAAAAATTCAATTTACTCATTCATTCTCTACGTGTCAGACACATGATGGCGCAATATTAGTTCACAATTAATAACCGGATGGTAGTCGAAAAATCGTATTCAATAAACTCAATGAGTTTTTTGTTTAATTAAGATGATCACTACCAATGATGAAATTACTACTCCGCAGGGGCAGATTATGTTACTCATACATACCTTTTAAGTAGGACAAAACACTATTAGTATAATCCGGAAGGGCAGGTGTACTTCTTATTTAATTTTTAATATGTAATATATCAGATTATAGTACGAAACACTTTCCATGCAAGTACAACATACATTTCACGTGTTATTTTACATTATCACTTAAGATTATAAAGTACATATTTTTCGTATTAAAAACAACTATTTAATAGCATTATAGAATATTCTCTGTGAAAACCACACAACTTCAAATTTTGATATTTCTATAGAAATGGATGTCTTTTAAGGCATGTTTTTATCGATTTATCCCATGTTGATCTAAAATGCCTTGCTAAAATAGTATAATATCATTTACATACTTAATACAAGCAATTTTTCAGACTACCATTGTCACAACCCCAAAATTCACAAAATACGAAACTTATTACTTAGACTATTTTTAACGAATAAAAATAGCTTAGCAACTTTTAATAGCAATTACCATAAATACGAAATCTTTGTCAGTACAAACAAAATCACCAATTGAATATGTAAATTAAATTTTGTAATTTATTGAAATTCAACATTGTGTCTCTTATCTGGGATTGTGCAGAGCACATTTTTGTGGTCTTGTAAATTTTAATTGGAATTTCATTAACTTTTGATGTGGGCGAAGAGACAATGTCGGTACGAATAATTTGCTGTGTTGAAATCTCAGTTTGTAATTGATTCAACACCAAACTTTTACAAATGAAAGAGAAATAAATTTGTCGCATTCACTAATTAGTGAATATCTGAACGATGATTCTCATAGTACCATTAACCGTAACTACTTTGCCTAGGTTTGCAATTGTATCCGGTGATACGTCGAGTAGACAATGACGATGTAATTGGAAAGAACATTTTGTAAGAGGTAAATTATATGAATCGCATATAATGAAAATCTGCGAGTTAACTTAAAAAAATTGCAATGTAATTAATTATGGTCTACAAGTCCTTTGTAATTTTGTTCGGCTGTTTTTCGGTCCTTTTTTCACGTATATTTTTTATGAAAGTCCTCCCCATGAAATATTTTCCCATTCATTGAAACATTTCTGGGCAGTTGGGAAATAAAGGGCGAGCTGCAGCAGTAAATTACCAGCCGGAAATCCGCATAAAATTTATGTCTGCAATGCATCTCCTGGACGCTTTTAAAAACACGAAATCGGTTTACTTTCGCCGCACACAATGCGGCATAATTCAATATGGCCACCCGTGTCCGAGTGGTCATCGTCGCTGGCCGCCACTTTAGGCAAGTGGTCGAGGAGCGCTCTGGTCGGCATCAAAGTGCATTCGATGCATCTGGTCCAGGGTGGCGGGGGTGGCAACCTCCGATGGTGACGATGATGACAGAAGTTGCAACTGCAACATTTGAAGAAAAGCTGGACCAAGATGAGAATAGGGACGGCGGACAGGGTCGGAAATGGGCTTATCAAATATCGTCTTCTCCCGTTTGCACTAAATGAATTTCCCTCCCGAGTAATTGCATTTGATGATGCTTCAGCGTAATTATTTCCGGATGATTGACTCCGGCGCTGAGTGCCCTTTTTGCGCAATTTACAACTCTTGAGAAGTTGAAAAGGCGAAACTTACGGCGATGTTGTTTAGAAGTTAAAACTCCACTCTATAGTTGAGATGGGGGGAGTCAAGGAGACCCGAGAGGCCTGGCTACGCCATGCACAGGTAAGTGCTATTGATTTTACCTCCGAACTCAAGTCGTCTCGTGGGTAAACCTCCTTCGCTTCATGATATCCCCCTCCCGGCTGTCCCACCACCCCTCGGTATTCGCGATCAATCGTCTTATTGAGAAAATCAAACAGCGGACATGCTTGAGATTCCACGAAAGCAAATCAAAAGTCCCCCGCAGTCAAGGTTAGTCCTGCTTCCTGTTGTTGTTAATCAAATCCCGCGTCAATGTCAGTGACAGATAAAAGTATAAAAATTCATTTTATTATCCCTGTAAATCGCGTTCCCAAGAGGAAGAAGTGTCAAAAGTAAATCTTTCCGGGGGATGGGGAGAGCAGGGTATGGCCGGTGACAGAGAGGCCGATGACTTGGAGAACGTTAAACGGCCCGGGCTCGTTACGTCTTCACATTTATGACTATGACTTCTTACCTTCTCCTTCTTAGTGGTTGACAGAGATTTGTCTTTTGCATAATTAAAACTGAAAACAGAGGATCATGTCATCGTAATGACCGTCCTTTTAGAACCAGACCCGTATCCCGACTCCTTCATCTGATCTCTCGTGATGCGATCGTCAACGGTGCTGGCGCGCACCTTTCTGGGAGGCTCACCTCTATCTCGCCCTTCTTGAAACGTTCAATCAATTTTTGAAATTCACCTCAAGATTTACGGCTGGTCTATCGACTACACATCTGCCGGTTTGCATGACACTTTTACGAGACGCCCCGAAGATTTACTCAACCCCTTCAGTCTGATTAGGTCGGAGCTGCATGCACGCAGTCATTAAGTGCTCTCCTGATATTAAAAATTATTATGAACGTTTTATTGTTCCGAGCGCCATCATCTTCGTCAGTTCTTCGGTCCACGAGAACTATGCTTCGCTTGGTTTTACGATTGCCTTTGTTCAGTGATCCTCGTCACCGGCGCCATTAGGAAGAATTTTTTGTCACCGAGGTAAAATTTGTCTTCTTACCCGAGGAATTCGAGTCGAACATGACCGTGGCAGCCTTTACGAGCCATTAAGCCATGATCAAAGGAGGCTGGTAATTTTCTTTTATCGGTCTTGTTATTTTTAAAAGCCCAGAATTAGGTTTACGGCCCAAGGTTTCGGCATGCGCGCAGCTTACGATCACGTATTTTCTTCAAGTTTTCGTAGAAATGACAAATGGGAAAGTTAACATTCGATTACCCGCTGCGGTTTCGCTTACCGCAATTAAAATGATTTATTTCGGATTTTTGTCTGAGCACCATTCAGAATTACTTTGAAGTTTTGTTTACTTCAGAAGTTTATAGCTATATTCATTTTTATTTTCGAGCACGGATGCAAACACTGAATGTTCATATTTCAAATAAGACAATCAGTAATACATATACAAACATATGATCTCGTCAAGTCACGCTTTTTACGGCATGAACCGTGCCGGGATTTAAATTATCCTGAATGTTAGCCAGGGACGCAGCCTTAAATTAATTGGGTACACAACAACAAGCGTTTCGACCTTTTATTTTTAACGACTATGTCAAACGAATATTTAATAAAATTTTATAACGTTAAAGCTTTTTTATAACTTTTTTTTTATTATTAGAAAAGCTATAGTGTTTGAATCAAATTTTTAAAAATCTTTAAACAAATCAACTTTTTGGTACGTTTTAGTGCTCACATCCACAATGTTATTATTAAATTTAAATGGATTATATTTATTTACAATTTGGATATAAATCAATTTAATTAAATACATGCTCCTTAAATAAATCCGTTATTTGAATTATTTCAACTAATTCTATTAAATTGACCTGTTTGAACTCTCGCAGTGTAAACAATCGCTCCTGATGGTTAATATCTCTTAGTGCTTGTTCAATATGAGGTCATAGCATTTCGTTTCTGAAGTCCCTGTCTTAAAGATAAAATGGAACAACAATCGTTCAGCGATAGGGGAATTCTTAGAAATCGAAGCTCAAAGTAAAACCATAGCTCTGCTTCCTTGGGGAATTCGGAATTTCACCGAATATTTCAATCGAAAAGAGTAATCAAACCAATGACTTTCTTGACTTTAGCTCAAAGGAATCGAACGAGTTGAAAAATAATTTTCCGCTTTTCTGTACGATTGATCAAAACTCCTTTCGACCAATCTAAAGATTTTCAATTCAATAAGTACACAGACGAGATGGAAATTTGTTGAAGCATTATAAAATTACTTTAATTTTGCCGTGAAACGTTTTCTTTCAACTCGCGCCATGTACAACCAGATAAGAGACGATAATGAACCCTTATGTGTCGCGAACACTGTTGATAACGCTCCTGTTCGGGGATGAAAACGACGGAATTTCAAAGCCCTCCTGATGTATCACAGATTTCCTCAAAAGTTGAGGATTCCGTGGGAGCGGATTCAGTTTAACAAAGATTTTACAGAGCATCCGACAATGCTTTACTACGATGATGCTGCAAACGAAACATCTCTCTGCTTTCTAGTTCTCATAATTGTCGACATTCATAATCTGTCTGATTTCTGCCGCTTAAAACATTCTGAACTCGAGGAAGTGTTTGTACGAATTGTTTTAATTTAAATAGAGTACGTATTACGCGTACAACTCAGTCAAACTCCACTTTTTGTAACGTCATGCTTGTTATGTATTGTTTTTTTCAATTTATTTTTTCACTTTTTAGTTCATCTATTTCGAAACTATTATATGCTTATATTTTATATCTAGAGAAAAACACACCTGTATTTATCGTGTATTTATTTTATTTTTGTAGGCAGTGTAGCCGAAGCGATGTTCCCAAGAGTACCAGGTCCGATGGATTCGGACACCTATAGTTCGACAGTTCGACCGGACAGGGAAGAGACAGTATTAACGTCAGACGCGACAGTGTCACAAACTGAGAGCAGCTCTGTGGACAGTATTTTATCAGACGACGACTGGTGGTCAAATGCGATTGAAGAGGACACATTTGACTCGCCATTAGCCTTCGATGCTAGTGAGAATGGCCTTTGGAATGGACGTTTTGTACCACCGCCACCAAGACCGCCCTTCCTTGATGAATCGGTCGCCTCCGATGGTCTTACTACCTGTGATTTATGCACATGGGCATGGCAGCGAAATGCCTACTCGATGGATGGCTCTCTAGGTAAGTTATGCTATTATTACCTGTATTACCTCTAGGGTACTTCCACCATGCACAGCATATTTCCCAGCAGCACGTTCCTCCGGGGAATTACATAACTGGAAAAGTTTCTCGCATATCCCATCAGCGAATGACGGTGATGCTGTGCGGCATTTGAAAAATTACCTTTCATTAAACCATTACGGGATGCCCGCGTAATCGTATAATTTTAAAGATCTTCCAGATGACTTTCGCCCCGGCAGCTTTCTTAACTTTCAGCTGAGAGTTAAGACCACAGCTGGGACCACTGTTAAGAGCCGTGATCACGTCGGACGCTGCCCAACCAAGGTCGCCCTCTCGGATGGCTGAAATTCAATCTTATCCTTATAAAATCGCGTCTGTCCTCGGATGCCGAGACTTAATTCAATTTTTCAGACAGAACGCGCCAATGCGCACGGATAACGCCCGACTCGGCCCTAAGTAATCTCCGATTACGGCAATTACACCTGTCCTCAGAGCGTTGTAATTGAGAACTACATAAATCCCGCGAATGCACTCGCTTCGCTAAGCATCTAATTTATACTCTCTCGACTGTTTCCAGTTCCCAGTTCCCACTATCTACCTATAAACCAATTATGCATAAACCTGATCCGGGAGTTATAGCTCCGGTTTTTTGAACCTTGTAAATCTCTTAATTTGGTCCCGGCATATCATCGGCTGCGAGCCTACAAATTAACTCGTTCGAATGCACGGCATCAGAGGCTTCCTTTTGCTCTTACCTACGCCACTCACCTGACTCACCTGGCTGATAATCACGATCGGGCTTCTTAACTAACCATTGCCGGACCGAACGGGTTGGGGGCTCGGATTTAAACTCACTTGCCGGCCCTGCCGCTGGCCAGAAGTGGAGCACCAGAGAATACTCTCAGGCCACAACATCCAACCGAGATTTGAGGAGCGGTCAATCAATAGGTGAATGGTCTGTTCATCAGCACTCAGTGGAACACCCCTGACAGTTCTACGCACCCCAGTGATACCTGTGTTTGTAAGCAACACGGCCAGAAAGGCGATTGTAGCAATCACCTCGCGGTAACTGATTTCCAGGTATGCAAGTCAAGAAAATGGATCTTCTCCTTCGCGTTGTTCTTCTGAATCAAAAGATCTGTCGTGGAGGGACAGTGCTGCATTTCTTAAGTCGTTCTCGTCGATTTTTAACCTCTCGGCTTTTTACTAGAGCTCTCCTTACAATTCGATTTTAAGAGCGATGTGGGTGATCTCGGGATGACCTCAAAATACCTAATTATTTTGAATTAATTAAATTTACGGCCTCACCAGTTATTTGAAAGGTATACATGCGTACCTTAAATACTTAGTGCTCACGAAGCGTTAAGAGGGTCAATAGTTTGTAGAAAGTGTCTTAATGGCCGTCATTAATCGAGAAATTTCTCGCGGTTTTATAAGTTAGCTCACTCGTTCTTAGAAGTGGCACTCATTTCTTGATAGGAAGAATAAGTCTGCTTAGGCATTGAACTCTTTTGTTTTCCTTTGTTTGAAATTTTATTGCCGCCTCAATCTTACAACCGTCAACATAAAGGGGATATAAAGGAGTTACTTCTTGAAGTCGCATAAGCATGGAAAAGGAATCAATTGTGTCTCGCCAGACAAAAGCAGATGTTGTAGTGATAATACTAACTTTTATGTCTGCCTGATATGTGTACACTTACAGGTGTCTTCGGTGTTTTTAAGATTCGAAAAGAGACGTTTTATTGATTACAAATTATTTCTACCCTGCTCGTAATAAAATTTATGACGTCATTGTAACAATGGAATATTTTGTTTTCTACTTAAAATTACGCCTATTCCATTATATTTAAGTGAGAATTGCATTGCCATATTTTTTATACTGTTCTTTTTATCGATTTCGATATTGATATTCTGTTTTTCAGTTTTCTTCATGGTATCTAAAGAAAATAAATTACTTTTGACTAATAATCATTAAATATTACCTTTAACTTTGTATTTTTATTTTAAAAACCATTCCAAGGAAAATTTGCTGAAGTCATTTACTTATCGAAACGGTGTAAATTTCTATAAATTTTAGGCAAATTTTCTATTTAAGATTAAATAGAAGAATTCAGAACATTTTTTAATGAAATAGAATAAATATTTTTATTGCCAAAATAATTCCAAAACTGCGAAAAAAAGAACGATATCTCTGTAATACATGGTTTCACATTTTCAAGATTTTGAGAAAAATATCTAAAATTATTGATATGGTAAATTTGAAATAGTATTTGGGTGAAAAAAGGTTTTGGCGATCGTTGAATCAGGAGCCGATATTGAAATAAAGCATATAAAATTAAATCAAATTAAAGAACTTCAGATTTTTATTAAAATATTCTTGGAATACCAGCATAAGATTTGGGTAGACTCTCTAGAGGTTCATATTACAATTTTTTTTTTTTCTTATTAAAAGTCAATTATTGTATGAAATAATAGCTTAAACGGACTTCACTTACTACAGGAAAATGTGAATCTAAATTTAAAGGAAATTGCCGGCTCCTTAGACGGTAATTTCAAAATTGAAAGCCATACAGTATTTCCAACTTTGATCGAATATGCAGGTATATGATCTTGTTTCCATACTTTCAAACTCCGTGCAAAAAATTTCGGAACTCATAATTATGCTAATTTACAAAAAGGGTAGTAGCCCTTCCAAAAATCCACTCGTGCGTGATTTAGCACAGATACACATCAGTCGGTAGAAACCAAATATTTCATGGACAGGACTCGACATAGTAGAGAGTACGCCTAGTTTTAAGTGAACCCTCCTGCACATAAGGGTTTTAGTTAGTTTTTCCTTTAGCTTAGACATTATCTAGTTTAGTTTATCTAGCCCGATTAATAACTCTAAACGTATCATCCTGAACTCTTGAAAAACATAATTCTGTTCACATGAAATAATCTATATATATCCTAAATATTTAAATGAAAAAAAATGCATAATTAAGATGTTGATGAAATAATCTATATATATCCTAAATATTTAAATGAAAAAAAATGCATAATTAAGATGTTGAAAAAGCATTTTAATTAAGGCAGGAAATCTTGAGAGTCGATATTTCACTGAAAAATTACCTAGACCTTGAACGGCGGGTAAATTGATGACTGACAAAAAATACACGTGGCCTGTTCAAGGTGCTGGCTCTGAAATATGTCGGTACCAGCAGCACAAGGGTCTAATGGTCACATAAACGGGTGAGAATTCCACAAAACAGAAATTTTTGGGGAGGAAATCGTTTATGCCACAGTTTATAATTCCCACTACACAATTCCAGTGTTTTAATTTACTGCCGCTGCATCCGACGACCCACATATCGCATGGAAGCGGACACCAGATCACCGGCAGCAGCCGGGCTATTTACTTGATGTCTTTTCCAACACATTTCGAATTGCCCTAGCGCACAAAATTGCTGCCACCTTGTCCCACCTGAAAGGTATGTGGACTTTCTTCCTGTCGCTATAACGTGCCTGCAATTTCTCTTAATTAAGACCGAAAAGCGGAGGGAACAGGCCATTGGGCCGTCAACTGTGAAAGGGAAAATTATCAAAACAACTTAATTTGAATGGGATTAAAAACACTAGCCCGTCATAAACACCTCCTGCACTAGATGCAGGATAACAGCGCGGGTTCTGGGCATCGGACAGGCTGACATCTGCACTTCTCCGACCTATGATAAATGGGTCCGCACTAATTATGTTTAGATTAAAAGTTAGCGCTAGCCGGGATCTAGGTTCTGTTGTACGTCGAGCACAAAATGAAGACATTAGGGCTATCGGCCAGCAGTCATCAAAACAAATTTCTAAAGTTTTTGTGCTGTTCCTGTTCATGAGCCGTGCAGAAGACCGCGACCTGGCCGATACCCATTCGTAGCCAAGACTCGATATCAGCCAGGTAAGCCAAGTAAACAGCGGAAGGTTGGAATCACATAATAATCACCTGCCAACTCAGGCCTGATATGATCAAGTCAAGGAAGGGCTCGGGAGCTCGGGAACTGGAAAGTACTGGTCTACTGTTATTTTGGCGAAAAACGCGAGGAGCGGCGTAGCAGCCGTCCTGAAGACCGAAACACGGCTCTCGTGCACGGGGGAGGTTTCGCGGAATAGATTAATCTATTTCGGGCTCGTATTTCGCCCTTGTAATGTGTTTAAATTCCCATTTGAATCAACACATCCTTCGAGCAGGGAAACGTCGGACAGGGAATTAGACTTATGTTTTCAGTTGAAATCGGTAAATTCCACGAACCGATAAAATCTACCCTAGTCCCCAATGTGATCCGGACACAGCCACTAGGGGCAGTGCTGGCGATTAATGGTTACGTTTAGGCGCGGGATATAGGCTGCTATTTGGTGCCAACCGTTTTGTGAATATCGATTTAACCTCCTGGGAAATGGGTTGACTGGAGCAGGAGTTAGTCACAGGACGCTTTTGATTTGCAAAGATTTCAAGATGCTGTGTAGAAGTGCTTGTCAGCAGTTCTCCCCCTGATGAACTACGTACTCCATTGGTTAGAGTTTGAAAATGATTTATGGACTTTCAACGATCGTCTTGTGACATCCGTTCTTTTAGTGTATCAGCGGGAACCGCATTGTTTTCTCAGTTCCATCAACTGTCAGTCTGTACATTTATCTATCTACTTTTATCTCTTATGTGTTTTCTCAATAAAAAGATAAAATTGGAAAAGAATCTTTTAATCGAACGACCGATTTCTCAAAAATGAGATAACTCTAAAATATGTTTTTTCCTGCATTTATGTTTTCTGATTTGATTTCAATTCGTTTTACAATAAGTACCTACAGTTGTTTATTAATTGGAAAAGGCGTGGAAATAAACTTTTTTGTGTACATTTCTAATTGTGTAATTTCTTCTAATAAAAGTTTTTGAAAGAGTGTCTCAATGAACAAAAATGAAATTTTACAATTCAAAGACCAAACAAATAAGTTAAATTGAAAAAGTAATAGAGAATAATGTCGATCCATACTCGGCTTGTAATTGCTTAATTAAAACTACAAAATAATTTGTAGATTTAAATTGCTCGGCAGTATAACGAATTCAAAATTTATTTTTGAAATACTCATACGGACTTAGGTGAATTATAATTTCTAAAAACCCTAGCCATTTACAGAACCCGAATTTACACACAACATCCCAATCCAAAAACGAGAACGGAGTGGGACTCAGTTTAATAAACGAGAGAGCCAAAGGAAATATTTTAATCGCCCAAAAATTTGTATTTAAGTTCTTAATGTAAATCGATTCTACTTCACTAATAGAATTTAAAAAACACGTGTGTGTGTGTGTGTATGTACAAGTTTAATCAAGTAAAACACAATTTGAATAATTTAAATAAAAATAAGCACTTGGCGGTGTCTTAAAAATGTCTCAAGACATTTTTTAACTTTATTTGCAACCTCAAAATTTATATCCGTATACGAAAAAAAGTCGATTTTCTCAGGAACAGCGCCAATGATTTCTTTCAAACTTTCTTTAACAATTTGTCGGTTTTCATATTTTGTGTTATTCGGCGACTTAAATTCTCAAAGTAGTTGAACAATCGATTTTCTCAAAAGCGGAATTGGCAACAACCATTTGATTCTCAAACTATAATAACACCTTAGAGTGTAGTAATTTGTTAACCCTTTTTTTCGTGAAACTTTCAAACATGAAAACATTAAGATCGGACGCTTATTTTTGAATGTTAAATATGCAAATTTGTAACCCAACTAGAGATATAATCGTTTATCCCAGAACAGTTTATTGAGAATTAAAAAATAGTTTAGCTTAATCTACGAATGCTTTCTAGACTTTCGGGTACCTAATAAAAATTTCTTGTCGGAATATTAAACTGATAAATTTTCATAAGAGAAAAATATAAGAAGTAAACAATAAAAAGAATTAAAAAGATCAAATGGAATTTATTTGTTGTCAGATTTCGTAACATTACGTTGCAGTGGTGGACATTTATAAATTCAGCACTAATATAAATAAATTTGTTAAAATTAAGTACTTTTTGTAGTAAAAGTACAATTATTAAAAATTTAAAAATTTTTTAAATTGTAAAAACAAACACTCTTGCAGTCAATTTAAACAATGACAAAATTTTTAATCCAACCAAGGTTAAGTAGTTGAAAAAGCACATTCATTTTAAATGAACGATAACTAAAAACCTTATTTGAAACAAATACGGAATTCTTATTTGACAATAGAATTGTTCCCTAATTACGAAAATATGAGGAAAGATAGGAAATTCACTAGTAAATAGTAAAATTTTCTACCGTAATAGTAATTTTAAAATATTTTAACCATTAATTTAATTATAGTTTAATCATAGAAAAAATAACCACGCAAGTTGTAAATCATTTACGATTTCCTCTTGTTTAATAAACCAATTTCCTTATTTAGGGCAAAATCAAACGACGTTTTTATTTGATTTTACCAAGGCTTTTCATTCAGTGGGAATATCATTCTCATACTAAGTTACTTAGCACAGTGGTCTGATCGTATGTACGCTGTTTAAGTTTTATTTTAATACATACGGAAGGCAGAAAAAGTTTATATTTTTATTTTACTGCAGATATTTGCTGAGATCGATTTCTATTAATACATTTGGAATAAAAATGCCATCATGAGTGATTTCACTGTCCAATAATTGAGATTGTGAAGCTCTTCTGGAGGTCGCAGATTGTCTTCGGACCTACAGCGAGGGTGTTGCAAGAACCAGTCCTTCTTAATGTTTGCTTATCGCGCTTCTGGATCACGTAGTCCAGCAGGTCTGGTACACAATCTGGTTCCGAAGAAGAATAGATCTCGGTGCGCGGAATGAATAAGAGTGGCCCCAATAACAGATTCAATAAACGTATGGGCATAGCTCTTGTTCCCGACATTCCCATCAAAACAAGTGTGATAACAAGCTGGTGCAGAATAAATTTGAATAAACCGCGGTTAAGTGCTTGCACTGAATTTCAAAATTATAAATCTTCTTCAAGCCGGGGGAGCGGGGTATGGGCAAGGGTAAGGCGCACAATTCGAGTGAATCCGCGGGCAAATTAAATTGAGTGCTTGTAACGCCGTGAAGTCGATTCGTGCTGCCGATTTGCAGCACATTCAGCTCATAAATTAGCCAGGTAAGCAGTTTTTTAAGACTTTTTTTGCCACTTGGTCCAAATCGTTCCCGGACCCGTAGATCAACGAACTCCCAATCGCAAGCACCAAATTACAGGTAGGCATGAAACAATGAAAGAATACGAGAGCTACCAATGTGGAAGTATTCGGGGTTGCCGAATTCCCACAAAAAGTACAAAATTCAGGATGAGGTGCCAGTAGGGCGCAAAAGAAATCAAAATCTGACTGGGCTCTTTAATCAGCCCTGTAATGCGAATAGAAAAAAGCGCCTTGGGAACAGGCTAAGTGGTCATAAAATGGTCGAAAGACTTCACGGAAGAATTTGCGATTTCCGAAGGAAAACCTTTATCCAATTATCGCTTGTAACGTAAAGAGCTATCGAAGCGCTACTACTGCTGCCAGTTATTCCTCCGGCTCCATTCGCAGATATGATGAGCCTTTTAATTAGACGTACGCAGAGCCCGGTGCTTTACGATCGAGTTTTATTGAAACCTTCAATTGATTCAAGGAGAGGGTGTAGTTTCGAGAGAAAATCTAATTAACCTGTTGAAAGAGGCGGCTAAGTGCCCTTGGTCGAACGGCTCTTTCGCGGATTTGGCGAGAGCCTTTCAACGCAAATAAATCCAACAAAGCAACGAGAATTTTAACTCATGCGTGCTGTAATAACTCAATCTCGGTCTATTTATACTTATACCCATGGTTGGCGATTTGGGTACTTGAGCCCCATCAGTCACTGGCGACCATACAGGACCATGCGAGCATATACTTGTGTCTCTACCGTCTGGCATTGGTTCTAAGATATCTTCGAAATGCATCGAAAATAGTACCCGGAGGAATAATTAATGATTAAAAGGTCGAGCGGGTGCTCGAGGCCCAGCAGTCACTCGAAGACAGATACTCTCGATGCGTTTCTTCCCGCTGTCTTCAAGATAACTTTAAATGCCCGCACACGCATCGAATCCGCCATCTCGCGGTGCCCGGTCCGGACGGAAATAATGTGCGGATCCTGCGCGCAATTTTAATTTCGCGCTTAATGAGAGGCGATCGACGGCAGGGAAATATTGTGGCATCTGCTCTTGTCAAGTCAAATGAAGCGCTCCTTGATGGTATCTTGGAAATGTTCGCTCGTTATGGCAATTAAGACAGTCGCGCATACTCCGGCGACTTATTGTCGAAAGTCAGAGTGTCTTAAACACCCTTTTTATATCCACGCAATTGTCTCGACACATCTGCTGATGTAAAGTCATTACTCACGCAATGCGTTTGCTCCATAAAACGCGTTTACATTTTTTTAACTGTTCATTTTACTCGTAAAATTCGGCGCTGACTCAGACCCATAAGAATAGTCGACTTTGCGGGACTAGACATACCTGGTGGTCTTACTTGGTGGTCCTGATGGTCAGATAATTGACGTCTCAGCCGAGGATGCAAGAACGGAAAATATCATTAAACCACCTGGATGTACACAATTAGCGGCGTTAGAAACACTTTTCAGAGAACATACGATAGATAAATTTGGACAAAGTCCAGGGTGGCCTGGCGGTTCCGTTCTAAAACTAACTCCCTTCCTTTCTCTTCCGGGCAGTTTTTATTACTTTTTCCTCAATCGTTTCCCCAAAAAGGAAGCGGAGCGATTTGAATTATTAAATAGCGACTTCAAAGCAATCCGCAGCCACTTTATTAATTCTGGTACGATTCGTAATGTTTTACTGTCGCAGGAAGGACGTTGGCACAAAATCACACAGCTATTGACGAAGGGGTACTACAAGGTCACGACTATAAAGCACGCAAGCGGGGTTTTGAATAAGGTTAAGAACTCGATAGTTTCAGAAGATATCTTGATCGAAAGATACGAAAGAATGCTATGTTACATTTTTAATTAAAAATCCATTTTTGGTTTCAGTTCTATAGTCTTATTGTGTGGCTTTAAAAGTTGTATTGTATGTATATAAAACTTTATTATCCTTTCTTAAAGTGTTTCTTAGACACTGCGTCAACACCACTAAAGGCAATACCATAAGAAGTTCTGAGTAAAAATATTGAATATAAATTGTCAATCTTGCAATAATTATTGGATCTTTTTAAAACGTAAATTGCACTTTTGATTTTTTATTACTTTTCTTGCTTTTAATTCAAGTGTATAAGCTCTTTTCTTATAAACTCTTATGATCTTATAAACAGAATAAAGTTTTCAAATAAGCCGGCAAAAGGTTCCAAGTAAATTAAGTCAACGAGTCCTTGGCATTTTAACGAAGAAATCCAACCATGTATTTTACATTGCACATGTACGCAAGACTCATGCAAGTATTTTAAAATAAAATTCAATTAAAACATATTTTCAAATGATTCTAAAAAAAATCAGAAAAGTGTGAGATTACGAGGGTATTTTTTAATAATAAAAAGTGCACTCGACACTATTCCCTGGAACGGCACTAATCAGGCAAATTTAATGAAATGAAATTAAAAAGAACTTTTTTATACATGTTTAAGAAGCTTTTAATTTGTAATTTAATTCTCTGCTTATTGAAATTGAATTACAACAAGAATCTGTGAAAATGGGAATATAATCCACTTAAAGTGAAGAACTCTTCAGACGTTGTTTAAATAGGCGCCAAGATGCATTCTCATGGGAACTCATCCTATCAGTGCCAGAAATCGACCTCATGCCGCTTCTTAAGAGTACATGCTCTATCGTGTCATCACACTCATCTCACAGTACGCAAATGTGGTTGAACTTCATCGAGTATCAAATTTCCACCAGTTCAACTGGTAGCTAAGCCTCATGGGAGTTTCTATACTAACAAAGCGTTATTGCCATCTCTCGAGCTAAGCATTCTTTTTCAGACTTGAGACGTTAAAATTTGTTTACCTCTTTTTTATTTTGCTTTTATTTAACAGTAAAAACTTCTTCGGCATGCTCAAAGCGTGTCTGAAGCGATATCACTTGCCCCCATAAAATCAGGTAGAACTAACACTGAAATATTATACTATCTCAATCTCGCGGAGTCAAGCTGAAAAATCCATGAGCGACTTCTGAGGCATAAAAAATCGCTTAATTGGCGCAAGCAATTTATTATCGTTGCTTATCTCCTCCTGTGCGACTCCAGCCTCCTTTCACATATGCGACAATTTTTCTATATATAGGAATTATAGACGACTATAAATTCGCTCGTAAACATATCACGTCCAATTAAATATTTCTTGTACAACAGGTGCCAAGGTCGTAATTTTTCTACGGAAATATTGGCAACACAACGTTCAGACTTTTTCACCTGCCAGCGTAAGCCCACGTACTGAATACTTCTTCTAGAAATCTTTTCGCTTCTTATAGTTGAAGACGATTTGGCTTACTGCTTTTTTCAACCATAGAATCGTTCGATAAATTTGCGGTAAAAAAAAACAGAGTTCAATAAATTCGTGGGCGTGAATATTTTTCTGTGAAGTAGCCACATCTGTTAGCGCTAGAGAATGAAGATTTGACGCAACACCCAAGGAGATGTGGACGTGATAACTGCCACAGGTTTGGACATAGTACCTTCGGCCACACTTCGTTCATTTTGGATATCTTTAGCAATTGCATTGCTCGACTCGAAGACGGGGCAATTTAAAAATGAGGAACAGGTCTAAATCCCAAAATTATTCAAATCTAAAATTAAGTTATGCAAATAAGCCGAGTCACCGGGTACAACAGCGGTCCGAGCCCGCGGACAGATCCGCCGTGTTGGTGTTAACCATACTTCAATGGGCTTATCTGGTCCCTCGTGCGTGGAGAGGTGATGCCCCGTCCGGGAGATGTCTTAATTATTAGCCAAAGACAAAGTGAAGAGGTTTCCTACTACACGACATCAATTTTCGGCCTTATCTCCGCGGCATTTCCAGGTAATTATGCGTCGATTGTTCGCCCGATGTTGCCGCTCTGCGTGGTATCTTCCTCTTCTAATAGACCGAGCCGGGGCATTCCAGAGCCGTGTCCAGTCGTTCTGGCCGTTCGCGGCATGTCGTGGCCTTTCCTCCTAATTTAGTAAAAAGCAGCGACATATCAAAAAAGAGACACAAATATTTCCAAATATGCCAGAAGTTGAATAATTCGGCCGTTAAGTGCCTTATCTACTTGTATCGGCTTTTTCTACACATTTTACGCGGCTCTTAAATTAAGCCATTTCGAGCCTTGATTACATCGATTTCGCTGTCGACCCGCGACCGTGCCAATGACTCGTTCATTAACCGATCCGCTCCGCTCCGCTCTGCTCTAGTCTTCCCAACGTCTTACTGCCACCGGCAGTCTTGCTCTTTTTCTTTTCCAATATGCTTTTTGCGCCGCCGGCTTTGTGCGGTCCAGGTATTTGATGAATTCGTATTGATCCCCGATAGCTGGCAGAACTTTTTCCAGCCCGACCCGCGCAGGTCTATTTAATTTGCTGTCTCAAAACAAAGGAGATGTAATCAAATTCCGAAGGTGTGGACCAACATGTATCCGCGGCAAAGCCTTTTTTGAGCCGACCTTATAGACAATGGCCCGAAAGTGACTGGGAATATTGCTCTGGTGACAAAAAGACATTTTAGAAAGCGTTGTTAATTGAGCACTTAATTCGCTTTCGACAGAATGCCATTTAGTGAAAACATGCATACATCGGCCCAGCACGTCGTGCGATGAAAGACGTAATTTTAGTATGCATTCAAATGACAACAAACAAAGACAAAAATGAAAAACTTAAGTTTCCAGCTTCCAGACATAATTCAATTTTTCGCTGTTAAGTGACCGTTCAAATGGTCACTTTAGTAAAAGCCGTGCTTATTTAAAATGAAGAGGTTTTCAAGAGGAATTTTTTAATCATCAAAATGCATGTGATCATACCTTCACAATAAGCACTAGGTTTACGATACCAAGTAGATGCTAATGTAAAATTAATTTTCTGTAGTTTTTAAGTATGCTCAAAGTATTGTTCCATTCGCTTTATTTAAAAAACGAATTACAATAAAAACTAAGTTTTATTATTAATTTTTTCATACAACGAAAAGTCGATTTTCAAAAAATTGAGTATATTTAAGAAATATTTTTTCAAAGATATTTCAACAACATTACATAAAAAATACGAAAATGGTATGGAACCCCTTTTTCCTGACATCAAAAAATATAATTAAATATTAATAATGTGCTGAACATAACTAAGTTTTTATTGAAAAGTGCAATATCAAATTGTTGTTGTTGTTATTTAACGTATATTTTAATTATTTGAAACTAACTTTTCAATCACAAGAAAAAATGCCAAAAATAATAGTATAGAAAAATATGTGTCTTAAATAATCTTTTCCTGTAGGGTGATAAACTTAAAGAAAATTATGATTTTTTACTATCCCCCCCGTATTGAATTTTAATATTAGTCTTATACAGATCAAGAGCATTTCGAGATCAATAAGGAATACCAATGAAATTAAAGCAAGAGAAGATAATTATATTAACATAAAATCCAGTTCTATTCATGCGTTTTTAAGATTACTGAACAGTGATAATCGATTTAATACAATGGCAATTTAATGAAGAAAAAATTCAATAAAAGAATTGGCTTAAATGCTATCATTAATCACCATCCGATCTGTCCGTTGAAAGCTGTTTATCCACACATGTGAATGGACGACACGAATATTGACAACCGAAGACACCTAGTGTCTTGCCATCGCCACTTATCAGACAATGCATCGCTAAATCTAAGCGCTTTCCAATCCATCATACGCCATTGATCATCATCGGTTGAAATTCCTCGGCATCACGTAAAAGATGTTCATCATAGACGGCGCGTATTAGAAGACATTGGCAACAGGTAAGCTGCGTACCGGCTGAGATTGCCGTCTTGAGGGCACCGCGAAAATTGTCCATTCCCCGCAGACAGGCACGACACATTAAAACAATCGAAATGACTGGACAGGGAAAAACACTCACATAACCCTGAATTTATAGGCCATAATGGCCCAATAAATAATATAAACGTCTCGGCGACCGTGATCCTTATGGGAAATGCTCTGGGAGCCGGGGTCGGAGTCGGAGTCGAAGGAGCACACCTTCGCGATGAGGAATGAATACGCCTGGAATATGAATCCGTTTGCGGCGTTCCTTGACCGCTTCGCGCATAGTTAGGGCCCCGCAGGCGAACCGGTTCGCGGGCTCATTTAATTAACCTGAACCCTGCTCGTTCGTCCGTGCTCATCCCAGTTCAAGGTACTCAAGACGGACTTTCACGTCACCGCCGTGATATGTCGCTCCTCGAAGACCCGAAACGCTTCATGTTATAATTACACGAATCTGATAATGTAATGAGCCCTTCGCAGGTCATCCACTCGGAGGGGCTCCGATGGCCCCAGTGGTCGTTGGATGGTTCGTTGGTGGAGCATCAGTGATTTATTTCGGGCAAAAATAATTTTTTCTGGCGGGATAAAGACAACGGATGTAGTTCGCCGGAGCCAGAATCTACCTCTGTTGACAGGAAGGGAATTGCCCACGACAGTAATTAATGTCTTTATTACCCCAGTGATTTAGGAGGGTACCGGAGTTTACCTGGTCTAAGGTGTCTGATGCTCTTCAGCTCTTGTTGATTACTCCCAGGATTTATTTGGTGAGACTTAATTGTCATACAAACGCTCCCTTGGCCACGTATCCCGCTATTGAATTTGTCACTCTTAATAATTTCTTATTAAGACAAATTATTTGTTTTTTAGGGATCAGGGCGAACTTAAAGTACGAAAATTGAGATAAATATGGGATTACAGAAGGTTATTTTCACATTTAATAACTGGCGCGTTTTGATTTATGTTTAAATTTTAGTAATAAGTAATTTTAATTTTTCTTAATTAAATCTAGTCTTGCTAGTACCACAGCATTGAACTCGGAACTTTAAGATGAAAATCCTAATAAATGCAGAATTACTCGAACACGTAATAATCTTGTGTACGTCATTTCGTATTAAAATGATAACTCCCGGATAAGAATCCTAATAGATGCGTAATTGACTTTTTGGGTATTTGCAAGACCTACGTTAAAATTCTCGCTTTAAGCAGTTGTGAAAGACTCTATTATAAAATATAGACGCAGGTCTGATTCGTTTGCATAATCCGGGATAATTACCAAATGGCCAAAATGATCAAAGTTGAATTTTTCGTCTGGTAGTTTAAATTGAATACGAATGTGGTAATTCCGAGCTAATTGGTGCTTATTCAAAGGATTTATAAACTGTAAGTCTAAAGCTAATTACTGAATAATTACATTTCATAGTCAATATACGAAATATTACAAAATTGTGTAATAATTTTAATGTTGAATTAACGGATTAACCTTCATAATAATTTTTGAAAATTTAGAATATTTCAATTTTGATTATAGTGTAATCCAATTTGTATTTGTAATCACTGAGTAGGGTTTTACCGGAATTGAAAAATTTTCTAGTATTTTTAGCTTCTTTTGAATTTTAAGATTTTCCAATATTTTAATTTTTTGAAAATAGAAGCTTAAAGGAAAGGTTTTATGTTAAATGTGATATTTTATTGTGTACATTTTCCAAAATTTTCAAATCTTAATCAAGTGTATTATTTATAGAAAATACTGCTAAATATAATAAATGCAAAATTAATTAAAAAAATATTCCCAAAATCCTAAACAAAGTCGAAAATAAGTTAAAATATAAGTTTCCTTAATTTCTTGCAATATCAACACTTTTGGTAGTACTATAATCAAATTTTATAATAATAAATTTAGAGTTGTTTTTTTTTTTTTTTTTTTTTTTGTAATATCTAGTTATGAAAAAACGCTCAGCAAATATAAATAATTTTAGATACGTACGACGTACACAAATTAAAATTTGAAAGACATTTCATAGTTCATCGCATGGTTGAATTCGTTGGTGTATTAGTTCGTTATTTTTTATTGGTACAGTAGGCATTCATAATCGGTTTTTGTATGCTTAACAAAAATACAAGACTAGACTAGACTTGTTTGCTCTTGTGGGTAATTTTAAAGATATTGCCCTACTTGAAATGAATAAGGAAATCGTTTTCGACTGACACTTTTCCAAATTGGATTTTAAGCTGTCTGAATTCATAATTAGGTGGAACGCCCACTTCCTTTCTAAAAACGCTCGACTATCCATCAGCGCATCACAGACTGAAGAAGGAGGAGCTTGAATAACGAAGCCCATATCGAATCGCAAAAAACACGATTGCCACTGATAACTAGATCCGAAGTAATGCCGCATCCCTGGCCCAGATGTTCACTGAACTTCTTAAGAATCGCCGAATTCAACTTGTCCTCAGCCCTCTCCGCCCAGTGACCTCTCCCGATGTCCGTTGCCGAAAGTTTCATTAGCATGAATAAATCAAATCCCAAACTCATTACCAAAACGTTCTCACATTTCATTTAATTATTTCTTATGTCCGGAATTATTCATAATCTCTGGTCGGTCATAAATTGCACAGAAATTCAGCGACCGTTCTGCTACCTCGCTTGGCTGTGTCGTAAAATAAATCGCTAAAAATTATACGAGAATGAAAAGTGGTTTTTAGCGAGTAATTTGATATTAAATTATAATTATTATTGCCTGGCACTCATTCGCATAATTCAGGGGGGAAAGTGGCGATTTTCGCGATAAGCGCGGATAAGCCGTGTTTGTCGAGATCGCGAATAACTCATGCGACACCCCAGGGCCTTCGGGTTTCCTGTGAAAATCACGAAATTGTGACTATATCGCAAGTGGAATGCTTTGGAGATCATAAATCAGCCCATATCCGCGAATTACAAATTTTGGGTATCGGACAGCATCTTTGGGTCGCGCGGCGGCAAAGGACCGCAGCTTAAGTTCTCCATAATTTTTCAACATAATTTTTTGCCTTCACGTTATCCACGACTCATCCGCGCGACTTCAGCAAAACCTTTCATCCAAGGCATCTGCAAATTATAGCCAAATTTATAAGTCTCCAATACCAAGCACAAAGGGTTCTCTGCTGTAGCCATACATTCCGGGAAATATCCGAAAAAGTGCTAACTTTATTGGACGTCTAAACGGCCGCACGGCCAATTGCGATGACCTGGACGGACACTTCTTCGGCGGCAGTTTACGGTAGGTCGGAATTCGACAGTCCGGCCCGCTGTACCTTTTATTGATATTATCGCTTACAATGCGCAACCTGTCTTCGTAAATTTGTCAGAAATATGCACAACGGCAGCCGGGCCGATCATAAGACAAGTTTGAGATTGTGGGGTTCGAAACCTTTCCGCACTGTCACCAGAAGGGGCACCGTCTTAAGATACTTGCACGCACCGCCACCGCGTCGTAAAAAGGCGATTGTCCGCCGATCCCGTCGCACTCTGATTATTGCCGCTGATAATTTTTTTCGTAAATTCAATAATTTTTTGTGTCCCGTGACAGGGTCATTTTTATCAGAGCACACTGCAGTGCCACGATACCGTCATGCCCGGCCAAATCTTTGCAGCATATGCTCCTTCAAGAACAAAGTAAGGGCATCGTGACTCAGGACAGGTTGTTAATCATTTCAGACATGACGACATTTTTATATTTCTGCTAAACATTTTCTTGTCACATTTTTTGTTTTACTTTAATTACCCACGTTTTCCTGGACATGGGTACATCATTCAAAGGTCAAATAGATGGTCGGACAAGACCATTGGGCTGGACAAGGTTTTATTATAGGATTTTCAATTGACTAACGAAAAGTGCATATTTTTTTAAGTAAAGGTTTTTTTTGAAACTGTGAAACCTATATAAGTTTTTGAAGTTGTGTAATTGTGCTGTTTGAGTCCAGGACTCTGTTCAATCCAGCTAGCCCTAGACAACGGATATGTCGTCATATATTTTGTAACATAAATTAAAGGGAAAATAGGCGACCTGTTCAGTTTGATGTCGGTGTTATTTTTTATCTCTGACCAATAATAATTTGGACACACGAATTTGTATTACTTTGTATAATACGATCGCTAGATACCTTTGAATAGCGAAGCTTTAACTTATTAATTATAAATAAATAAATAACATGCTTTCTTTAATTGGCTCTTCAAGACTATGTTCTTTATAAAATTTTTATTCAATTCTGAAAAAACCTTGTGCACTTCATGGGCTTTAAAAATTTCCGACAATTTAAAAAGACCACTGAAAAAAGAGAGTAACTCGCACGCCAAGTATTCTCTACCTTGAAATTAATAAATGTAGGATAAATTCGAAATTTGCAGCGTGATTGCCGTAGACATCCAATTAAATGCCTATTGTTATTACATAAATTACACAACTTGTTTAGGAACACCTTGAAGATTATTTTAATAGATCTCAATAATTTTACTATCAAAAGGGAATTGCGTTTAAGCTTGTTGTTGAGAATAGATTATTTTTGATTTCTCAGAAACTTCATTTTTTCTGCCATCTTTACTAAAACTTCTGTTAGTGAGAGAATTTTTGAAAATATAGTAAAACATACTTTTTATGACTACATGGCTAAAATGACACGACGAGAAAGAAAAGAGAAATGCTGTTTTAAATTCATAAAAAAAAACCAATTGATGGGGGTGAAAAAAATGTTTTCTTATAATTTCAATTTATCTACCTTAGCATAAACCAAATTTTTGCATTTTACTTTATTTTTTTTTAATTCCCCGTTGCTGGGCAAGCAAGAATTATGTTAAATATGTCTAGAGGTTCCGCAGTTTTTGAGAAAGTCGAATGATATACAGAAGGAGGGTCGGACAGAAAGGTTTCGCCATAAAAACATTTTTCGCACCTTAAAAACGGTGTAGTGAAAGGCTAATAAAATGTTCTAGCTCGGAGATATTTTTAAGCACAAAAACGCAAGAATGGTTTAACAATTATTCGTTAAAAACGTTTGATATCAAATGCGGCAAAATTAAAGACACCACAGAGTTGTGTTTGTAAAATAATCGGAACAACTATTTCCTATTTAGTAATATCAGAAGTTAATAAAAGTTGCAGTTTAAGCAATTCCAATTCATAATACGCATTCTTCTTAGAACTATTTTAGTGCACATAAATATCTCAATTTTGCTGCGAACTGGAAAACCGCCCTGCTACTTTGCGGCAATCGCAACCGCAAAAGAAACTATTTTGGCCATAAATCAAGGGAATTCCGTAAAAATCCCGAGGACTGCTCTCTGTTAGTAAACTTTTCTAAATCGATGCACATCGAGTAAACAAGGACCTCGAAATGCAAGCAATTTGGGAGGAAAGTGGTTTGGATTGTTTACAGCAATAACGTTTAGGATGTAACTAAACGTCGATGGGATATGCGACTAGTCTGCGATAGCGGTTTATGAGCTCCCGCGGAAGACGGGAAGAGGCCGTCCGGGCGTCGCGTCAGTTAAAATTTTGATGAGAAAGTAAGATGATATTTCCTGAACGAATAACCAGACGGGTGCCGGATTGAGCCGATCGATTCTAGATAAGCTTCCAGTAACGAATTCGTTCGTCTATGACCCTTTAGCATTATGTTTGCAGGATAGGTGCTTCGTAAGCCTTTTATTATACGTCGCGTCTATGACATGATTCTAGTGGTGATCTGCTCCAGTCGTACGCACCCAGGTGAAATATGCAGACGTGTTGTCCGCGCATAATTGGCATTTAATTTTTTGTTTACAATACCACTCCTTTTGTCTATTGATTAATCCGCGGTGTTTGGCCTCAGATTCACCCAGATGGCGAGCCGCTTTGCTAGGAGGAAGTATTTACATAAAAACTACACCGTTTTTTCATGGGAGAGGTGTTTTATGCAAATCTTTATAGTCTGTGTTGAATATTTATGACAAAAGCCACTAAAACACTTCTGATATGCAAAGCAAGCCCACTAAGCCGTAAACACTCGAAACGTCTATATCGCGATGGAAAATCCACAGAGGAGAGATCGAGTTCACTTTTTCAATAGTACAGGGGTTCGATAGTTCCAGCCGAATTTCACAAGTTTTTACGTGCTATGAGAAAATTAAATTGCATTAAAACAGAGAGATGGAAATATACACAGTGAGGTCAGAAAGACTAAATTCCTTTATTTTGTTTTTCAGAAAAACAATTTTATAATATAAGTTTTAATTTCTTGTTAACATTTTATTATTGAAATCAAAAAGTCTGTTAATAGAGTTAATAAAGCTTGTTCAATAGTAAAAATTTAACAAGTGGTTTTCTAAGAATTCTGGATCCATAGTTTGATACATCCAAAGAAATTTTGCTATAATTCGTCATGGAGAGTGTTTTTATTGGCGTCGAACGTTTATCAAGTTAATAAAATTAAACACCTTAAAATGATTTATACGATCGCCTAATGATGATAAAAATTTATTACCCAATTTGTCAATTGCTGCTGTATATGAATTCATTATTGCTCTACGTCTTAAAACATTTAGTGATCTTTGAAACATTTGTGAATTCTTCACAACGTACCCCAGACACCAATAAACTTTGAAACAACATCTTAAACTATTCTTGGGTTCTAGCCAAAAAATAGAAATTTTTTTTATCGAAACCGATAAAACTATTACAGAGTTTGTGAGAGGCAGTTTTTCTATAACGTAATAGTCTTTCATTCTATTTGTAAAAATTTTCAAGGTTGTCAGACAACCACGCAGGCATTTTTCTACATGACATCCTCGTGCAAAGTTGTTATGAAATTTCCAGCTGTGTTTACCTCCGTGGTAAATAAAAAAATTTAATATTGCCAATTTGGGCAAACGTGAATGAGAAAATAAATATGATCCGAACGTCCGGGCTGTCGAATTGTAGTAGTTCGAACAGTACCTAAACACGCACTCCCTGGATACGTGGAAATTCCTCGAAGTCCACTTAAAATGTTGATTTTATCAATCGCGCTTCCGCAATCTTTTAGCCAAACAGCGTTTAAGACAATAATTAATTTTGAGGGCAACCGTGCTGGCCGGCCGTACGTGATAAAATCTCCATTCCTTAATTAGAGCGCCAGTAATTGGGGCTAATTTAACCAAAGGCAGCCAAATTGGATGAATTTTTCAGTAATAAATTAAAAGCTAGAACTGGTCGAATAGTCGAATCTAATTGTGTATTTTTCACACACGGCCGCCGATTGCTGCGGTGAGAAACTCCAACCCCGTGCTCAGCGATGTATGTTGCATGTCAAGAAAATTAAAATTTAATTAAGAAAACGAAACAGTAGCTCCAATTGTATTTTGAGTACATTTTTTGTGTGTTTACCTTAATAATTAATTAATTCGTTACATTTCTTTTCTTTTGCAGAAGCTCCAGGAGAACTAGGATGGGCGTTTACCTTAATTATAGTCTCAGTCATATCAGCTCTTATAGGTGCTATTGTAATGGTCATAGTCCTTAGGTGTAGAAGGTAAGTCCAGCTCAGTTTCTAGCATTCTAGTTCGTTAAAAGTGTCATAAGACACGCCAGAGTGCGCAGCTGCCCCCGCCTTTCTACGCATATGTTGGTCAGCCGAGCAAAACCCCTCGCAGTTTATTGGCTATGGAAGACGACCACCTTGCTGCGCCCCTCGATTTTGTCCGTTGCGACAGACTGGGCAGCGGTCAGCGATCCGCAGCCGGGCGGGACGTCAAACATCTAATGCGGCCTGGTTGATCTCGGCTGACCCCGCGAACATTGTTTGGCCATTACTATAAAGTGAGGAAAATTATTGACGCCGATGGCGACTCCTACTCAATAGGTACCGGCATCGTCGTGGTATGGCATGCGCGAGCCGCAGATTCGCCGTGTCCAGAGATGTCTGGAGGTGTCGAGCACGACGGTTGTTTAGCGAATTTGTGTGTACAAATTGCGTTACATATTTCGCTGATGCTAAGACAAGTAACTTCGGTTTTGGCGAACCTGAAAAAGCGAAATGTGTAAAAATTCCTAACAAATGGTAATGAGACACTTTTATCTCGCGATAAATGCTATTAGACCGTGTGCGCAGCTTGTCACGCCACCGCGTCACATGCGCAAATATATCACTTTCTCGCTCACGTGACTTTGTACCAACATTCGTGAATTATGCACTTTTACGCCAACCCGCAGAAGTACTACTATTACTATTTCTGCCTAACATTGACGTAGTTTGTGCATATTGACTTTACGTGTTGCATCAACGCCTGTATATAAATTTGAAAGAAAAAAGTTCACCATAGACGGAAATAAAATCCATCTAAATTCTTGGGACATTATGCTTAGCATTGCTAGTTTATGAGAAGGCACTGAAGTTGCATACGTCATAGAGGAGGGTGGTTTAAGAGAGCGCACTTTTCAAATAAAATGCCATACAAAACCAAATTTGTCGTTTATTCAACCATTTTTATTTAATATTAAACTTCAAGTATTACTTAACAAATTGTCATGTATTTAAAATTCTTATCCTTATTTTCTTGTGACTTAATGGCGCAAAACAACAAAGAGAAATATATACACTCTTACTCACCTGGACGGGTAGAAATACGCACTTTAATTTGCCGCACATAGGTCACATTTGAACAACCCTTTGCCCGGACATAGTATTTTAATGGCAGACTCAAGCCTTTTCAAATGTTACCTTAAGCTAGACTCTGGCATTCCATGCGATTCCACTACTAACTGTTTAGATTGTCCATTATCAACGAACATTTACCAACACCTCAGGTGGGCAAATTTGTCGTTCAGCCTTTCTTTTATTTTTTTATTCTTTAATAAGAATAAAACCAATATTATAGTTGACTTGACGCGTCTAAGAGTGCACGCGCAATCTTACACGCAACCATGGTGCGCACTCTTGCACGTTTAGCCGCAGTAAAGAATTCGCTCCTTTAGCAATATCTTTTAGAGTATATTGGATTTTTCTCAGTAACCATGGTTAGGCGGAGATACAAATTGTATGATATTTGTGTTTGAATATTAAATTTCCAGACCAGAAAAATAATATCAAAATTTGTAAAAATCTATCAACTTGCCTGTCGCGTACAATTTTATCACAATAACTATTACTTTCTAGCAGCACACTCCCGCACAAATGAACATTAAAATATAACTGAGTTAGCCACAAAAAACACATTGGATTAACGTAAGGACGAATGCGCACCCTTGTACTATTCTAATCTAATCCACCGAACTCACCTCAGAATTAGACAATTGTTTATATCTACGAGGCAATATTGCTAATGCTAAAGATCTCCTTCCGAAAGGTAAAAGATCACATCTGTGATACAAAAAAAAGAGCTTAAAAAGTATGACGACAGAAAAAACAACTTCAAAGATATATTGTACTTGCTTATTTAATCCGCGTCACTTTTATAATTGTTCAATGAAATCTCAAGGCGTTCAAAATCAAAATCAAAATGGTTTATTTTTATAAGGACATAATTCTAAGATGAATAAAAACGATAAAACTTTTCCTAAAATATTGGCGTATTTGTTGTTTTTATTATATTCGCATTATTTTTTAATTACATTTGCATTATTTTTTATAAACATTTAATTTATACTATAAAAATAACTAATTTATTGATATTATTAAATTTTTCGAAAAAATTATGCTGGTTTTTGAGTCAGTGGCACTTTTTGAAGAAAAAAACAGTCCCCTTAATTAACCTGTTATTTGTAATCTATGAAATATTGGAAGCATTAAAGAATAGTAGCCATTCAGGCTCGAAACCAAGTATCCAGCGATTCATCCACGCTCTATAGCTGAAAATTCTACCTTTTAATAATACCAAAAATTGAATTTTTTCAACAATTATTTTGAAAGTACTCTTCATTAGGAAGGAATATTTATAAAAATATTTTATTGTGGTCAATTATTTAAAACAGACAAAAAGTACTCTGCTGTTAGTGTAAATTATTGCAATTAATTTTGTTCTGAAAAATTCATTGGTGATTATTTCGCATATTTACATATATATTACTTTTTTAATAATATGAAAAGAGCCCAAAGTGAATCGTAATACTGCCAAGAAAGGTAAAAGAAATATTTTCTCCATTATGTTTAGAATGATTGTATAAAAAATCTAATTATACCTTTTAAAAATGCAAGTCCGCGATAAACATAAAAATTTATATTGATCATACTCATCTGCTATTCCAGCCGGGATATTAAGGTTTTATGATGCAATTTGGACTAATTCCATTGTAAATGACTTAATTAAAGGACATTTGAGTGTCCGTAAAAAAGCTCGTAAAATTTTGTGTCTTTTCAATACCCAGTCCTTGTGCTAAAGGGGTTAGCGGTGACAGATTCCAATTTAAGTTTTATTTTTCTGGCAATTAAATTGCGGTCAACTCCAGAAAGCCATTAATTGAGGAATTTTATGACCTTCGTGTATTTCAAATTAAATCAGAAGGAAAGTGTCCTTTGACCCCCATAAATACCGCAAACAGCTACGACTCTCAAAGGCTTTTGCCCGTTTTCATTATTGAAAATAAATCTGGGCCCACTTGCTCCGTCTCATTATTTTCTCAAAAGTGGTTTGTGAACTTTTGCTATTTGCCTAATCATAGCAAAATTGCCTAAGCAGAAACGAATGTCTCCTCCAGTCTTTGCTGAAGGTCTTATGAATCGTTTCTTTGTGCCACAACGTCAATAGTGTTTATTTGTGATTTTTGCATTTACCGTGCGAAGGTAAATGGCCCACGAGTATCTTGTAGCTGTACGTAAATTCCTGGAACAGCATCGATAAATTTCTCTATCGCCTTTTAATAATGTCCCGGATTTATCGCACTTATTAAAGGCGTAAAACGAAGAAAAAAATTGAAATCGCCGATAATCCAAAATTTTATTGCCGGATAAAGAAATTCTGAATTTGTATATTTTCACCTCTGGCTCCGTGGCCAGCCGCGCCGCCACGCATACGCCGGCCGACAAATACCATAAATCTCCGGAATTGCTGCGCTGCATTCGCAAATAAACTGCGACAGCCGACCGGGAAATTTCGTTGGCAGACTCTTAAATAAATATAAAATTTTATTAGCTCTGTTATTTTGCCGTATCTGGTGTACATTGATTTTTAAGATTTTTATCTACTCGCCTTTTTAAGTGCATTTTTTTAGCAGGAACTGCAGGCCAAACCGCGGGCATAATTGCTTTCAGCTATCTGCTGCATTCGCGTATCAAAGGAAATTGCGATAAGCGGTGCTGTCGCGCTCTTTAACTCTATCGCGGATCTGTTGCGACAACAGCAGGTAGGCAAATTATTGTAGGGATTTCCGCGGGAACATGAGAAATCAATATGCAAATTCCCATAAATTATTTTCTTTCGCTACTGAATTTAAATTATTGTTACGGTAATGGCTGACTCAGCTAAGGATATTTTCTCGTATCTTGATGCTTATCTCTTCTCAACGACCCGCTGGATCGGTGTGCCTGCGAACTTCTTATAGAATTCCGCGATTTGTTCTGTCTCAGCACATCTTAAAGGCGGTTTATCATATTTTGACAACGTTAACCAGGCAATCAAATGAATTACGATAGAGCTTTAGGTAACTTATCATTAAAAGTTATTGCCAATATAAAAGTAGTATTTTGAGAAAAAAATACCACTTCCATATTTAAGATACTAGTTTTTCCCCGCGAGCTCACTCGTTCGTTCAGTACTTGTCACTCGAACAGACATAAAAAAATACTAAACTTTTGTAGTTATTACACAAATTTTTGTACATTCAAAGAGGGAAATCTTTAATTATTTCAATTGCCTATTCTTCTAACAATATTACAATGAAATTTTTAATGAAAAATATCTGTAACCCCTTCGATACTGAAATAACACAAGGTTTTGAATAGTAGCCCTATATAGCTACACTCAACTGTGTGAAAAACCATTAATACAAAATCATTCGTTTCTCAGATTAGATCTAGCAAATGTAGACTAAAAAATATGAAAAGATTTTCACAAAATATTTCCAGAATTCTTAGAGGTACGCAAATAGAACAAAGTCTATGTCGTGGCATAAAATAGGCTCTTCAAATTCGTCATAGATTCATTAACATCAATTCAGCTTTTTCTTAGATTAAATTAAGCAAACGGACAGAATTTTAATTTATCCCCTACAAAAGCAAATCAACAAAATTATGTAGATGTTTATATTAAAGTCATAAATCGACAATTCAATTTCAAACTCGAATTATCAGCCAGAATTATATCGATTTATATGAAAAAACAATTATTTAAATGTAGTAAACGAAATCTCGCCCTATTAATCTCTTATTATAATTATTATTATAATTACATTCAGATGAATTTAATACTTGTAACATTTTTAAGTAATGTCCAAATTCTTTATTCATTATTATATCGTAAACAATGAAATGTTATTTGAATGTTTTCTGGCCTGCGTAATTAAATCTGGATAAAAAAATCACATCAAAGGTAAAAACGCCATTTAAATGAATACGACACGTACAAGCGGCTTTTGTTTTTTTTTAAAAAATACGTTGCTATAAAATTTATGATGATTGTTTCATTCGATTTGGTGAACGGAGTATTTGGTTTTTATTTCTCAAAATGTATGGGACAGATTGGAATTGTAATTGAGAATAAGCATAAAAAATTAATAAACGTGATTCATTAACGGTGCTCAAATAAATATTAATGAAGTATTCGACATAAATTAGAATTTTCGAATTAAAAACGAAATTGCTTTCACCAAATGAAAGAATTACAAAACTGCTCTTAAAATTCTTTAGTATTCTGCGGAAGAATTTTGTAGCTATGATGCAGAGAAATTAATAATTTGTACATTTATTATTTATTCTTATCGTTTTGTTTTTGCTAAATTTGTGTTAATATAAAGCTAGTTTTTCACATTTTGCTTTCCTCGATTTTACAATGATTTTTTTTCTAATTGTATTTAAAAATACAACGAAAGAAATTAGAAATCAAATTAATATCTAATTACAGTGTCAGTATAATTCAATTATTCCAGGTTTTGTGTATTTATAAATATCTCCCCTCAACACTTCTTTTCATAAAACGGCTAGAATGAAAATTATAATACTTAATATTCTATAAAATCTTCCATAACGAAAATATTGTTAAACTTTCTGCCATCAACTCCATTACTCCAAAAACAAATTGGTCTGGCTCCTAAATATTAATTTGATTTCTCGTAAAATAGTCCATAATGAAGCTGCAGACTTTTAATAAATAAATTCCCGGTAATCCTCATCATCATTTCGAAAACGATCCAGAAACCTTACAAAGCAATGCGACATATCCTGAGGCTCATTTTACCCTTTAAGGTCATTGCTGGCTGAAATCTGACATTATCTTTAAATTGGGCATTAAAAAAACTGTCGACAACTGCTATTGTTTAATTAAGATTTTGTTAATAAAAAAAATGAAAACGGTTTGAGAATTATTTACCTCCGTGAACCGAAGCAGGGCGCATATGCTCGTTTTTGCTGTAGGCACTTGCCAAACAAATATCTAAAAAAAAAAATTGAAAAGCTGATGTAACCGTCTTCAAATGTAAATGTTTGAAAACTAAATTATGCAAAGAGCCCTGAGAGTGAAAATAAACCTTTCGAGTTTTGTCCGATACAATGAGCAAACATCGAGTTGTTTGAAGGCGTACATACGAGCCCAATCCACACGTTCGAAAGGAAATCCTCTTAGCCTGATCCTTTAATGAAGTCCTAAATTCATCAAACATTCATGGAATCTCCGTGATGGGCCGCACCTTTCATAAAACTTCTCAAGAAGGCAAAACATCAACCGGGTCGCGCCATTGGAGAAGCAGCGCGGGACTATGAGTTCCTGAACGTCTTTGCTGGGAGCAAATAATACGAACAAACAGAACCGAGACTGATACACGGCGGTCCACCAAAGCAAACATGCTCCGGTTCGCGGGACGGGCGGCGCGAGTCAGGGTCTCTTCCGACGCTACAATGCGGACTTTTCTCACTCAGATGACAATAAAGTCGATCTCTCACCGGAGAAGGGATTTTTCAGCGCGGTCACTATCGGAGGCGCATGCAAAGATCTCATTGACGCTAATTAAAATGCGAATCGAAATATATAAATAAATAAAAAATCTCATTTAATCGCCATTTGCCGAGTATTTACGAGACAGTATGGCCAATTATGTACATCTCTCAGATATTTTGCTGGCCATCCTCGCCCATTCGGACGTGATAGTCCAGGTCCCGCATGCGGCGGCATCCAGCATCCATACGGCGAGATCCATTGCCGAAGCGGGTCCCCGATGGTGAAAAGAAACCTCCGCAAAATGCATAAATAAGCTGCGAATTGACAATTTAGTTGCACGACACAGGTGCATAAAAGTGGTCTGGCGCATCGGTCGTCCTCAGTCTGGCTAACTCGAGACTCAGGGAGATCATTTCACGTCTTTTAATTTCGATTCTCACTTTGTGGGGTACTAAGCCCGGGCCGCAAACTGAACCTTTGGGGACCCCGTCGTCCGGCCGCAGGACGATATTACACAGTGTTGGCACAGCTATCCAAATAAAATTACCAGAGGCATCAGTGAGAGCAAAAGTCACCTTAAAATTCCGATCGGCGGACATGTGGGACCAGCTCAGGTCCGAATCGGAAAGAACAAACACCGATCAATTAAGATACCTGGCCTTAATTAGAGATTGCGGTAATAAAGTTATCCGCGGATAAATCGAACGAACACTCCTCCTCGCCGCCGCGTCACCTCCTGTCCCCCGCCATACTTTGGCGATCTCGTAAGAACATGATCTCTGGATCTTAATCTGAGTCTCGGACTCAGATTCCCATTCTTATACCGCACTCGCATGATCCCCGTCGCATCGATTCCTCGACAGACCCTCTTTCGTTCACGATCAATCGATACAGCGGGAAATTTAGATCAGTATCGATTTATCGGCTTATGGCATTGTTAACGGGTTTTTCTCAAGAAACTGATCCACTGATCGCGATGCAATTACCGTTAAATGAAAATTACAGTAAAAAAAAATCACACGGACTGCAGGTTTTCACACTGAACGTGCCGAATAAATTTCCCTTTATATCGCGCTGTAGCAGATCGCGACAGATATTTGGGTTGGTCGAACGTTCAGATCAACAAAGAAGTCTCATAATTGCCGGTGGCCAAATTTTAAGCGATCTTTTTGCCGCCGTAAAGCCTCCTAATGAAATTAAGTTGCGCGAAAGAGCAAAAGAGGTCCGAGTAATTGAGAGAAATAATCGATTATCTAACTTCTTACACGTATAAGTTTGCTTCTAGAAACTTATTTAAATATTTTGAATGCTCCGCGAAACAACAGCAATTCTAGATCCATATAACTGACGGTGTCATTGTTACGAGCACACGTGAAGCAAGCTGAATCTCTTTTGATTAAATATAAGTATAGTAAGAAGCTATACTAAAACAACTAACTTTTGTTTAAACTTCCTTTTGCGTCTTTAGATATGCATGAAATTCTTCTTTTAGTTTTTTTTTTTTTTTTGTTTGGTAATCAAGAGTAGCACATAAGGTTTAAAATCAAAATCAGAAATTTTACTGATCGCAATTTTAATTATACTATACTTATACATAGCTGTAAAGAAAATATTGCTGTAGATCTCAACGCTTAAACATCGTTAACTCACCATACTTTTATCTAGTTCACAAAACGCGAACTTGTGCGTGTTTTACTGAAGATAATTTCTTAATTATTCTTAATAAAATGTTTGCGGTCACCATAACCACAAGCCTATTTGCTTACCCACCTATGGTTAGGATTTAATAATTTGCTGGAAACAGATTTGAAACGAATTGCTACTTATTCGGGTTATAAGAATATTTAATACCTCGTTATTTGTACATTTTTTCAAAATTTGTTTCTTTAAAAAAGTAAATTATAAGCATAAATAAACCAAAACGTTTCTCAGAAATATTTAAAATTGTTGATAGGGAAGTAATGCAGAAATGCTGAATTTTCACGTGTCTTAAATTTCCCTACAACACTTGAATCTCATAACACGGAAGCAGACTCATTTGAATTGTTTATAATGAAAAGAAAAATATCAGTCTTTTATGCTAACAAGTTTAATGAGACAGTTTTTCATTAAATCCGCTCAATCTATTCCCGGCAGGTTTTTCATGAAGTGAAAACACGCATGTTGGAGCAGTGGTTACAGTCGCCAGCTCCCTTAGCCAATCTCAAGTTAATCGAGGAAGCAATTATCAATTTCATAACATTTAGTCCCCTTTATGGCATAACTCTGTGGAATGGGTTATGACTGACTAGTTTAAATCGGTTTACAATGCCTCCGAGTTCCTTTGCCGGCCATTACCACAGTTTTCGCACATTACAACTTCCAATAAAAACGTCGTTCTTCATGCAGCAGAATGTCCTTTCATATGTTCATAAGGAATTTGTGCTATCACGTATCGCCGCAGAGCTATTAGTCTGAACAATTTCATAAGCACGATTCTTCATTATTGCAATTACGCGAAGATAATGACCCATTTACGCGAGTATGCGGGACCAGGTCTTAATTAAATCCTCTTTTAATTTCAATATAATTTCTAATGAAGCTCTATAAGCATAAACAAACACGCATCCTTCAGATCTGGATTAAGTACTAGCGCGCTGGGCTTTATTTGAACAAGAACAGGTATTTGCCTTGCACACCTTGCCTTAGTAATCCTTTAATTTTATGTTAATGGGCTGCTGAACCCAGGTAGACTTTTATTTTTATTTATTCGAACTAAGTGCGTCGATTGCTTTACTTATAAAATTATATTCCTGGCTGTAATTTCCTGCAACATCCTTTAATATATAAAACATTAAATTGTTTGTTCCGCATATCATCAAGTGGATTTTAGATAATGATATAGTGATATAGCGTATACAAGCATTTGTGTCCAATTCAAAATAGAAAAAATTTATTTACATTAAGCTTTAAAGAGTTTTTAATCAAGCAACTTAATTTTCTTTAATTAATTGAATGAGATTCCAGCTTTTTTTGCAATTTAATATTAATTGATTTTCTAACAAAAAGAGTTTAATTGAAATTGCAATTTTATATTTCAAAAACTTTTAATTTTTTTTCGAAAGAAAGAAGAATGACTAGAATTTTTTAAAGAATCCAAAGCAAAATTATGCTAAATATTACTTTTAAATTTTCAACGCGTCGACTTAAAAACTAACACTTTTCAAATAATCGAAAAGTTGTACATACATAAAAATAAAAAGAATATAAAAAATGAACCCTAAAGTGTCCTCATTTTTGTCTTGTTTTAATTTCTGTAACACAAAACTGGTTTAAACGATAGTAAAGAATATACAAGAGTACAAATTTGAAAATTAATTAATTTAATTCAGATTACCTTAGAAGTGGTGCTGTAGTAGACACTATTTCTTTAGTTTATTTTTGCTGGGTTAAATCCATTGGTTTTATCACGACATTGGTTTAACACTATGGGGTAATTTAAATTTAGTGCTTTTCTACAATTTCAATTATGATACTTTTAAAATCAAGTATTTTTAAAGTTCACAGAAAGTTTCGCAAAAATAAGTGGAAAAAATTAAGAAAAAGCCTAGCAAAAATCTCAACAATTGTGTTAAATTTTTTCTTTAATAAATTTCTAAAGTACTTTTTAAAATTCTCAAAGGCAATAATTTGAATTTTGAAATTTGATTTTTAAAATTTGTGTAAAATCTATCTATACGCGACAATTCATAGTCTCTGATATGTTTAAAACTCTTTACTAGTATGCAATTCAATTCATTATCTGAAGAATGGTAACAAGGGTTCAGTAAAATATTACAGATAATTTTTTTTCCAATTCCGTTCATCTTGATCCGAAAGACCAATAGTGCGAACATTTACGATTTATTAACATTTTTAAGCCCTTCGTTTTAAAATTTGCACTCTGCACAAACCCATTGAATGTATAAAATATATTGAGCATTTTTGTAAACATAGCATAAACTACTTACGCGTCGGACTAAAAAGAGTGCTCCACTAATTGTTACTTTAAAGTTTTACTTCAAAACGGGCATTGAATCGCCAGTGCTGCTCTACTTATTAACCCTTTAGTAGTATCTTCTAAGAAAGAAAGCATTCAATTCGATGTCCAATAATCGTTAATCAGTGTACGTTTTCTCTTTTTCAGATTAAAGTCTGCAAATAGTAATGGTAAGTACAAATTACTGTTTCCGATGAATTTGGATTTCTTGCGAAAATCGATTAGCTCAATTACGGGTGTCGAGCGGATTAGAGCAACCATAGAAGACATAGCCGTTCCAACAATAAATTAAATCGTTGTGAAATACGATACCGCGAAGGTATTAGAACAAATGGAAACGCAACGCCTCGACGGCCAAAAGAGGCCAAGAAAATTTAGTGTCACAACACGTTGACCATAAATAAATGAAGAAAATCGCAAGTCTGCAGCAATCAGCACTCGATAATCCTATTAGCTGAAGTCGGGCCGGCAGTAGACAACCAGACAGACACAACCAGACGAGCTCCGTGCCGCGCGCTATTCGGTACGATTTCCCATCAAATCCGTTTTGAGGCTTCCACTTGAATGGTCCGACAAGCGCGGCGATAGCGGCAGCAAATCGCCGAGCGCGAAAAGCATCGATTGGGAAAGTAAACTGTGGCCGCCGTCTTCGTCTCTGGCTAATTTCATTTAAAAGGCAGCCCCTGTGCGTCTTCGCCGGCCCCAAAGAAACGGGGAAGACATTCCTGACAGTTGCGACAATGAATGCCATTCTGGAAAGCGCACGGAGATAGTCGAAGTCCTCTGACACCTGGCCAAAGGGATCATCGGTCATCAGAGGCGAAATCCCATTTGTGAAATGTCACATAACAATGGCCACCTTCACCACCGATTTTCCGCGATAGATGGTCTGTCACAACCGATGGATAGATTAAACCGCGCGTCGATTGGCCACGACCTAAGCGCGCAATTAACGTCCATTGTAAGCTGGTCGCGCATGCCGATGTCCTGCGCATGAGAAATGGAAATCTCCCTTTGCGCCGTCGTCGTGCACTCATACCTGGTCATACGTTCGCCCCGGACAATGCCGGCTAGTTGTCCAGGAGCAGCAGTTTATCAAAATCGCACATATGCACGCTTGTCCGGCCGGCAGCTCGCGCTGGACACAATCCGCCGTGCGCTGAAAACAAGATAAACTCCTGACCGGCTCATTAGTCGGCGCTGGCCATGTTTACTTTAGCTGAAAATTGGCGATTAAATTTATCACTCATTTGCGAATATGAGCGCTACGTAAATTTTAATTATATTAGGATTGACATATCGGCAAATAATCGCCTAATGAATGTTCCGCTTAAACACTGCCCAGTATCCTGCGGGCCGCTGCTGTGCTCTCAATCCCTGGACCCGCGGGTCCAGTGCATTAGACAGACGACGGCGACAGCACAGCAGCACGACTTCGAGTTCACACTCGCCTTCCGTGTTCACTCTGCCACCTTGACAGGTAACCGTCGAACAAAACTCCGCTATTAGTTATTAGATAAGAAGTCCAGATAAACATTAATTTATTTGCCAGTATTTATGCATTTCTGCCATTATGCCATGTATGCGTGGCACGTCACGGAGCATAACTCCGCTGAAAAGTGGAACGCAACCAATTGGCACGGCAATTGCACACGGCTTAAGTGGATTTTTAATCTGCGAATAGGTGTGCAAAAATCCTAGCCCCTGTCCCCATCTGACGGTCCAGAATCCATCCACGTTCCGAAATCAGTCCGCAGTCAAGTAGACACAGAACAAGTCGACATTAATGAGACAATTAGCATAGTATTTTGAGGCAAATTTTAATTAAACGCTGATAAAACTTGCAAAAGACCGCAATTAATTTTAATTTATTCTCTGGAAATTGTTTAGCGCCATCCCGTCCGGTGTCCCAGTGTCCAGATTAATTAGCCTACACGCCCTGTGCGCATATTGCAACGTAGTTTAGTCACAGACTTTTAATAACACGTCGGTTCGAATGATTTTTAATGCTAGAATTAATTAAAAAACTACTTTTAACTATAGTTTAGACATGACAGGTATTATGTCTTCGTACTAGTTAGTGTGCTTCGAGGTGACAATAACTAGCCTTGTGGAAATCAAATTAATACCTTATAGGATTAAATGCTTCGTACTTTTTGCAACATTTGTAAACACTGGACAATTTTGAAGACTTACCCTAGAAGTCAGTGTAGTAATACCGCGTTACTAATTACTTCATAGATTAAAATATGTTCCAAATTGAAAATTTTGGACACTTCGGACACTTGAACACTTTGGATGAGAGCCATTATGGGAAAATGAAATCTATTTCAAGTTTAATTATTTTACAACAATAGAAATTAAATTTCTGGTTTTTTCAAAAGAGCTAAGTGAAATACGTACTACTAAGAATTCGTTGTGATTTTATCCACTTTATAGCCAAATTGTGCTCAACGATCAGTAACGTATTGCTCTTTTAAATAGATCGATCTGAATTGCTTTAGGTCACCAATTTTAGCAATATATAAAGGTCTCAATCATTTAATTCAAAGAGTTTACCCCTATTCATAAATAACTTTTAACCTTTTGTGGGTTACTTCTAAAATCCCCAAAGGATGAACTTTATACCAACGTTTGAAGCCATTCAATATGGAAATTACTGCAGAGAAATTCTTTATTTATGTTTTCATCTATTCCAAAACATTTCATTTTTATGCAAACGGCATTGAATTTGCATTTGAAATGAATTCACACCTCTACAAGGCCACAAAGGGATTCACGGTTCTTTTTTAGCAATACTATATCAAAATGCTCTGCAGGTTCGAATACCCTCACCTGACATCGAAGTCCCTTTACCTTTCGTGCTCGCTAAAATTAAAACGAAAATCCCAGAAAGATTTCCAAGAAAGTGGGAACTGTAATCCGGCGTATATTAAATCTGGGAAATCTATTGAGGCTAGGAGGAGGAACCTTAAGCAATGCGCTTTTCCCATTTCCCATCGCGTAAAAATTACAAGATACTCATGTGAACACCTTCCGAACTACAAGAAGCTAGAAAGAAAGGTGTCTGACTGGATCGGGCAAGTAAAGTGCAGGTAGCCCGGTAGAAGAGAATTTCACACTTGATGCATGCGATGCCCTCCCCCGATGTGCGCCGGAGAAAGCTCCTTTTCGTGCAATTTAATTAAATCGCAGGAAAGTCGCGCAATAAATCTGCCTCTGACGTTTCGGTCTATTAGCGATAGTAGAAGTCTTCCGAGGAGCAGCAGCACCAGGAACGGTGTGGCAGCTGCATCGTCGTCGGAGCATCTTAGTTGGAAGCTGTTAATCTTAGAAGGCTAAGACGGAGCCGAGGAGTGAGCTCCATCCAAAGAACTAGCAAGAAAATTAGCCTCGCACATGGGCAGGCGATTCGTGGCGCAATTAGGACTCCTTGTTGAGTGCCTGGCTGTATCGGCATGTGTACGCCCGGACCCGGTGATTTCCGGGTTTCTGGAGGTGCCCTCCAGCCAAGACATTTTAATTTGTTCACCTTGATTTATCGATAGCTCTTTGCCAGCTCGGGCTCTCGCATGGGGACCAGCTAATTCAGGTGCCTCTCGGTGCGCGCTTCAATTGAATTCGATGGAACTGTGCTCTCGATTTTCTAGTTCCCACTTGATTAGGGGCGGGGCACGTTTTTAGAGGACCACCGTTTAGGCACCGCGAGATTAATGATGCGACATTTCGATACAATTTAACGATAATTCCTTGCTTGCAGGAGGCAGGCCACTGCCTTGGTGGTGTCGAAACAGCAGGGCCGGCGGACAGAACAGTAGGTCAAATATGTCAACAAAGCATCCGGCGGACAGCATACGGAGGCCCACCAGCAACTCCGGAGTCTGGACCTGGCTGAGCACTCGACGGGCCTCCGCTGGACCAGATCAGATTGGGCCCCCTTCGTCCTCGCCGGCTGAGAACCATTACACGCACATGGACGACGCATATAGTCCTGTCGGCGTTGGGGAGGCATTATACGCCGAGCTGGACCGGGAGTCTGTGCGGTCGGGAAATCCATCCTACCAGAATACAGCGTACAGCCAGTGCGGAGAGGTAAGACCGTCTTTTGCAGATAAGATGCCCGATTCTTCACCCTTCAAAAGAAATTCTACCCGTTTCAGGGCCATGACCAAGACATTCCAATGGTCTCGTCCGCTCCATCCAGTGCCTATTACTCGGACCTGTCGGTAACAGCGATACCAAGTGGCAACGATAGGGCCTACGAGGTCGTAGGGCTGACGGTGATGTCGGCCCCCCTGCCACACTGGGACGTCTCAGGCGATTCGAGCGGCAGCAGTAGCGGCCTCACGGCCACCAGGCGAACGCCGCGACTGGCGGCCATCAACGAAAGTACCACAGTGCCCTCGGATTACGTTTAATCGAAGGATAGTCCAACGTTGAATCTTTTTTATCGAGCTTAATCCAAGTGAAAGTGATATTTACACGATATTTGAGCGGAACGTTGATATGAAAATTGATAAAACTTTATACATATACTTGCGCACGAGACTTACGTTAAAGTTTAACACCGACAATTTCTGTACTTCAGTAGAAAATTTTTGTGATCTAAGACTTGTTTAGTTCTTCTAAGTAGGATTGTAGTAATTATGTTATTTTATTTTTTTGTAAATAAAATAAGAAATAGTTGAGAGTATTTCTTTACTGGAAACCTCCATGGGCACTTTATGCATGTTTCAGAAAAAGAGGGGCAAAAAGAAAGACAAAAACAACTAAGGCAAATTCTAGAAAGCCCAGAATTCCGGATTTCGACAGTAGAACTTTACTCCGAGCAATTGGTTCCAGATCCATAAGTCCGTACTTGCAAAATTGACCTATTGATACTTTCTGAGAAAAATAAAGTCTGGGAAATCACTAACTCTCCCACCTACTGTTTTAATTAAATATTCTTTTTTAACTTTGAATTTTCCGTCGATCACAGTCCTCCAATTTCTATCGTTTTGAATGAAACCAATTACTTTTGAAAAGAAAATTGTGGGACTATAGATTTAAATAATTTATTTACAGCAATATGATAAATTAACAAATTAAAATTTAACACAATAACTTAAGTTTTCCATGCTCATGCAGTAATTGTCTGTTGAATGAACGTGAGTGTACGAAATACTCGGCCGTTTAGGTTGTCCCGGGATGAAGGGGGATTATATCAACCTAACCCAATAAGGGTAATACGTTTCGATTTAGAATACCTTTACCGGTTATTGGTATATGTACAACGTGACTTGAACAATTTCCGCGGAGTTAGGCATGTTGCAAAATGCACATACATTATTTTGAATTTTAAACTGGAACGTTTCGCAGAGTGTTCGCGTGTTGGTCTAGACCAAGGTTTTTGTTTTTTTTTTTGTTTTTTTTCAAAGATTCCACACTTACACCTATACAAGAATTGATTACAAAACGTCGTCCGTTAATTTTTCATCAGATGTGTTCAATGATAAGCAAATGTTATGTAGAAATTCTAACAGTAGGCATTTAATAACAGTCTCATCATTAGCTAAAAGTTAATCCCTCTGCTCATTCTCTAAATAAATCCTTTTTTGCATTCTTGTTTCTCTGTTTTTACTTTGTTTCATTTTTGCTAGCGTCTTTGAGTTACAAAGGTTATTTGATGAATTTATTTTTCCAAATAAATTTTAAGACCGCGTTCCTTTCGAGGTGAGTACAGAGATGTGGAAGCACCGCCCACACGCTCAATGCGTGCATCCTCCTTTTGGTTTAATTCACGGCGCTCTTCTGGAGTTAAATCTTTAGGTGGCTCTGTGCTATTCCTTTTAAATTTAAATAAAAAATAATAATTTGATGAATAAAGCCTATAATTTTTAAATGTATACTCTTACTTGTAGAAATAGACATTTCCACTCTTGGAATTGCACAGGGGGAACTCGTCGATAGTTGTTGGCTTCGTAAACCACTTCATTGATATCTTAATTACAAGCACTTTAATTTCAGTACAAGGGAAGGAACTAGACACCTAGGGGATGATATACCGGTTATATATATTTCACTCAACTTTGTGGACGTCAATTAAAGTATTACTCACCCTGGCAAAAGCAATTTTGTCTTCAGGTAGACCCGATAGCGATGACAGAACCTTCCTGATATCACTATTTTCTGCAACAATAGAGCACAAATCATTACTAAGGGTCACTGTGTGAAAGGACCTGCCTTACTTTCCAAGGTAATTTCCTGAAATGCGCCTAATTCTAATGTTGACGGATACCACCTTCTAACGAACAATGTTAGGCTATCTTCGTCCGCCGTCATATTTGCACCCTCCTCACATTCTTGGACTATCAGCTGAAAACAGACGAATTTAAGAAACTATATTTGCGATGGAAAAAGCGTTAACAGTATACCTCACAATTTGCGGAAACTCGAATTTCGGTTCCGATCGGCTGGTCATCAGAAAGGATCTTCACAGGATTCTTAAGGCTTTTTTCCCATAATCGACAGTTCTGGAGGCTTAGTGAATGATACTTGGGATCGATTTTGTGCAGTTGTGCAATAAGTTCTTTCTTGGCATCAATAACGAGCATGTCTACTTTAAATATCCATTCGCAGATCTGTGGGAGATTGCCAGTCTCGTCGTTCAACTCGCTAAGTTTTAAGTAACTTATTTTAGCCTTGCACTCGCCCTTCTTTAAATTCCGTCCCAGTTCGACTTTCACGTGTTCGCCATCCTTAAACACAATCAACCCGTCTGAATTATTTGTACATTCTAATTTTAACTGGTCCGTAGCCTTTCGGACAATTTTGAAAAACTCCACAGGTACTCCGATTTTAGGCTCCAAAGCGCGTTTCAGGGAACGGAGCGTCATTCTCTTATCCACATAGACCTTTAGAGTTGTCTCCTTATCAACACGATCTTTATTGTCCTCAGAGTCAGATAGGTTTCCATTAACGTGGCCGTTTATGTCTTTGCTCTCAGTAACATCACGCGACCTAAAGTATAATCCGCAATCGAGTTCTAAGAGTTCTTCATCGTCACTGCCAGCATTCTTTATGCCGTTCTCATCCTCTGGACTGGACAATTGTGGAGAATGACTTGTACTAGAAATCTGACTGGAATCGTGATGCGCCGACTCGACAAGCGTTCGATCGCCATCACTTAAACTGCTGTCTTCGCTGTTACTTTCGTGCCCAGTACAAACTGAGATCAGGGGAAGCGGAGAACCGCGCTTGAAATCACCGCAAGCTCCAGCGTCCCCATTTGCTGTGGCATTTAACACTATAGCATCGACTACATCTGAACTTATGCTCTCACAAAGTTTTTGCTCCGACGGAGACTGTTTCGGGGTTTGGAAATTTAAATTAGTTATTTCTGTTTTTGGTTCACACGTTGGAATACCCAAAATTTCGAGGGTGTCTTTGTCAGTACTTGGAACTGAAACATAAAGGTGGATAAGGTGAGCTAAATTGTCTTCTACGAGCGTCCTTAATTCCTCTGCCGTTTCATCCGTAGGATTACTTGTGGACGCAACAAAAACTTTTGTTCGCGCGTGGGATCTTTGCTGCCCTTCCTTTACTATTCTTACACCCGACAGAGTATTGTAGGTAGCAATTACCAAATCTTTATGCTTGAGACCAAGTTTTCTTGCTACCAGTTTTTTAATATTACCAGCTGTGTCCTGCTCTGGGAATCGAATCATATAAGGTCCGTCAACGTCGGAGGTCTTGAGATCAACTTTGTATACTTTCGACGTTATTCCGCCGAGTTCATATTTCTCGAATTCCTCATTTTCATCTCGAATTTCTAATAGGAATTGGGAACCTGAAAACAATGAGTTAAAAACGTCTCCAATGGGTTCCTTTTCTCTCCCTTCCAAACTTCTTACAATCTCTTCGTTTTGATAATCATAAGCAACTAAACGGCACCTCGAAAGAGGTGCAAACTTCTGAACGTCCAGCCTCCCGTAAGCAGTTTCTAGAGCACTCTCGAGTGGAAAAGTTTTCGAAATGTAAACCTTGGCGTCCTTCAATTGCTTTAGTTTTGGATTGTAAAAATACACCCGTGGACTTATGATTCCTGATTCGCTAGCCCTTCTCTTTTTATCTTCTTGTTCTTTTTCACGCATATCTTGAAGAAGTTTCTGGATATATTCGGGGAAATCACTTGCTTTCATAGCCTTCTCATTTCGCTTTGGATCCATTTGGCGATACATTAACATGTATGCATTTGTACTTGAACTGTACGCTCCCGAATAATACGCTTTAAATGAACCACCTCCAAATGACTTCTGGATGTCTTCTTGGGTGATCTAAATTGTAAATTTTGTTAAAATGAAAGAGAGATTTAAAAATCTAGTCTTATTACCGATGTCACTGTTTGGTCGTTAAAGCAGTACCACTCTCCATTCTCGAATTCTTTGATGTAAGCGTAATAATGCCCACCTGAAGCACTGCCTGAGTGAATCATGATGGCGAAAAGCTCATAGATGTATGGTCCGCTTTCGTTTGAAGAATGGCCTCGGTTATCAACGCTAGTGCTCATATCAATGCCCTCATCATCTTCCTGAGCAAAGGAAAAATAATATAAACATAGAGTAAAACTTATTTTAGTAAAAGTAAGGGAACAGCAGACTGTCTTTGAAACGAGAAAGAAATAATAACTTTGAGCACAAAATCATTTTCCACATCAATCTTTTATACTATCGAAATATATATCAACACTTGCTGTTTACTATTATTTAATTTTAACTTTACTATTTTAAGCAAAGTATTGATTTACGTCAGCCTATGTACTCCCTGACTCCGTGACAAAAATGTACCTGGGATAACAATTTCTAATTAATGGAAGTGATACCCGTAATCACCTAAATGATAATCGTTCCATCACCTCCTAAAAGTGATTGAACTTTCTATGGTTGATTAGCAAGCGGAAATCCCAATATAAATAGCATTTTTACACCTAAGTGTGGATACCTATAAAATGAATATTGAAAAGCTGGATTATCACGCCACATAGCCGATTACGGTGAAATCCCCGTCCCGGGAGTGATATGTCTTTGAAAATCTATCAACTGTCTTCTACTTATTGTTATTGTTTTTCACCTACTTTATCCATCATATATGAGCTTAAACGTTAAATTATTAATAACATGTTATAAAATGGAAATTCAAAAACAAATGTACTGATTTAACATGTTGAACGGCATAAGTTACCCTTAAAATTAATAAAGCCTACACGTACACTTTCGCTATAATTGTAAAATGGATCTTACCTGCAATTCATTCTCGTGGTGACTAGAGCTAGCAGTTGTAGCAATGCCGCTGCAGTTGTCCTCTTCAAGAGCAGCTCCACTGTCAGTCGTACTGCAGTCATCGTACTTCACTCCACTGTTTTCACCATTTTCGTGTTCAGCATGCAAATTGGCGAATCCATTCATGTGACCGTGGTTATTATTCTGCAGATTAGCGAATGTACCGGCATCCGTAGTGTTTATGAAACTGTTCAAGTTCAGAGTTTGTGGGAAGGTAACCCTGGAAACATAAAATTATAAAAAACCAAATCGATGGTTTTCACAAGCTTTTACTTACTTATCATTCAATTTAATTCTGTGCAATGTTTGGTAGTCAAAATCAAACCGCTTGAGGTGCAATGTTAAAATATAGGGGAAGGTTTTAAACTTAAGTCCCTTATGTGCATCGCATTTCTTATTACACTTTTCACAGAAATACTGGTTATTCTCATCCAAGATTTCAGGCTGTACAAAGGCGCGTAAGGCCTCTTCCACACTTCCATAAGCTGAAGTACTTCCAAAAGGACGAACTGGGAGCGGAATATCCAGGTAAGTATCTTCTCGAGATTTTTCTGTTTGACACTCCAAGCATTTAACGTAGTCAATCATTTTGCCCTCATAAAGACTATTTATTAGTTTTTCCTGGTCGGTTCCTTTAAATTTACACTCGAGTGCATCAAACATGACCCTACAGAGCTCCTGGATGTCGTGCTGTTGCCAGGCTTCTGTTGAATCCCATCCGAAACTTCTGGTCAGGTCAGTTGTCTCTACAGCCCCTTTAGATGATGTCTGAAAACAAATGGTCATAGTTATAATAATCCTAATTCGTTTCGAGATCTTACTTGCAAGTTTAAGAAAAGCTTCTGAAGTTGATATGGAATGCACTTGGCTTCGTCAACGTTGTCGAATTTTCTTTTATAAAGTGCATTACGAAATTCTGGAGTCATAAAAAGAGCCTGCAGAAGACTGTTTAAGTAACAGGTCATTGCCTGATTTACGAGGCCCACATATCCTAGTGCAGTACGAGGTGTTGCTAAAAATGAATTACATGAATATCAGAAACCAATCAAAAGGAAATCTTCACTACAAGAATAAAATCTCAATTTGTTATAAGTTCCTTGAGATTCGATTTGGTCAAACATTGGCAGGGCTGGGGCAACTGGTATGTTTATTGTTAAGTCCGGCTCAGTCGGACTGGCCGATGCGCCCAGGGCAAGATCATCATCCGACATTGGGTCTGGATCGGGTGTTGTTGGACTCAGTGCTGTATCAAGGTCAATCTAAAAAGGTAATTATATTTTTTTGAAAAAAGAAATCTTTTAATTGCAAACTTTTAAATCTCACCTTCTTCTTTGGATTGCTTTCCCAACTTCCTGGGGGCATTAAAACTAATGTGTTTTTTGTTCCAGCAACAAAACCTGGAATATCGCAGAGAGTCTTCTCTTTTTTATCGTTTAGAAAAATCTTTAAGGGAAATTGTAATAGATTAAAAATTGTGGAAAACTATGTTTATCCTGTAAAACTTACCGCTTGATCTTGGGCAGATGGCTGAAGTGCTAGTTCAAATGATTTGTACGGAAACTGTGTTGCAATGTAGGTGAAGATATCATCCACGGCATTTGTCGGCCGCACTACAAAGCTAATTTTCTTTTGTGTTGAACATGGCGTTGTATCATGTACTGTACACGATGTACTCCCTGCTTCATACGGGCACACCATGTCTATAAATTATAAAATAACACTATTGTTATCAATATTTTTAAATAAGACACGAAAATTTAAGACGAGAGAGACTGTTTTCATTATCTATGGCAGACTGTTATAATTACCAAAATATCATATTCTATACTATCGTATTTCTAAGTAAAACACCAAGACTAAGGCCATCCATTAACCACTTAGCTATAGTGTCGATCCCCGGTTCCGTCACGAAAATATAAAAAGTATCTTTTTTGTATGACGACAATATCACAGGCATCTAATTTAAATAACGAATGGGAAAATGCAAAACGTTTAATGCTTGTTTAGATCCTGATACTGGCTTGATAAAGTCAACAGATGATCTACAGATATCAAACATATGAAAGTTTAATACAGACTGTTATCTTTCAATAAAGAACCACTTGTGTGTAGTAAAAGTAAGCCAGTCCAATTAAAATCATATAATCCTTCTTATAAATAAAATGATAGTGTATTGTTTCTTGATACAGCTAAGACATAAATCATTGACCTCAGGCATGCATTCGTAATTCTTGGCAAGAGATCGGTTTAGCACCTCAAGGTGTTTTGAACTCAATCACACTCTTAAAGAGACAAGGATGTTCAAATATCGAAAATTACAAAATCAAGATGAAGGTTGTTTAAAATTGTGTATAATTGCTAAAAGCTTAATATTTTTATAAAATATTCAAAATTTTTATTTGAATAACAAGCTTATGAGAAATTTTATATTTTTTTTTTATTTTACATATTTAAATAAGAATCAAAGATCGAGAAACCATGTTAAATTAAAACAATATAAAGTATTCTAAAATCCACAAAAGTTTATTTATTCTGTTTTCCACAGAATTTGGGAAAGTGTTGAACTGAAAAAACAGGGTGATTAGGATGAATTATATTACAGAAATGCGTGTTTGTCGCCATCGATATCTGCGTTTTAAACACGCCTTCACATGTTTGTTGTTTTTTTATAAACAAACTGATCAGGCTGAGTTCTTTGTTTGTTTTAAAAATACTTGCCAGTGGCAATTCAGGGCAATGTATTAATTAAGAAAATTAGCCTCGAATCGTTTTATATGAATGTGGAACCTATTTTTAAAGTAAAACTCTTAAAACGTCCTTATATCTGTTAGGTAACTATAAAGATGTCGTCACAACTAGTGCGCAATCGCTCGCCGTATATATTCTGTCTATTACTGTAATTTGTTTTTACATATCTTCGCCAAATATAAGCCGACATGATTTAAAAACGGATGCATAGTCATTCGGAAAATTTGCAGCAGCGATATAAGTCGAAACCTCCACGCAGTTTCCACAAGACAACAACGTCAAGAAGACGCGACACAAGTCGCCTCCATGCCATCGCATTTGCAGCTCGTTCAATTAACAGTCAGGCATATGAGCAAATATTTTTAGAGTAATTAAAAACTAAGCAATCCGAGATTACTACCCAGCAGGAAATAACAGGAATAGTACGAACTATTTTTTGGTTCGTTGAGAGCTTCCGAAAAATGACGATGAGTATAATATTCGAAAAATCCGAACTATACTGCAAGACTGAGAGGCTAATGGTCGACACAATTTAGACGCTTTATAAATAAAACGCCATGAAGCAGTTTTGTTCGCCTTTTTCAGGATTCAATCTGTTTAACTTGCTTTTAATACAAGCCACCTAAATATAGACCTGTGAACAGCGACAGCATATTTTCCAAGTCTAGAAAATTGTAGACGTCGTTCTAGCCCCCATCTCACGATTATTCAAAACTGACCACGTATCTTGAATATCCTCATGGCATACGGGAACCGGGAGCACATCTGCAGCCGGTCAGTCCATGTTGCCGATCTAATAACGTTTAAGGAGCCAGAGTTTAATAAACTAGATCATAAGCACGTTTGCATCTCACACAGATACAACATCTATTTTTAGATAAAATTTCATATCACTACGTGTTAGCTATGAGACTGTCCTGCTAAAAATACCTTCACTTTCTGATGGAATCTCGACTAGATCTCCGATAGGCAGAAAACGGACGACTGAATGGAGGAACACTTAAAAACGCATTTCGCTAAGAATCTTCTTAAGACCGAGTATTGCGATTACGAAATTAGTCGCGGCCATTCAATGAATTAGCCGGCCGATGATTTAACCAATTGCCACAGCACTGACGAGAGATTCCACAATGAGATCCCCCTGAAGGATATACTGAAACGCGAAACTCACGCCAGGTATATTCGACGGCGCATCGTAAACTGATTTCGGTGCTCTGTCTCGCGATTGCGAGTCTGCACAACTACACTGGCGTTACGAAAATTTTTTAATGTGTTTCAAGAATTCACACGCCATCAAAAACGCCGAGCGTCGCGATCGCTACTTTAAAATCAAATTATAATTCGCACAGAGAATAGAGCACTACTATTGCCAGAGGTCGGGATTACATCTCTTTCTTATTTCGTCGCACAGGTTCTTGACCTGTGCAAACGAATCTCAAGATGCCTACAATTGTGCAAATATGCTCAGTACCCAATGTCGTAATGATTTACTCAGAAAGAAATTTTCTTTCCTACACTTCTACTACCGACCTAAAAATATGACGTACTACATTTTCTCAAACCAAAGAGAACGCCTATAAAATAAGAGGACGACACATTTTCACTTTGTGGGCGGTTTAGATATACACAGGAATATTAATGAAATTGTGCCAACATTTTATTCTACTATAGTTTATTGTGCAAAATTAGAGCATTGCAGTGTTTCGGAAGTAATTCCAAATTACCTCTGATTATACAGTTTTCTTAAATTACTTATAATACGAGCCTGCGAACAAATGCTTATATATCCATACAAAATTAAATCAATCGAATTTACATCCCCCGGTCAAAAAGCGCGAATTTCCAAATTAAATTACCCCAAAAAGAAATATTACTGCATAGAGTGAAATCGAAAAGATCAATTTAATATGTACACTTTGTCAAGACATACTTTGTGTACTCTGACATGTCTCATACAAAATAATTCAGATGTATTCTAAAATAAACTTGTTAGTTCAAAAGAATCTTTCTCTCGAAAATCACATTATTTTCAGTCCCAAATTTATTACTAAATTAAATAAAAAAGAAAAATGCAATAACTTAATCTGTGACAGATATTTTAGTCACAAAATTATCTCAGGAAAAATAGCTTTAAGAACATACTTAAATCTTTTGCTAAATAGTCACGACAAAATGCATATCTAGGTCCATTGTTATTTATTATTTGCAATCTTAACATTTCCGTGTAAAGGTAAGAAAAATACTACAGATTCATACAAAAACGTCTGATCTTAGAGCAGGAGGACTGAACTCCCATCAGAAGCACAAATATATCATAATATAGTCTACTGTAGATATAAAGTTAGATGTGAACCTAATAGTAAAGAAAAATGGTAGTTACTGGTAGCCTCGAAACTATATAGACCATTTGAGCCAAACTCAAAATTAATGAAATCAAATTTGTCAGCAAAAAAATGTTTAGCAAACATCTGCTAAAGTGTAAATCCGATCACTTATATGAAAGCTATTTTTAATCAAATTCTTTGAGAATACTAATTGCAATATCGCTTATTAAAAATATAAATAAGTTGGATTTCAAATATTTTTGGAAATTTACTGCGAACACACGTACAATTTTAGTTTAATTAGTATCTTAAAATTCTTCGAGCGTATCCAATAAACGTTTTTGATTATCTTAGAAGACCTCTCTAACACCATAGACTTAAAATAATCTTCCTGAAATCAACGAAAAGTAGAAACAACACGTGCAGCATCGTTGCTAGAATAGTTGCAAGAAGCTGTTCATTTCCATGGTCCATTAACTACCCTTAATACTTTAGCGCTTTCTCACTTTTCGACGAAACATAACTTCTTCCACATTTTGCAACATCGTTTTAAATATAACAACAGTCAGCCAATAGCATCAATATCCCATTTCTTCAATTCATCGTATTGCTCCACAGATTTCCGTTTATCTCGATGACTGATAAAAAGTCGACTTTGTTGATTGCATTCGATTTTTAACAGTCTGGACGTTAACAGACTTGTAAACAATTTCTCCAATTTACATTTCTTAAACCATGATATTACAGTATAGTATTTATTATCTAGTAGATATATTTAACAAATGAGGGATTCATATCTATAATAAACCTTTATTTCAAGTAATTAACCAAAAAAATATATATAATTTATTTTTTCGGAAAAGGCCTCTTACAAAATCGTCAACAATTTATTACTAAATATTAAAACAATAAACTAATCCCTTCTTATAGGGACTCTTTCATAATCGTTGCTATTTATTATATCATTTGAATTAATTATTACTCTAACAATACAAAACAAAATACCTGTTATACAATACATGTTTGAATACTTTTAAATAATGCAAAAGAAGTTCACAAGCTTACGAAATATTTAAAAAAAAAACAAAGGAATTCTTTTTTAATTCCCAAGTAGACTAACCCCGAAATTCTAATTTTATTATCAAATGAAATATAAATTCTCAGCCCCCTCGACAACCACCCATGACCAGCTCCATGTGTTACAGCGGCACGAGAGTATTTTTCTTTGAATAGCCAGGCAATTAATCTGCTGCTATAAATAAAATCTACAAATCAATATACAAATAGATTTGGATGCGTACAATTCCAATTATCGGAATTTTCGGTAATGCTTGAATAACCTTTTTTTGTGAAAAATAAAACGTTTGACAATTTTTATCCATCTGTTTTAACATTTGCTTGGAATTAACACTGAATCTCCTTTGATAAAAATCCATTCTGATATGTGCCCTAGTAACCAAAAGTAACATTTTATTTCATGTGACATTGCTACGACTTAAGGAAGTAGAGCCAAGTTAAAAATATGCGTCTATGCAGAGACCGAGATACAACGTGAGTTGATGGAATTCGTTCGATCAACGTCAACATGGGACAAATGAGATGGAGCGTTTTCGGTCCGTGCAGCGGACATCAATAAAAGCTATGCCAGGCAAAATATTAAATATTTCAAAAAATACAATATACAGCAGCAAAATATGAAATAAAGGGATAGGAGTACGTATCTTTATATGCTTTATAACCAGTACAATACAATTTAGGACTTTGCGTAAAATCATATTCAAAAACACATATCAATCGATGCAGTAAGCTGTAGCTTAACACTACATTACCTAATTAATAAGTTATATATCATTTAAGAGTAAATTTAGTGTTACTAAGTATATTTTTTTAATGGACTTCTAAAAAAAAATAGGACGGGATGAAATCTGATATATTCTTCAAATTCATAAAATCAATGAACAAAACCAATTCTATTTTTTCATATTTTTTAAGCCGCTATTTATGTCAGTAGTAAGACCTATGAACATTTAAAAGCAGCTACTGAAGAAATTGGAAAAGTGCTTCCTACGGATTTTGACCATCCAATGCTAATTACTGCTATAAGCTGATTAATTTTGGAATAAAATACATCAACCTGGTTATTTATAGACATACGCATGCGATTAGTTTTGCAATAATCAATATGCATAAGTGATACTTACGACGGTTCACCTTTAATGGGAATCTCCTAAGAATATCCAATCAGTATTCAAAACTATCGCACAAATATTTAAACTTACTTACTTAAAAGGTGTAGTTAACCTACCATTATCAAGTAAACCCTATGTATGTCTTTATTGAGGTCGATCTAAGTCAAATCCTTGAAAGTAAATGCAACGGGTGTATCTTGAACAGTCTCATTCTTATCAAAATGAAGTCGGTATGAGGATGATAGTTGGCTAAAAAAGTAGACAATGGAGATTGGAAAATAGCGATAGAAGACATGTATGCAGAGCTATGCTCAGAATAATTGCTGTTTCGAGAGTTTTTATTTAAGACGAATCCTAAAATAAAAAAAATCATCATTTATTATATTCCGGGAGTAAACCATTGCACTGGTAAGGTTTGCGCATTTTTTAGTTCATTATAAATTTGATCTGCTTCGGCTTGGAATCATCATAAAGACTGTAAAAACATAAAATTCACTCTAGGCTGGAGGCTGATTTTTTGCAGAAGATACGTTTCTTCCTTTTTTAAAGAGGTAATGGCCCCAAGCAAAACTCCAAATTTAATGCAAGTTCTTTTTTCAAATTCTTAATTTGCTTAGTTCTAATGCTTCCAATACTTTTTACTCCCTTATTGTTCGACAGCTATACCAATGATTAAAAACAATGGTTTACTTTATCTTACACGAATTTTTCGCGCTTTTGTAACCTGATGTGTCATAGTCTACTTTATTTTTTCACATCTTCCATGCGAAGTATGTGTAAATGCGATATAAACCTGCTTGAATTGAATGCAGAAATGAAGAATACTATTTTTGTTCGAATACTGAGTTCTAGATTACAAAAATATAAAATATTCATAAGGAACAAAGCAAGTCGTTTCTTATTTACATTAATTCGAGAGAATTTTTTAATTTGAAATACCTCGAGGAAATTCTTAAAATGTTTTATCAGTAATATTTAGTTTTTACGAAGCGTGTTTAATTATTTAAGTCTTTTTGTTTGGAGCATGCATGGGTTCTCATTTCGGCTCGACAATCAGCTCACTGGTTTCTGAAGCTGTTCCGCTGTGCTTACTCATCTTTCAATTTTACTACCTCAGCTTAATTTAACCGATAACGTGATATTTCCTCACTACAAAAAAAAAAAAATCAACTTCATAAATCAAGAAAATGCTGTTTTTAAAAAATCCCCCGTTCAAAGTAAAGATTGATTATGACGAAGGAGATAAGACCCACGTAATGTGCACTGAAAGGCTATAACTACGTTTAACATATTTTACTTAAAAGGATCGACTACTTGCATGGTGCATACCGCTGTAAAATTGCAGCTGCCTACAGCTTTAAGAATTTCCAATTTTGTTGAAATTCCCATTGACCGCCATAAGCAACTTGCAGCCACTCATAACCACAGGACTGCACTTTTGCTCCGGAGGTACTAGAGTGCCTAATTTTCAAAAAGTGTCTTCAATTTCAAGTAATCTTGGCAGTGTGTGCGAGGAAACGCCGGCATCAAAAATAAAACTGTGTCCTTCCAGGCCCCTTAGGAGCACAGGGTAGGAAGACCGGGTGGTTGGCGGCCTTCCAATTAACTATTATAAAGGCTTGTTGTAAGCGTTCATTTAAGGACACGTTAATAAGGGGCTCGTCACCACTACTGGAGATCAATAAGGAGCCATATTCAGGGCGAAATAAACAATCTGTAACCTTACGAAATTCCTAGGGTCCGCATTACTGCCTGCAATGCGACAAATGCTCCTATTCAAATCGGTCGATCCTACTGTGCAAAATATACGTGCTGCTTACCAAACCCGAAGAGTTTTCTTCAGAATGTTTTTGCAAGCTCTTCGATTATCTTCGGTGAAACAAATTGGAAAACACTAGAAGAAATTCCAACAACAGAACAATTTTGACAGAACAAAAACAGGAAAAACACTTTAAACTTCACAAGTTCGACCGGAAAAACTCAACACAACTTCGATTATTTTCGTTTCTGTTTGTAGCACAAGTTTGTCTCGTTAGTTGGATTGGCAATTGATTCTTATCTGAGCGGAGATAAGCAACGAATTTCACTCACCGGACGACATCATGAACATGTGTTTGGTATCCTTCATTTTGTACGCCATGTTAATGCGATGGTGAGTTTCGCTGATATGTCATTCGCATCGAGTGATGCCACACTAAACGAGCTAAGGTGAATTTTATTCAAAGGTGACAATCAGATGGCGCTTACTCACAGTGGGCGGCTTCACAGCTGTCATTTTAAGTGCACAGTCCTGCGGTGCGTGTTTTCCCCAATTTATTCAATCAATAATCAACGCTAAAGCCCACTTAATTTATTTATCAAACCTCTAAAAGCAACTCTTTTGGACAGGTAATGTTCTCTAACTCACTGCGAAGTACAAATTCGCTTCTTGTGGTGAAAAGGCACGTTTACAAAAGCCCTGCTTGCTTTGATGATGACTTTTGCTTAAACGGGGAAATCCCCTGTGAACTAGCAAACTTTTTTTCCACTGGGTAGCCCGTCTCTACAAAAAAAAGTGTATCTGCGTAATGCGAATAGGAAATTCTTTGAGTTTCAAAAGAATTATCCGCGTAGTTGTATCAGGGTGGACAGGAGATTTTTGAAAACATTTAAATTAATTTTTAATTTGGATTGTAATTAAATATTGCAAATCTACTCACATCCTTTTTATCCACGGATAATGGAAAAAACAATGACCGAAACAAAATAAAAAAGAAACTTTTGCATAGCGTAACACGAAAAGCCTGTTGATTACAACAGTTTTGGACTTTAAGCGCAATAAGCAAGCACTATACTCGGCTAAAACTATGAAAAGAGACTTAAGGCCCCTGGAGACGCTAAAACATGGTACGAGTAAACATGGTACACATACCAAGTTCGAGCTAATGTTGTACGTCTGCGAGGCGGTACGCATACCTGCTTTTTGGTCTGGCCAACGGTCCGACCAAAATAAAAGTTGGTTTGATTTTTGTCGATGTTTGTGGGAGTGGCTCCGTGTTGCAGGTACCATGTTCTAGTCGGTCTCACCGTCTGCGGTCTTACTCGTACCATGTTTTAGCGTCTCCAGGGGCCTTTAGAGTCTACCAGAAAGGGGAAGCATCACTAGACTTCTGGTCAGCTGTATTAAACGCATTACGAAATCTTACATAAACGAATCCATCAAGTTACATTCTTCTTGAAAATACCAACGACCGTTTCTAGCTACGCTGACTGTCCTTGATAATTTCTCTCACATTTGCCATAAAGAACATAATTTTCCGATTCTAAAGAACTTTGCTTGAAATTTCCACTTGAAATTGAATTGTAAACAAAACTGGCCTTTACAAATTAATGAAAACCATGCAAAATTTAAGGAATTATTGACAATTTTTGCAAACACCAAATCAACTAATTTCTACGTCACAGTATCGCTAACGGCTTGAATTTTCAGGAAATGGAAGAAAACAGGGAATTCTAGAGCAGGCACTTTTTCATAATCCTTAGAGATTTTCCGAAAATGACTAAAAGTAATTTATTCTTGGAATTCACTTCACTGACGAAGTCAGGGAGTTGGTACCAAGGTGTGAATTAATTCTGGTTATGCTTTTGTTCTTTCCCTTTGTGCCACGAAAAAGACGCAAAGAATTAGTTTTAAAGTGAGGGAATACCTTTGAGTTTTATCGTAGTAAACTCATAATTGCGGGTTGTATTTCTTCCTCCGTTTTTACCTACATGTGGTAATTTAGAAGTGCTGACTTATTTGTTGGTTTCTCCCAAGTGCTTAATTAGGTATCAAAACGTCGCTTTTCGTATAATAGCAGTACTTAAAGGCAAGACTAGAACTTCTTCACGTCTTCGGTACGACGCATTTCGGAAAAGTGAGCCGTGAGAGGGAGCCTTTGACTAGAAAACTCCAAGGAATAGACTGGAATATCATGCATAAAGCCCACACAAGAGTTAATGTAAATAGGGGACGTCACCAGCAGAAGGTCGTCTCGAACTAAGGGGCGGGCAAGAGGGGCTTCAGTAATTGCTTCGAATTTGTCGTGCTTACGTGTACAAAGGTATTTACCAGATCCCAATTTGTACTTCAACTAATCGTACTCGCTTAAAGTTTGCACGATGCTAGAATTTCAATTTTCATTCACGACCCGAAGCTGCAGCGGACTTTTACGCAAGCCCTCGGGTGACCACTCGCGGCACGCCAATTTAAATGCTCAGAGAAACAACTAGAGAAGTAAAGCTCGAGGGGCTGTAGCTTCTAGACTTTATTAAGTACATGCTTATTTCTAGCACTTTCTGGTTTTGCAATAGCGTCCACGCCTAAAAATAAAACAAAAATACTACAAAATCACGCGGAAATTGTGGAGAGAAGCTCGAATCTGCACGTGACCGCACCAATTGAACACAGCACCCTATGGCTGTTCCGCAATTTCGAATTAACTTCTAAATGACCCGCGAGCCTGTACAGGAGCTGAAGGACCCCTATGGACTCGCCAAGCAGAGACTAACGGACATGGGACGAGACACTTCCCATTGTTCGAACGAATTTCGGTTCGTTGCACTTTCGGTTTTAAATCAGTTTTCAGGTCAAACAATTCCGTCGTTTCTTTTATAGCCCACCCACTTCCTAAAAATGAAGCATAAAACGGAAAAATCTGTGAAAATATCTCAAAGCTCCTAGGCCCAGGCCCCGCTGTTGATTCAAAACATAAACAAGAATCAGCTGTTTCTGGTCACTGCCAGTTACCAGTGCTGGTAACATTTCATTTTACAGCGATTAGTGTTGTCAACACTAGCAGACATACTTTTGATTTTTCAAATTCTACACTAAACTCATATTTTAGACTATTGTTAAATAAAGACAAACATTTGGTTGGTGTTCCTTAAATCCAAATTTGCAAATGAAAGATGGAAGTTTCCCTTCACCCCCGGGTTTTTATGACCCCTTTGTGGGGTCAAATGACCTTAATCTTGTGAGCGAAGTTTTTAGTTTTAAATTGAGTAAATTATTAATTGTTTGTATTTCTTATACTAATCAGAATATTGGTTCTATGTAATTACATATTTCTCTTATTTATTTAAAAAGGTGTACATAAATGGAAACACGATAAATAATCTAAAGAGAAAGCGCGGGCAGAACCAACTTCATCAAAGGAGACCCTGTTGGATTGCTTTTCGTGCTGTTGGTGACCTAGAATATGTGTCGCCCCAAAAATTCAATAGAGTAGAGACTAGTCGCTATGTTATCGAACTCAGAAAAATATTTTATTTAAACGCCAGCGGGGCGGCAAATGAAAGACCTAGGCGCGGCGTGCAAGATTCCGAAGTCTATAATTATAATAGTTCCGGATGGGTACCAGCGGATACCATGGGTGCTTCAAACTACCGCAGGTTAATTTTGTGCATTTCTGAATGCACCATATTAGTCTTAAAAGTTAAAACTACCTAAAATAAAACAGAAAAATGAAATCTATGAGGATTTCCAAGTGATTAAAACGTGCCAGCGGATATTTCTTTAGGTCTAGAGAACGAATTTCAATACTACGATTTTTACTGCCCTAAAATTTTGCAATAAAAGAAAGGGTCGTAGAAAACGTTACCTTTTTTATTAATTTTCCTTAGTTATATTTCTTTTATAAAGAAATATTTCACTAAAGAATTCCCCAGATTTAGTCAATTTCTGCTAACTCCTAACACGGAATTAAAGTTCCGGGAAAATCCCTCGTTGGCTTCAGTAAAAGTTTCGAAACGTCACAACAGGGGACGCACGTCGAAGATTCTGCCAGAAAAGCCCATCGAAACTGCTGGAAGTTTCTAGAAGTGAGGGTTCTTTTATAAATACGGGTGCCGTCGCGATTCCCCTCATTCGAAGTACAGAAGTCGATAAGTGAACGAGTATTGTTGGTTTTGAGAGTTTTCAGTTTTTGTATAGTTTTGTAGTTTGTAAGCAAGGAGACAGTTTTTGACTAGTTGACGAAATTGTGAATTGTGTTGTTGCTAGATTACGTTTCGCACAAAGTTGAAATTGAAAGCTGTTTTGGGTAACAAGGTGAGTTGGAAGTGCTGTGACGCGCGCCTGTGGCTCCCGAACCTTCCCACTGCTGGGGCCCCTCAATGTCAACGCGGCGGTTCCAACGGCCCCTGGCCAAAGTGGAATTCAAATCGGCGATTAATTCGATGCGAAAAAGTTAAAAATGGGCACGCTTGGTGCAGCCATCGATTTTCTCCCCGAGCACCGTTTCCGTCCTCGAGTGGTATGCGTGCGGGGAGCGAACACTGGGAAGCTTCTAGAGCTCGCAGCCGCAGCTACGTAGTTGCTACGTGTGATGTCATTTTGACATTCTGGGCGCAGTGATAAATAGCAGGGACTGATACGTTTTTTCTTCTTCCAGAACTTTCGTAGACTGCAGAAATGGGTAAAGATTTCTACAAGATTCTGGGCATCCAGAAGGGTGCCTCCGATGACGAGATCAAGAAGGCGTACAGGAAGCTCGCGCTGAAATACCATCCGGACAAGAACAAAAGCCCGGCAGCAGAGGAGCGTTTCAAGGAGATAGCGGAGGCGTACGAGGTGCTATCGGACAAGAAAAAGCGCGATATATACGATCAGTATGGGGAGAAAGGTCTGAAAGGCGAAGTTCCGGGAACTGGTGGCGAGCAAGGAGGCACATTCCAGTACCAATTCCACGGTGATCCGCGCGCGACATTCGCGCAATTCTTTGGCTCCTCAGATCCATTTGGAGTTTTCTTCCGACCTGGTTCTGTCTTCGAAGAGCAAATCTTTATGGATGACGACAACGATATTTATGCTCAGATGATGGGAAGCAGTAGGGGAGGACCGGGGGGAACATTCAGATCACAGTCGTTCAATGTAAACTCTTCACCAAACAGAAAACGACAGATGCAAGACCCACCAATTGAGACCGACCTCTACGTCAGCCTCGAGGAGGTCGACAAAGGCTGTGTCAAGAAAATGAAGATATCCCGAATGGCCATGCAACCAAATGGTCAACAGAGCAGGGAAGAGAAGATGCTAAATATCACCGTAAAGCCAGGATGGAAGGCGGGCACAAAGATCACCTTCCAGCGAGAGGGTGATCAGACTCCCGGAAAGATACCAGCAGACATCGTCTTTATCATCAGAGACAAGCCCCATCCAACCTTCAAACGGGAAGGCAGTGACATCAAATACTCAGCTAAAGTCTCGCTGAAGGAGGCTCTCTGCGGCACCATTGTCAAGGTTCCTACACTCTCAGGGGAAAGAATCACATTGAACACATTGGGTGAGGTGCTGAAGCCAAACACCGTCAAGAGGATAAACGGAAAGGGTCTGCCGTTCCCGAAGGAGCCATCGAGGCGAGGTGACCTGCTTGTCGCGTTCGATATCCGATTCCCGGAGAATCTTTCGAACGAAGCAAAAGACATCCTGCGGGATATACTCCCGAACTAAAGGAGTGGCAAGAGTTCATGGGGACATTTTAGTATATTAAAGGGCTTTACATACTGCTCCAGTCCTCATCTGGACCAGAGCTCCGCTGCCGTGGCAGTACCATTAAGTCTAAGATGATTAGGATTTAGTTCTACTTAAGTTCGATTACGCGCGTAATTTCCTATTTATGTTGACCTAAGTTAGGACGTGTGCTAGAAGATTGCAAAAATGAAGCGTGTGATCTGTGATAGTTCATTTTTGTATGCATGTGACACGATTGTTGGATAATTAATTTTTCTAAATAAAAGTACGTTTTAGTACAATGAAAAATTTAAATCGCGTCTTTTATTTTACTCCATATGAAGTGTCTACAGACTAGTGGGGTCTCAAGCTATGCGGGCCTATTTATAAACAACATATGATTAGGAAATGTGAATGTAGATTAGATTAGAACAGCTTTAAATTCAATACGATTTCGTAGTTCGAGGATTTATTCGGAAATGCATCAATAAGATATTTAGGAGTTTATCGCTGAATTTAACCTGTTAACATTGATCTATGAAGTGTTTAGCTCGTCAGAATCGTCCAAATTATAAAAGTGCTAAAAAAACAATTGCCGAGTGGGCTAGGGAAAATGACAATTTTTTTTAAAGAAAAGCACGTCTACAGCTGCCCAGGATGATTTGAAATAGTTCTGCCAAGTAGTTTCCGTATACCGGATTTCCTGCGTCAGTAAATTGGCTCTAAAATTCATGAAAACTATAAATGAGAAGCGAAAGAGGAGATTTCAAGAGATCAATAATAGAAGGAAATTAAAGTGGAATTAGACTTTCTTTTCTTTAAAGGCATTTTATCAATTAATCAAATATGAGCAGAGAAACTAGATTCTGAAGAGAAATAAGAAAATTGAATTATTATTATTAGATTGGTCGTCATCATCTGAAGGGAATCCGAATTAGATATCCTAAAAAGTCCCGTTGCTATCACATTCTTACTTTTACTAATAAGAATTCAAAGTACTTTTCATAGATCTAAAGGGTGGGTCATCGGCTGGATTCTTTTTAAAAGTGCTCTAAAATAAACACTTGTAGTTTTCACAGTTTGTTGATGTATTGAAAAAAGTGAACCTCGCGATTAGTTAAATTTACACAGTTTCCTTGCTATAAAATTATATTCTTTTTCTAAGTTCAAGTTATAAATTTGGGGAACCACAAATTGATTACAAAGAGATGTGCAGAAAAAGTACTTACCACTTTTTTTCGATATTTTTTTAAAATTAAAATTTTGCATAAATAACCGAAATGGGAGTGCTGGAATGGGGATTTTTTTAGAGGGGTAATAAAACATTTGATGAATTCAGTCTATTTGTCTATTTATTTGACAAAAAAGGAATTTAATTTCATTGAATCATTTTTCTTTGCGTGTCATACAATCAAAATGATCATTCACAACGTTCGCAGTAATCGTCATTCGCTATAATAATAGTTTTCTAACACAATCACGGTAATATCCATAAAAAATAAAACCTCAGATCTGAACTGATAACTGGCTAGCTTAATATACAAAAGTTGCACAAACAAACTATCAATCAACGCAGTTTGTTGCATATCAATTCAACTAAACAATTTACAAATTTCGTGTGTTATGTTCTCAAGATAAAAACACCTTGCCCCCGAAGGTCGTCAGCTGATTTCAATTGATTCCCTTACTTCCTCAATAAATTTAAAAAGTAAAGGTCTAGAATTGGTAAAAATATGTGTCCTACCGCTGCCCGCGTGCAGGCGCTCCATACGATTAAATAGTTCGCCGTTTATGTGTAATGCTTTCAATGTGTTTACTTTGTATTTAATAATTTCTGAAAACCCCCTCTGCGCGCTTGAATATCTGCTTTATATAATTTGTTGTCTAACCTTAGTTATCTCATTTCTTTACTCTATTCTCAAATGTAATAACCTTATCACAATAAAGGAGAAAAGAATGTCAATAATAATCACTGTAATAAAACGAATTTCCAAAAAATATTGAATATAAAAATTCTCGTAATACGTTTTATAATTATTTTTTTCCTTTTCATTTATTTATTTATAAAAGAAACGACTTTGTCCTCATTTTATTAAGTTATTAACATATTTATTTCTCCTATCGTTTTGTTATTCGTGTATTTGTGTGTATTTTTTTAAATTTTGTGATTTTTATAAATTTTCTAAAATTTTTTCCTATTTTTCTCTTATTAGTAGTTATTATTAATTAATGCATTGCTTTAAACATTAGTTTGCTCTGTTTACTTGTCTTATATGATTTGGTTGAATTATTCAATAGATAACATTAGTAAAATTTCTGTATGGGTATGGGTGTTTGTCTTCTTCCATAACGTCTGTATAATTAATTCTTTTAAAAATCTCTTCTCATTTTAACCTAAGTTCACTTCAATAAATTCAATAGATTTCCGTGGATGTTATTTTGTATAGTCTGACATTCTTTTGTAGTTATAAAGTTTAGTATTTACTTATTTCTGCACCTTCATCCTCTTTTTACTAAGTCAAACGATAAAAAATCAAGCACTTTTTAAATTGTTTCATGCAGCAGTTTACTATAAATTTGTGATCTATTTATTTATTTATTTTTTTGTTGTTATGAACAATTGAAACTTTGCTTTTTCTTATTCTGCGAGTTTCTGTTTTATTTTATTTTATTTTAGTAACTTTTGGATGTTGTATTAAATTTATTGATTTATACAAAACCTAAGTTACTTATTTATTACTTAAGAAAATAAATTAAATGAAAAAGAATTTTAACAGGCATTTTTGAAAACGCAATGTGCAGGACCTAGGTTTTTATTAATTTTAAAAATTTCAGGAAATAAAAGTTCGAAATTTCTATACGTTAAACGATCTCTAAAATCTTCGTAATTCTTTTTTTTTCTGAAAGATTTTGGTTATTATACGAGTTAGGCGTATTGCAAATATTATCAAAGTTTTTAAGATTGACAAATTTTATTTTATCTTTTCAAATCCAGTTTTTTTAAATAAATTTGAAAGTTGTTTAGCCTCAACGGGTTAAAAGCGTAGGTGAGAATTAAAATTAGAAAACATTAGATAAATTATAGCTATAATTTAATTGTCTTTAACCGTATATTCCCTCCTATCGAGGACATTTAATCATTTGTTTTCTTTTTTAATCATAATCAAGACTTTTTGCTTCTTATCTTATGCTTTTCGATATTTTTTTTCAATCTAAAATTGTTTCTTATTTAATTTTTCGGAAACCTTTTGTTAACCAGTGTGATATTTTCAGCTTTTCTGGGAAGAAGCATTTCGGTAAAGTCTTGTTTCTTCAAAAATTTCCTTATTATTGATTAAAAATTCTAAAATATGTGGAACAAATCTGAAATCGAATAATAAACCCCGCGCCAGTGGTCCTGTTGTTGACTTTAAGGCATATGTCTCGAAGCAAAGTTTTTCTTAAACTGCAAATCCAATTTTGAAAATTGTTTTAACACTTAAGGTGTTTAAGTCGAACCAAATTCATTGCATCGATTTTTGGGAGATTTATTTCGAGCGTTTTGTGTTACTCCATATTTTTTTCAAGATCTTGTATTTGTTTATGGATTATTACAAGTAATAGCCCGGAGTTGCTGCTCAAATTGGAAAAGATTGTAATCTGAAAATTATAGCGTCATGAAGCAGTATTTAATTAATTTTTAGAATACTTTAAAATAATGGAGGCAAACCACATTTTTCTCGGAAACTTGATGAGATGGGCATCATTTATGCGGAGTCTATGTCTAGTGTTATTAGTTAAAAGTAATTTTAAATGAAAAGCGTGATGTAAAATGTGAGTGAATAAGTGAACGAAAGTTTACACGAAGCAGCCCTTAAGGCAAAATGTTCATGAAAAATCAAATGACTTAGGCCACAGTATTCAAAAGCAGAATTTATTAATTTATTGGCTGCTAAGGCCTTAATTGATTTAGATTTAACATCACACTTACCATATGCCATTCGTGTTAATAAAATATTTGACGTACGTGTCAATAAGTAACCGCACGCTTAGCAAATCCGTTAAAATTACATGATGATGTGTACTGCGAGTGTCAACGACGTATGCATATGAAAACACACAGAAAAAGCAAAAATAAAAGTAAATTTATAGAAACTGCAATTTCGGCATTGGCGAGCATAGTAACTGTTATTATTCAAAATTTAATAGCAGAACGAACTTCTCAAGCTGCAAATTCACCTATTGAATTTCGATTATTTAAGTGAGCAGATCTTGCGCACGAATTAATTTCGCTTCGATAGAATTATCAGTTTATACAAAACAATCCACGAATCGCAAGTGCTTCACATTTTCGTGTAATTGAAACGTTTACAGTTGATGAATTAGATTTTTTTTACTTTAAATAATTTTCTTTTTAAAAAGAAATCTTTGGTTTTTTTTTACATCTATTAAACTTTTCATACTGCAGTCGTTTCAAATTTGGCTTTTCATTGTGAAAATAATTCTTTAAAAAAAAACAATCTATGAATTAAAAACTTAGGAGGAGTCTCCAATAATTTGAACGTTTACGAATGTCTTCAAAATTTCTCTCATTTTCTAATTCTATTGAGATATCATCAAAAAACAATTTCTTCAAATATCAATGAGATTATAAAGAAATGAAAATTGAATGTCTCAAGAAATCTAAACAAGTCAATGCAATTTATCTGCGTTTTTAAAAATATTTTTTCAATATAAATGTTTTTTGTATTTTTTTTTTTTTGTTTTTCAAAATTTTATTTAAAATGAAAATTTGCATCTCTTTCATAAATTCATTATACTAAATTAGTATTTGGTTTCTTTCTTATATTTCTTCTATACGAAAGAAGGATTTATCATAATAATTATTTAATTTTTCTTTTTTTTCATTTTCCTATTGATTCATTTATTTTTTGTGTTTTCGCTTAAATTTTTACTTTGAGTCATCTTTGCGTGTTGTTGACTGTGCATCGCCTAAACTAATCATGTCTCGTGGTTTCCACACTGGGGACCCTACAATTAAAAATATAAAATGGCCAAATTAGAATTTATCAATGTTCGATTTTAGAATTTGTTTCTTATTGTTTCGTCACGTGAAAACTAAACAAAAATCGAAATGAAAATGTAAAAACCAACGGAAGGTCCAATAATTTTAATAATGTTATTAATTATACTGTAGATGTTTCGATTTTGTGCTTTATTAGTGATTCATGTAAAAAATATGCATACGAGATCCATTCAACAATGCTGTTATTTCTTGCACATCTCTCATGATACAACATATCATTAGAAAATGTTGACATCGCTTTAGTAGACATCCGGAAAGAGAAATAAGAAAGTACTAGTAGAGGGGAAGTAACAGAAACGAAGGGAAAAACTGAAACACTAGTCAGGAATATGCCAACATTTTTTCAAATGTAATATCGATTTTCATCTAGAAAGTAATTAATCAAAACAAAAGCAGATTGCGATTACAGAAAATAAAGCAGACTTACGCAACAGTGCCGTTACAACCTACTTTAAATTTAAAAAAAAGCATTGTCTACGATTATTAACTAAATTTTACAAGGTAAGGAAAAATCGTTTACCCCTTTATTTTCTAATATAAAATAAATTTTAGTTGGGGAATTATAAAAAGTTGGTATCTTACTCCTCTTTCAAACTAAGTATTAGTGATATTTTGTTCTGTTTAAAATAAAAGAAAACATTTTAAGGCTTTCTTAGGCCTTGCTTTCAATATAGGCTTTCGCATAATAAGGGAAGCAATATCTGAGCTGGAAAATGCGACTTAAAGTAATACGTAGAGATCTAGAAGTAGAGTCTAGTTACTATTGGGTAAGCAAATTTTATTATTGCAATTATTTATTGTTTTCATTTAGAGAAAAATGAAGAAGGTCAGAATTCAGAAGCCAAATAAAATTTACAGCGAGCAAATTTTAAAACGACTAAAACTAAAAGTAACAAAACATCCACTGAAAACAATTGGTTTCAAAAATATTGCGTTCAGATAGTCACTTAAAATGTTGTTTTTAAGTAAGATCGAAAAATAAGATCGTCTTTATGTTCTGCTTTTAGTTTGTTGTACAGAATTAGTCTGTTTATTATCTGACCATACCAACTAAAGGTATCCTTTGGAGTCTTGTAGTTTAATGGAGTAACAACAAATATTATTCTAGTCCTGCTAACCCAAATCGTGTAAAAGACTAATCGCAAAGCATTCTCAATAAAAACACTAAATTTAAGTTAAAATAAAATATTATGATTTTAAATACGAAGTTTAAAAACATAGAACTAATGTTTTTACTTAATATGTTAGATTTTTTATTTTATTCTTACTCAATACGTTCATATGTAGAAGAATTTTCATCCGATGTGTTATACTTCGATATGTTCAAATGGTTCCTCGAAATTAATTTACAATTAAATTAATTAAAGGATATCACTTCATAAGCTCGGATTTATTGAACTCAATCTGCACTTTTTTTTAAACGAGTGTAGAATAACAGTGCGGTTTAATAAATTCGAAATATATTATTAGCGATATTTGCATACTAGACGAAGTCGAGAAATTAAATTATATTCCCTTTCTGTGATTTTGTATGCAGTTTTCGCGCGTATGTGTGTGATATGAATGGGAACGTTGGTACGTAGAACGAATCATTATGAGTTAAATCCCTCAGGATTTCAAAAGTTTAAGATACTTCCAAATGTTTGAGTTTATATCTTGAAGAATGGTGATAAGTAGATTTTTGAATACTGTGAAAAAAGGACGAAAAGCACATTACTTAATGATAGTAATGGCAATTAGTAACCATTTGAATATTTTGGTGCTTCTTTCCGTACGAATATTTTGAAAAACAAGGACATCCTAAGCTATGTCCATCTATGTCTATCTACAATAGTAAGATATTTGTTGGCGTAAACGAATAAAAGGCGCCAGCAGAAAAGAAGATTTCGCTTGTTGTTGCGTAAAATCGAAGAAAATGTGATGTGAAAAATCACATGTATACATTTGATTTATAATAAAATAAATTCCTGACACATTTCGCATTGCTTCTCAGTAAAGGACTACGCACAAACTTTCTGAATAAGTATAAAAACGGAGATATAAGAATATTGAAATATGTACAGATACTTTTCCAATTTTTACGGTGATATGTTATGAGATTATATTAAGATGTTGAAAATATTGCAATTTTTCAACATTAAAGCAGGGACAGAAAATTGCACCACAGTAAAAACGTGTGAAAAAAGACGTGAAAGGATTAGCAGAATATTAGTTGGTACTTTTTTTGGTATTAATAATTATAAAATCACATATGGAATGAAATGTTAGTTTCAATATTACAAGTTAGTTAATAATTTTAAGCGGTAAGAGACATCTTACTAACATTCCTTGCCCTTTTATCTTAAGGGCGTCATGAGTACTTACTTGAATTGCAGAAAATTTTGTTTTGAGTGGACCTTAATAATTCTACAGGACGGAAATTCTTTTAAGACGCTTAACGTCACGGTTAGATCTGCAAAGAAGTTACTTCTATTTATTTGATAAATGTAAGAAATTTCATATTGGTATAAATGACGCAATCATGAAAATATATAGACATTTTTAGAAATAACTCTTTAGCTTCAATGCAAGAGGCAGATTAGGAAACATTTATATACCAAATTTTAGCCATAAAGTTAATAGCAAATATTGTTGTTATCCTTTGGGAATCTCAACGTATCACAGGGTCAATGTATGAATTGCAACAGTTTTAAGTTGTTAATCTCTTAAAGGTTAATTATTTCTTTTTTTTAAAGGGTTATATATAATAGTTCTGGAATTGATATCGAATTTCATGTGTCCAGTTCTTTTATGAATTTATTTAGTAGACAGCATCAAATATTGTTGGAAGGGAGGCAGATTATATACTCTTCTAAGACATAAGTTAAGGGATTCAATGGACAAGTTGAGGTCAAACTGTTTTCGAGGACTCCATAGTTAAGACAATACATTTGTGAATATACGCTAAGTAATGCTAATATTTGTAAGCAAAATACAATTCTGGTAATCGTGTAGCCTTAAACTTACCACGCCGACGAGAATAAGTGGAAGAGGCACTAAAGCTCTCAAAAATAACCTAGCGAACGTAAACTGGAAATGTGAACTCTACGACCTAGTCAAAATCTGAAGGAATGAAGCTCGTCCAAAGCATTATTTTCACAATCGCAAGATGTTCACACAAAATGAAACGAAAAAAAGGTAAAATGAACGGAACTGTAATGAAAACAATAACAAACATAATATGCCGATCAATTGACATGTCTTCACAAATTCTGTTAGCATATTAATTACAGGGTTCAGGGTGTGTGTTAACCATCGGACATTTGAGGTGCATAGTGGCCCGCTACAGGTTCTCAACAAAAGGGGTGTGCTATGTGACCCTTTCCGGGAGAGTTATATTATGCAATCAGGTATTAACTAAACGGATGGAATCTAGCGGTTCGGGTGCGGGCAAATATGCACACTACATCATTACTCAAGCGATGCCAAGCATTATTATTTCTCTTAGTTAAAAACTATTAATTGTTTTTGTTCTTAAACTTTGTTCTCATTTTATTATTGAACGAAATAAAGTTGCAATTTATAAGAGCTTAAGTATCACTAATAATATGCGAAAAAAATAATTGTTTCTTCTCATTATATGACTTTCTATAAACATTTTGATCCTTTTCAACAACAATCGGATAAGCGGCGGCTTAAACCTTTACAAGTTAAACAAGGAACGAACGTTAAGCCGCCGCTCATTAGCCGCGGATAAAAAATAGCGCTCTTTGGAAACATTTAAATAAATCTATCTACAGGATAGTAAACGCCTATCTACTTACCTTTAATTCAGTATGTAATTTGTCGAGGAAATATTTTTATAAGTTTGTTAATTCATAAACAAAAATATATCATGTAAATAATACTACGTTTTTACAAATAAAATAAAACAATATAGAAAAATGATTTGCATCTGCAAGTGGTTTCCAACAATAAGACTATCTATTAATTTTACACTGACTTAGTTAGCTAAGTAAATATTTAACCATTTTAACTAATATTGCAATCATACAACCTTTGATTTTGTCCTCTATGTTGAGTCGTTTCGAACAATTAATATTAGTGTTTTGCACAAAGTAATGGATGATGAGTCTGAGCGAAAACCTGAAGGAATGTAGAGCTTTTCGGAGTTATGGGTTTTATTCACGCTTCTCTTTTTCGTTTGAAATATTCGGCTTTTGCCTTAGTAGTGCATTCAACGTACTAATACTTAATATTTTAAAAATAACTACGTATTATAATTCATATTGATATTAACCTACACTCTTTGCTTTCTAATCAATTTCGGCCTTTTCATTTTTAACACTTTAAAAGAAAAAGCTTATTTGGAAAAATCTTAATTGGGAATTGTAGTTCTCTTGCACGAAGTAGTACCGTCGACTTATTCATAATTTATAAATAATAATTAATGGTAATAAAATAATTAATTATTTAAAACTATCCCATTATTGACTGATTGACTGATTGATTTCGTCTGATTCGTGTCCGAACTCACGTGAATTGAATTAATTACTTCATATGATCGACATTAATTCTGATCAGTTTACGATTATACAGGATAACAAACAGAGAGCGTACTATTTTTACTTATGTTCTTTTATTTACGAATCAATTCGCGTATTCCAAAATGCAGGACACAACTAATGGGAATTACATTTCAGTATAAAAATGACAAAAAGAAAAATACTCTTGTTTTGCAATATATTTCAGGAATTATTAAATCAAATGAAAAAAAGCACTTTACAATTCCAATCTATGAAATGAAAGAAATTAAACCGAAACCGAAAATCAGATTTTTTTTGCCAAAATAACTTAAAATATTCGATTAGTATATTTTGCTATTGTTTAATTATTTTATTATATAAATTATTAGTCTGCAATAGAAACTAAAGGAATTCTTTAGGCAACTTCCGTTTGTTTCCCTGCATGGAGATATGTTCTTCATATATACGAAAACCAGTTAATCCTATTAGGAAATTAAGTTGACAGAGTGTATGCTATGGCAAATATAATTAATGTAATCAGTATCAACAGCTTTCAACATAAACAATATAAGCTTCAACATATGGTCTAATATTAGAAATATATTAAGCAGTTTAACACACATTTGAGATTTAGTCAAAGTAGATGGAGATTGATTAAATTTTTAACAGAATCAAACTTTAAGTTTGAAGTGAAAATAAATATATCATTTTGACCTATAGAATTAGAAAGAAGAAAAACATATTTATAAAATTTACAGCCGAAAGATATTTTCCCGTTTTCCTTATTTTTTACTTCTCCGTTATTTCGTAATAGGCTCAATCTTGTTCCAGACTTAAGTCTTGACACTTGACTTTAATGATGTGATTCAAAGAAATCCTGAAGAAGCATTAGTTACAAAACAATTATCACAACATGTTTCTGATATCATCCAGATTCATAGGAAACCTTCATGTTTAAATGCATTGGTCTAATGATTATTCAAACTTGAAAATTGGATAGGGAACTGTCCTGAAGTTGGAGTAACATCAAAATTGCAGCGTAATTGAAATTGGGGAACAGCACACATTGTTTTTAAGTTAAATTTGTATGTTCTTTTCCGTATACTTTGATTTAACAGATAAAACAATAATGCCTATTAACATTGTTATACATGTACCTTCTAAGTGGGTGTTAGACGCTAATAGAGATAAATAGTGGCAACAATATTACGTATTTGAAAGTTTTATACTTAGTGTTTGATTTAGGGTTTATTTATGTTACTTAGACTTATGGTTACATATCAGTTACTATTTCATAGTAGGAATAAGGAATTGTTTTGATTTAGATTCTTTTGATTTTGTTGCTACCAAGCCTTGTGACTATGGTCCTATGGGTTAAAATGGAAATCTCCTGGTATAAGTATACGCTTTGATTATTTGCTATATAGTAGTTACTGGCTATTACAAATATAACAGTTGTCATTTATGTTTATTAATAACACTTTTGTTAACAAATACCATAGGTTAATGGTTGTTCAGATTTATATACGTTTAGTTAGTCTCCAGTTTACGTATATTTGTTTTTCTTTATACAGGTTGAGAAGGAAGAGATTATTTCTATATCATTTCTTTGTTCTTGGAAGCTGGATATTGGGGCAAATTATCTGGTTATCCAATTCAGCATTTCTCGAAATGCGATTAGACAGGAGGGTACATCGAATAATTGAATTTGGCTTGATCTCACATCAGGATACTTAATGTACGCCTATGTCGTGAGATTCATTATTGCTAAGTGATTACGTAAAATTTGTGATTATTATATTTTACACTTAAGTCTACTTAGTTATTTATGTTGTTGTTTTTAGAGATATTTTAAATATCTCCATTTCTTATATTTACTTTATATGTAGTATCAAAACATAGGGATAGTCCTTGCATTTTGACTGTGCTGGCTTTTTTTATTTTTGGTATCTCTTAAAAATAAATAAAAATGAAATAAAATTAAAATAAAATTAGTATACCACCTAATTTTTTGCCAATAGAGTTACTTTAAATTGTACAATTAACAAGAAAATATAAAAATTAGAATTTAAAAATTGGATTTTTATTTTATGAAAAAATTATTTCAATTTTGAAACTGGTAAGATCGAATTTTTTTGAAAAAATTTTTGATAGGTAAAATAAGAGCATAAATGATTAAAAATAAAAAATAAAAATAAATTTCAACAACTGTTTAGTATACAATTTAACCATTACTTTTGCTGGTGTTTACGACAGATCTAAAATCTTTTAAATGTAGACTGTCCTGTAAATAGTGGATCAACTATGCATATCTGGGTGAGAGTAGAAGTTATCATTCAGAAGAACCATACTAATTTTCTCTACTTCTGAACAGAAGCGATTAATTTTTTTTTTAATTATATCTATTAAACGAACTAAAAGGTTGAAATGTTAGTAAATTTTAAAATTTTAAGTTTTGTTTAGTTTCATAGCAAGATGTATATACATAAAAATATTTTTGAATGATTTCTTCTCAACAATATTAAAAAAATTACTAATGTCCTAATTTTTTTCGAATTTCATAAAAATACAACCTGCAATTTGATTAGAAATTGTTTTACGCATGTTTTGCCAATTGCGGAAATTCATGCTGATTCTAAAAAGCTAGAAAATTATAAGATAAGCAATTTTTTATAAAAATATAGTTTTATGCGAAAATTACATTTGGACGCTGTCACATTAAAAAAACAACAATTTTAATTACTTTACATAGTTTTTAATTTTTTTATTTCACCCAGCAGATGCATTTGAAGATAAATAAATTGGCAAACAATTAGAAGTAAGATAATGAAGTTTAATTTTTCCCTTCATGTATGTTTTGAACCACTATTTAAAAGATATCCGTACTTTTTGTACTAAAGCTCATAATGTTTACGCGATAACTAATGTAAAAGTCATGTTTCTAAATATTGCAATAACAAATTTAAACAAGTTTAAATAATTATAGATTAATGAAAAAAATTTTAACGCCATTACAGTAAAAACCTTCCTTAATGTACCGGTTAAAATGTTATGTACACGAATATTGGTGTAATATTTTATAAACGACGATAAATCTTTCTTAATTGCTAGTAACTAAATTAACGGCTGAATAGCACCAGAGTTTTATACACTTATAACTTTTTGTTTGATTACAGAGTGAGTGTCTCCTATGAATTTTGATTCGATTAAACGGTTTACCGCCTATTGTATCATTCCTTCGCTATCCGTCTATTGTTATTAGTAACTTTTCTGGAATAAAATTTGTCTCTACCTAAGGAAGGCCATTTCATTTGTATCATTTTACTGATCAATCCCGCAATTTCCGAAATTTTGTGAATTCCTGTTACTTAAACAACATGTCACGGGTGACGGCACAACTGTACATAAGCACGCAGCACTATTATGTTACGTACTACGGCTACTTAGTATAAGAGACTACCTTAGTAAATCGTTTGTGTTATAGAAATACGTGCATGTAACAATTATCACTTATATGGTACTCACGAAAATTGTCTTAGGTTAACAACGATTGCTACGTTTACCGCTATTCCACATTAGCGTTATATCAAAAAGATATAATTCTTATCAAATCTTAACGAAGTTGTTCTAAAATTTTCTTGGAAGAAGTTAAACTATAAAATTTAAAAACAGTTTCTCGATATAGTGAAAAATCCCTGTTTTTTTTGCTTCCTTCAACTTAAATATGTTGTAATATTCTCATTATTTATTCGTATGTTTAATTGTATGCGAGTCCTTTTTTTGGGACATCTGCATTTGAAGTAATGCTCAAATAATTTGGTAATCACTAAAACATGATTTTTTAACTTTTCCGTTCATATTTCTTTAATATCATTATTTGATTCGCGAGCTAAAATCTTGTACTTTTTGAAGATCGCATTATCAAGTAGTATATTTTATAAAAAAAAGGTATATATTCATATTTGGAAAATGTGGTAGAAACAGAAGTGAACCCAAAACCTCTGGAATTATGGACAAGTTACAGTACCCTTGATCCTAAGAGGTCTCTTTTACTGGAAAAATTAAAATAACTATATTTTCTTAGGAAAGTCACTGAGATATTGAAATTAAAAACGGAAAAAAAAGCTGTATATCAATTCACATGCTGTATTTTGGGACAGCAACTTTTCTTCTCTCATATGTCTCAAACCCTTAATATCGCGCAATGTCTTCGGAATCTTCAAAAAATATAAGAAATTAGTAATCGACATTGTTTTAAACGTGAATCTCATAAAAATCGTGACAATCAACGCAGCTCTGTTCGAAAGAACTCTCCTGTTCGAAACTGTCGGACAAACCACGGGGTATTTTCTTCCGCGTACGACTTTGTCGCACGCGGGCTTTCTGCTAGGAGGGTTTACGCTGGTACATGCACTCCACACACGTTGGGTGCTCCAGAGCTCGATTGATAGCTTCCCCAGAACGGGCAATGTCATATTCATATGCGTATTTGGCGAAGGCGTTTTCAGCCGACTGAGAACGCACCGGACCACTGTCAATTGTGTAAATTCGTTCTGGAGAAACACCATATCGATAGGCGTAAGCGCTACTAGAACTACTTTCTCTGGACGTAGAACGTTCTAGAGATTTGCTCAGCCTTTTGGTAGAAACCTTGGCATAGTGATCACTGCAAGTTTTTGTATCATAAACAGGGTAATAGTGATAGTAGGGCTCTGAAGACTTCTGCGTATCAAAGCTACCATGGGCGCTTAGACTACGTTTCCGACTGCTACGATCAGGTGACCTTGAGTCGAAACTACTTCGAGGGCTTTTAAGAACTGATTTAGGGATGTCTAAGTTCAATTCTGAACATCGACTGTCAAAGCTACTTCGCGGCGTCAGAGTTTCCTTGGAGTGTCTACTGCATATACTTCGATCAGGCGAAAGGTGTTCTATACTACTTCTCGGGGAGAGGTGAGGTGATCGCGATTCAATGCTACATTCGTGGGATGATGGTGTTAATTGTTTCTTCAGGCAACTACCTTGTAAGGCACGATCGGGTGATCGTGCTTTACAAGGGCTTTGTGACTGTTTTAGTATACTGACTGTGCCATTTGAAGGACTCTGTGACCTTTTCAAAATCCCTCCTTCTGAACTCCTTCGTGGACTAGGAGTGCGACGATCGGATAACCGATCTTGCGAGCTATCCCGACTTAAGCTAACACTAAGTCTTTTACCCTGATCAACACTACTTCGCGGGGATTTAACTTTGATTATTCTAACTGGACTGCTTCCCTGAGATTTGGAACGATCTGGTGAAACATAAATACTTTGCCTGGGTGATTTGGTGCCCTTTTTATTGTTATTACCCTTTGAATTCTTATCATTGCTTGATTTAGATTTGAAAACTTTATCTACTTTCTTATCGATGACAATTACACCAGAAGAACTACTCATAGCATCTTCAGAATCTTCAGATTTTTCAGTACCTCCACGATCGCTACTATCACTTTCGCGAGGTGGAGAGCTTGTTTCAGCTGGCAGAGGGGGGTTTTCAACAACTGTTTGGGGTTCAGGCGAAAGACTGGAGTCTACTTGTTGTGACTCCAAGTGCTTCTCTTTCAGGTTTTCCATATATTTAGCAATATCACAAGTTTCGGTTAAGTTTTCGTGTTCCAGGTCGCTCAGATGTTTATCCATTACTCTGTTTGTCTGATCTTCAGCACTACTTTTCCGATGCTCAGTGGCGGTTGTATTATTGCTACTTTCCGTTTGTTTAGGGAACATTTCAATAACTTTAACGTCCTCTTTAGGCGATTGCTTGCTTTGATCCCTCTGAGGAGTTTTATGATTCTTACCTAAATCTTTCATGAGGACTGGTTGGTAGGTTGATGGTGGATGCGAGGATTGGATCAACCGCGCTTGACTACCCGTGCTCCCAACCGATAGCGTCGATGTTGTGCTGCACAGTGGCCATTAAAAGAAAAACAATAATGAAGGACAGTTATAAATAATAAATTGTTCGCTTAAATATATAAAATCCATTTCTTTAATACAATTTTTTACATATTTAAACTTACCTGAGAGTCAGATGATTCGGTGTCTTGCCGAGCGTTGCTTTAGGCTTAATTGTCCCTTGTTGTGAATCATCTTCACCTTCCGATTTAGTTCCTGGGTCGACCCTTTCTTGATCGCTTGGATGATGTTTTGGTGGATCTATTAGGGCATTTATTTATATCAATCCGTAATTTATAAAAACAGTTTATGTAGAAACCTACCGGCAGCATCACCGACTGTTTTGCTGCGACTCCTGAAACCTGGTTGTGGCTGGCATTGCATGTCATCTGTGTCCTGACTACCAGAAAGATTGTCGTAGTCAATGTTGCCTGCCGAGTGACGTTGCGTCGTCGTCTTCTTTTTCGTTTTTCCAAGTGTTTGTGATCCTTGCATTATGGTTATCTACAAGTATTTGGTTCTTGACTTAGTAACAAACTTTGCAATGGAAAGCTAGCAGTGGCCTACTTTTAAAGTAAATTGAAACAAAAGGAAGCGATTTCTAAATTTTTTTTCAATGAAATTTTAAATTAAAAGTTTATATTATAAAACTGAAAAGAAATCATCTGGTAATTTTGAAATTTCAAATTTACAAAACTATTAAAACTAGTTTTTTTTTCATTTAGAACATCTCGATAGTATGAGTCTTTTTGTTGGGTTGAAAATCATGCGCGGACGGGGGGATCATAGTTATTTTAATTACCATTTATTGCCAACTGATATTAACATTTATACCTATTTTTGTTTTCAAAGAGCTTGGAAAGCATTCAAATTAGTTGTTAAAGATGCTCAATAAAATACCCTTAGAATCTCAAAATTTAGTTCAGGAACTTTGGATGATATTTATTCAGACGTTTTGGGTAAAAGAGTTTAACTGAAATGCGGTATAATTTCACATAAGGATTCAAATCTTGTCGAAAGTATTTCCATTGAGAAGCTCTCCAGTTCATTCTTAAAAGAACATCTAAGTTTTCTTAAACACTTCTTGGAAATTCATTTGACCTTGCCACAACTCTGGCTGGAGCAACTTCTCAATTATTCAAGGAATATGCGAGCATGCAGGCTTATTATGCAGGAAACCAAGTGGATTTTTAAAATAAGAGATCCTTTTGAAGTAGCTTTCTAAAATTCTAAATGCGTATGCTTTCCACTCTTCCGGAAGTCTGCATTGCTTCAGGGTGGATCTCTACAGCCAGAAGCTAGCAAATACAAAACCCTCAAATCGTATTATCTGACTATTAATATTTCAGTAAGATTTCCATGCGAACCTACATAAGTTACTCAAAATATTCGGGCTAGAGTTTAACTTGGGAATTGGAGCAGTCCAGGAATCAGTGAGCCATTTTAGAAAATTTAAAGGACAAATTCGCTGAGTAGACAGTGGGTCTACTAAGTACTTACTTGCTGCTTAGGCCGTTCAAGGGTTTGTGAGCTGCCGGACCCTCCATGGGACGACAGGCCTGAGACTGAGTTCATGCTGCCCAATCCCTTCATTGGAATAGACATATTCCTAACACTTTCCCGGATTATTTGACGAATGGTCTTCAGGAAGGCATTCCTAAAGTCGGCAGTGCTGTTCGACAGCACGTAGACCTTCTCGGAGCGCCTCTGCAGCTGTGACCTGAGGTGAATCAATTCCCATAGAAAGTGTGAATCCATGTCCTTCGCAGACGATGCACGGACTTGTACTTCAGTAACTGGGATGAGGACTTGGTAGCGTATGATTTCCACTTCATTGGGGGCGTTTTTACTCGATACACCCTGTTGAATGAGAAAATGTTTACATCAATGTCGCACTTGATTGGAGCCCAGCTTCTGGACCAGTAGGCCTATACGGCTCAATACCACTCCACTTACCATCAATTTCTTCTTCTGGCGTAGTCGTTCTTTGCAGAGGAACACAACCGCTGATTTGAATACAAAGCACATGGCGTGCAGTTCCAGACCCTTTTTGATCTTACCCAAGAAATCTGAAATGTTCAGCCATTCGACCCCGCCGTAGTATAAAAGGTCGCCTGAAACGAACTCGATTTAGTGGCTGATTGAAAGATTCGCGTAAATTTATATTCTTGTCGGATGCGATGGAGCATGGAGGCGTGTAGTGCGAAGGAATCCGCCGATTTATTGGGCGGGGGCGGGGGTGGGAGAACACGTGTCGATGTTGATTGTCAACACCGGGTGCTTACCTGGGCTAAGGTCGATTGGTTGTTTGCACGACTTCTGGTGTTGCCGGAACAAGTGATCGAATATAGCACCATATTCTTCGTGGATTCGTTGCATCTCGTTGATGTGCTCAGCCACCTTCTCCATGCCCTTGAGGGCCTCTGTGGGGAAAATCGCAACGTAACGTGTTAATTTTCCAACCAATCACGGCTAAATTAGAGCCAGATGCAGGTGGAGTGGGGGAGGCACTTACCAACTAAATGCAAGTGTTCATCAGCCCGAGGATCCGTCAAATTCCTCAACTGCTGCAGTAATAACGGATATTTCAATATCCTTTGTATTGGCTTAATTAAATAAGACTCGAGTGTGCTACTGTGCTGCTGCTTAGGATTTCTTGCTGCTAGGAATTCCTGCAGAGCCTGATTGCCTTCGTCTGAAAATATATAAAAGCGAAATGAGCCTTTTTCATTTCCAGCGATAATTAGGTTGAAACGTAATGAAAACCGTCCTTTGACTTGCGCCCAAGTCAAATTCTTTTGACTGGATTTGCAATTCCCGGACTTTACGACCGCCGACCGGCGACGAATGTTCTGGATTTATTGCAGCCATTATTGGGTCAGAAAATCTTTTGAAAATTGAATAAAAATCTTCGACTGAATTTATCCATGTTTGAGCTTTTGCTCTTTAAGCAGACGGATTTTTATTTTTTTATTTTCCTTTGCTTGGTTGATTCAGAAAATGGCGATTCCTGATTCTATTTCTTTTTTCTCTTTCATTATTTAATTAGACGAACGAAATGTCGATTAGTTTTTTTAGACCGATTTCTATTTCTTCATTTCTTTCAGTTTGTAACTTCATAAAATAATAAAAAAATATGAAATGTTCTCTGGTTCAGTGATGCGATGTCGAAAAATTAGGGTATCAAAACTTTTCTAGCCTGTTCGAGTAATAAATAAATGGATTAATAGACAAATAAAATAAAAATGTAAAGCTTCTTAAGCACCCATTTATTTTGACTTATTGAAGTAATAATCTGGAAGAGTGCTAAGCAATTTTATAATTTAACCTATAAATAAAAGTTTTGTAGTAGTAGTTTTTCTTAGTAAAAGATTAAAGCAATTGATACACAAACTGTCTGTATCTCTTCTGGCATCATAACTGCTTGCCTCAAAGGTTTCAATGCAACAAGTCCGACAGTATGAGTGTGAATAAAAGGCGCTTTTATGTAACAATTTGATGTTAGATCATGATTTCCTTAGATATAATCAACAAATCCTAAATATATGTTCGGTATTGAAGACAATGAAGTGATATTATTTTTCCTCCTCCTTCATATGGAACATAATCTGCAGATTTACACATTTTTAGCTTATATTATTTTTTTACAGATCGTAATGAATGTGGAGATTTTGATTCAATAAATTACCATGATGATGATGATGATAATATGATTTTGTAAATTTTTTGTCCAGAGATAAAAGAATTCCTTTCAGTCTGTTTTTTCAAAAAATGTGGATATAATATTAAAAATTCAATCTAACTCTAACATTTTCCAGGGAAAAATATTTAATATTATGCGTTACACTTTGACACTTAAATTTTTGGTACACGTTGATGTCTACTTAGATAAAATTCAATTGGATGAATGACGGAGTCTTACCACAAGGATTTATCTTTGAGAATAAATAACTAATGTTTTTAACATAGTTTAAATATGAGTTATTGAGATTTTTCTAATGTAGATCGAATATAATAGTTTAAAATAAAAAAATATTAAGTTAATGAAGAATATCGTGATTTATTGGCGAGCTTTCTTAATTAATATTATAACAATAGATTTATTTGATATTCCACAATTCTAGAATTTAATCAGCTCGTTTAATTGTTTTATCAATTTCGTGTTGATGCGTTCGTTACTAAGGTTTAATAAGGTAACCTGGAAATTATTGGGATGACTGATTTGGCTTAAGCGTAAATACCAAAAACTTCAATATAATTCCATAGATGATATGGTGAGGTGCAATACGCATACATGCTCACATATACTTAATTAACGAAGCACTTTATCTGATGAAAGCTTACGAGCTTAACGCTGTTCAGTTCTGGTCTCCCAGAAATGAATTTCCTTATATTTTGGAATATTCACCAAAATATTTTTACTTATTTATTTATTTATTATATTATTTTTTAATTCAAGTATTTTATACATTGTAAAAGAACATTTGTAGCGTTAGAATTAAGAGATTCATTCATCTAGAATATTAATAATATGACAGAAACAAAGTGTTTTGTATTATCTAATATTTTCGTTTGGGAGAACAATTTTGTCTTCAAAGTCAAATAAGTCCTTCACTAAGATAACAATCTATTGAAATATAATGGTGAAATCCTAATAATCATCTCCCGATATGCTTTTTTTTTATGAAGTAAAACCATATAATACAGGTAACCCGCATGGTAGGATACCGTGTTATAGGAGGGTCATTTGTACTTACTATTATTTCTCTACTGGTTAAAAGTATTGAGTATACAAATTTAAATCGGATATTATTTGCAGCCTGCTTGATTTTTATTACTATTTCTGCCTGGTTGGAGGTAAATTGTCTAAATTTATTTCCTCCATTTAAAGCACTTAGAAAGAAAGCAGATATTGCTAAATAAATAAATTTGCTGCCCTTTTTGGTTGCTTTCATCTTACTCGCAATAATTCAATAACTTTTTTCGGGAAGTGAAAATTCTTCGGAAGTCGGCCTTATAAGTGGAAATTAAATAAAAAACATGAAAACTTTCTACGGACCCTCGGAGTGGCTGGAGATGCTGTAAACTAAACGTTGCTACGTACAAAAATCCCGAGTAGGTATTATGGATGCAAAGACACTTTCAAAATGAAATCAGCATTTAAGGTACAAAGGATGCTTAGTACTCTTAAATGCTAAGGGATGCAAGTACTTACTTGGATGTAGGACCTTCTGTGCTTTGCTATGGCTGGCGCAGAACGACGAGTACAGCTTGAAATGGTTCACATAGTACAAGAATGCGGACCCGATCGAAAACAGGACGTTCTGAAACGACACGAAAGCCTCATTTTAGATCCCGTCTTCTAAGAGTAATGAAATTCAGCTAAAAACATATGGCAAAGAGCTTCCCACACAAATTAAATACCTGATGCACCTGTCTGCGATACGTAAATCCTTACAGGGCTGCAGTATGACCGATTAGGTACATCCATAGGTTGATGCTTTTGAGTTTATAGAGTGGGCGGAGGTCCTTTTCTAACACCGAACTTTTAGGAGCTGATGCGTTTTCAGTCTCTGTGCTGATATTTATTAGAAATTCTTCGCGAGAACAGGGTGTTGTTGCAGCAAGTTAATACTTCGCAATCCCTTTGTGTAAATTAATGTGCAATTTTGCACCACATGCCGTCAGGGGCAGGTACGCCCACGCTTGCTACTATTATCATGTCAGAGAGACGGGGGAGGTTCTTCATTAAAAGCTCTTTGCCATCTTGAAATAGTGCAGTGATATAACATTTTCAAGTACATGCGGAGGAAAAAGTTAGATAGGGAAAGAAACGGATCGGGGCGGAGCGACACGAAGAAGAAGATCTCATTTCACCTATGAGAAGTGAATAGCGAAATGGGAAAATAACTTCCTTACCTTGAACTGGCTGGGATGTTCAAATTTGTGGAAATCCGGTTCTAATTCGAGCGCCTCTTCTAGGTTTTGCAAAAACTGTCGCTGGAATGTAACGATTTCTTGGATGTTGCCGAAGAGGGCGGTGATTTCAGCATTCGAAAGGAACGTCTCTCGTTTCAATGGCTCCAAATAGTGTTCTAATAGATTGTTCAAGTGCTGTAAATAAGAAATTCAAGAATTAAGAAGGAGTCTGTTGTCGGAGGCCAATTGTTGAGTCCTGAAGTATAATAAAATTGCTCATAAGAACGCCTCTCCATCCGGTCTTTCTTGTAAATTGGCGCCATTATGGTCAAATGGAACTAAATTGTACTCTGCTAAAAGCGAGGGATTTTCTTTTGCCATTTCTCGGACAGATTGTGAGCAAGACATAAATATTCCAAGTGCACGGGGTGTCTTATAAGTGATGTTGATTACATCCTACATATGCGATTATTACATACAACTTGAACCAGAAATCTTACAATTACAGCGATTTGAAATTGTGTGAGATGCATCTTGTCCTTATATAATTTCAGAAAATAATAGTTATAAATACATTTGTATAAATATTTTGTTCCACTTGAACTGTTTCCCAAAAAGTATAACTTGTCGAAAATTAAATATGGTCATTTTGGACTATAAATGAATAAAACTGCAATTTTTATGGTTTGTTTTGATTACTTTTACATTCAATTTTATTTTTTTAAAAATATACTTGAATCCCTATATATTCAAGATAATTGGCTGTAGCAGAAAAACACACACAAAGCCTTGCTTTCTTGTTTTTAAGGTACGAAACCGTAAAATGTACCCACTGGTGACATGTCTCTGTGCCTAGGTATTTAGATTACCTTTATCTTGTTGAGTGGAATCTTTTTTCATATGTACTTATACTGCAGTTGTACGATTTGATTGTTATAAAATACTTCACCTTTCATAGTTATTTAGATTACATACATGACTGGAAAATAAAAGACGTCGCAGTTTTAAAAAGAAAACTCCGTCTGCTACCAGACTTTACCTATAATTAGTGATGGATATCATTACGGAGAATAAAGTTCTAGAAGGTGGTGTGCGGCGAGACAAAGTGCTGTAATAAATAATAAATGGTGTGTGTTGAGTACTGGAAATGGTGTAAACAACTGCGCCTTTCGCCTTATTGTGTCGCCGTTTCAATAAGGCGCTGCCATCGCTGCTAACATAATTAAAATCACTCGAATTGGAAGCATAAAGCACCTGCCCCCGAGCTCTGAATGAGTCGACTTGTAATTAAATTTTAAACTCAAAAAGGCCATCTTTTATCTCCGATGGGACTTCACTGCCTCCAGTGCTACCAGAGGGAATAAGTATACAAAAGTTTAGTTTGGAACCTGTATATTCCTTTTGACTGCATTTTCTGTCCTATGGCCACGACAAGGGGTGGTGGGGCCAAAAAAATAGTTTTCTAAGGGTGGATAAATTTCTCATTAAATTAAAAAGTTCCAGTTGCCGGGAGCACAATGTTTAACACTTCGTTAGACAACTATTTCGTTATTAAATTGCAAAATTTCAGAAAGCATGTGGCTTGGCAGATTCGCTCTGTCGAAGTTGTTTGACCAACTTGGCCGGACGTAGGGTGGGCTAAGAGTGGCTCAAATTTCACCACGATGCTATTACAGCATCCCTGGGAGCACAGAAATCGAACGCTTTGCAAAAATTTTTTGAAAACTTTTCAAGGGCCCTGTGGAAATTGCTCCTAATACACGCTCGCGGCGCGGGTACAGAAGGGCGCGAAGGATTATAAAATTGTCGAACTGAAAGAGCATAGTACTAATATTTTCGCTATTTGCTCGTAGATGAGTGCGGTATTGTTGCGAGTTTAAATGCAATCAATTTCGAAATAACCTCATTATTCAGCTGCGGAAGAGACGGACCGAGGGGCCGGAAATGGGGTGCTGCTTTGCAAGGTGGAGTAAATATGGTCCGTAATTTTTCACTGGCAGCGTTTGTTTCAAAAGATTCTATTTTTTGCCGGCAGTCTCCTGCTCTTAATTAAAAGCGTCTAAATAAACAATCCCCTCTTAATTTTGCGAAACCTCCACATGCAGCCGGCCGGGAAGCCATAAAGAAATATTTATGAGCGGATAATCCCAGCATCCTGAATTCTGGATCCTGGATCCCGAGTATCTCGTTCGCCGTTATTAAACCTTTTGATACAACAGCCTCGGCTGGCGAACTGGCGGGCGAGCGCTCGAAAAACCGCGGGGAAACGATGAACTCCATTTCGAGGGATTTACTTGTTCTTAACTAGGCCACAGGAAAAGTAGAAAATTGTGCCGGAAAGGAATTGTTCTTACCTTGAATGATAATTTTTTTCTCGGGGAGCTTGAGAAAACAGCAACTGCCGTCGTGGTTTTTAATTGTTGCAGGAATGTAGAGTGCAGTGCAAAACACCTTCAAAGCACTACAAATATCCCATGTGTGTACTTCCTTGGGTTTTTGTTTACAGAAAAAGCTGCGCTATTATTTTTCCTCCTTGAAAACGGCGGGATTTAGTAAATGCTATGCGCCATGTGCATGATGCAGTTTCCTTGACTAGCATTTCCTTCTGATCCAATCTTAAGAGCTACAATTTGTTGCTGTTACGTCATCGTACAAGCGGGTAAAGAAAAGAAGCATTGATCTCATTGTGCCTTCAAATATAGTCTTCTTTCCTGAGAAGTACTGACGTCCTTAGGATTCACTATATTACTGGATATTTCCTTCTAGTGGTACTGCATTTGAATACCGATAAAATGCTTCGAGGAGGATCAATTCCTAATCCCTATAACTTTTAAGGAGATTATTAAGTATAAGACTGGCTGAAAAATTCTAAGCTTAAGGGATTTATACTCATGTCAAACATTCGAGTCGCTGGATATAGACCAAAAACTCCAATAGGAAGTAATTGTATTCTAAACATTACGCATAACCAATATTTTATGTGATATATTGCTCCTCAAGGAGGGGTTTGTAAGACAAACCTTAAGGATAATACATTTTGAAAGTACAGAAGAATATTTAAAAATAAAAAAAGTGATTTTCTGTATTTTCTATAGTGATCTCAATTTTTAATACTTGACAAGCAGAAATTAGAAAGATGATATATTTGCGATATCATCGGACTTGGTACTGATTTCAAGGATTACTATGAAACTATGGAATATATCCACTATTAAAATTGAATTTTCGGTTTCTACTTAATAACACAATATTTGAGCAGATCCCATTCTCTAGAACCACTTTGATTTCGTTTATTGTTAAATGTAGAGCTGCACGAGCAAACTTATCCTGAATATATTCGAATAATCGTCCATTTCGCTTAATTATTGAACCGTTGAATACTCACATAAGTAAACATGCAGTCACATATTAAAACTGTTCGTAAATTACATAGAGGTCTTCCACTTTGTAGAAGTGAACATTACCAGCGACTAAATAACATACAATTTGAAGGCGAATCCGCTAAACCACAGAGGACGTATTAGTGGGGCTAATGTTTAACCGACCTTTGCGATCTTTACTTTGGTTATCAGACCACGAGCGCAGCAAAGTACCTACAACACGAATAAAATATTCAAAGATTTGCCACCCACGCTGACATTTATATATTTAAATCTTATGCTAGAAATTTTGTTGCTTTGGAGTTTGAGAGTAAGCCACAATACCTACACCACTTTTTGTATGCTGTAGTAATTGCTTGATTTAAAAGTTAAAGGTCAACCTTTTGTAAAAGTAGATAAGAAAATCTTATCACGATTTTGTATATTATTGCTAGGTTTTTTTTATAATGTTGTCAATTTTGTTTCTCGTGTGCTTTTTATAGAACGGCACAGTATGATTATGAGTACAAGTGTAAATACCTCAAAATTTAATATATGAAAATCACTACCGGGCTGCGGTCATCGATAAATATTAATCGATTGATGGCGTATTAATTAAATTCATTTCATCTTGAAAACTTTAAAGAGCTCTGTGGTATTTTCCAAACTTCGGAATAAGTTGTATTGCGTAGTATTCGTTTTCACACTATAAAGTTGAAAACTTTAAGGAGCTTCAGGGGTCTGGCGGTGATAAGCCACGTGCTGAATACTTGGTTACTTGGAATAAACTTACCTTGACATAGGTCCGCTCGGTATCGATGAGTTCAAGGATAACTTTTCGTAACTTTTCCGCATCCGTCAGCTGGCGCGAGGGTGTCAGCATGGCGTTTGAAACCGATGAGGCAACAGATCCTGTGGGACTGGATTTTCTTGTCTCCTGGGGCGATCGACAAAACCCAGTCACCTGAAATGAACATTTCTTTTTCTGAGTATTTTTCGTTAATTGCTACGCATTATTGAGCATTTTTTACCTGTTCGGCAGTCTTGAGAAGGTTCTCAATTTCGAAGCTACTTGTTCTCGACGTCTGCTTAGTACTTTGCGTAGTAACCTGCGGCTCCACTGATGAGGGCGCGGGCGAGCTCTCCGCATCTGGCGAATACAAGTCCTTACCTGTAGCGGAAGGAAACGTTAGTTAGTACCTGACCAGCAAATTTAGCTAAACTGTCAACAATTTAATAAACACGGCCGGGTGGTTGCACTGTTTCGGGCAGGTATGGCATGCACCTGTGATTAGTGCCACCCGCACAGGTGGATGGCTATGGCATTCCTTGTGTATTAATAATAATGGTAGGCTGGCGGGCAAAGCCGCAAATGGTACTTACTCCAACCAGGCGCCGGAACAATTAGTCCGGAAATCATTTCCTCGCTCATCACCGGGGGATCCGATGGTGGCGGGGGGCAAACCAAAGAATCAATCATGTCGTCGGTTACACGCATAATTCCCACTAGGTCGGGCGGTTCCGTCCGGGATGACCTGGAAGTTATGAAAATTTCATTCGTTTTATAAATGGAAGTGGATTTCAGCCAGCTGGGGTGTTCAAATTCTTCAATTAATGGATTTCTTTGACGCCTCCCCTACCTCCAGTGAAAATATTTTCTCATACAGTGTCGTTGGCCACCGAGTACTTTTAAAAATTTCGAATTTTCCGATTTTCTAGAATATTTTTCGAGATATCGATTCTGGGAGATTCCAATATTTCAGCAGGTGCATATGAAATTGTGAGGGACTAAAAGAGCACTTGCATTTTCACTTTATCATTGTCAGTTAAAATTGAGTGATTTATAACTTGTATGGAGATAGATACATGCTGAGTGGTTTGCATGTGAGCTGGAAGGGCGGCGGAAAAATTTAAGTGACGTTGAAATTTCTTTTACCTTTTTGCACTTTCAAAATCTTAAATTATGATTTGAGAAATTTTACATAACATTGAAGTATGTTTCAACTTTATACACACGTTTCCAGGATACATTTTTCCTGGAATTAAAAGAGTGGGCATTTTGACCCGTTTTATTACCCATGTCTTTTGAAATAAAGTAGGCAACATTTATACCTTACTAGCTTTCCAAAACCGGCACCTTATATTTGGTGATAGGTTAAAATTCTAGGGTGAGGGTAATCAAGTGTTGAGCACTTTATAATTGTGCACTATTTCTTTTTACAATTCCTCTAAATTACCTAACTTAACTTTGAAAGATTTAATCACCTTCCCTTTCTTGTCTTTTTCTAAAACAATGATATTTTACTTTTCCGTCAATTGGTACAACAAAAACATCAATTTGTGCTATTTTTTCTAAACAAAAAAAATATTTAATGTTTTAAATTCTTGAATGAATTAAAAGTTTGATGTGAAAAATAATATTGAATTAAAAGTTGTAAATTTGAACGTGGACAAAAAGTTTCGCGAAGTAAAAAAAAATTTTAATGTTTGAGAATTTACCCAGACACCCTAATTTAAATTTCATTAATTTCATAAATGTTTTGCAAAATGCGATGTTTTCTATAAGTGAATCGAAATTTAGAGTAAAGTACCTTTTCATCGATTAATTATGAAAGACATTCAGGGTGCATTTAACAGTGAGACCTTATTATATATTAAAATGGTTGCCGAGATTGCGACAATAATATAATTAAATAGAGGAGAAGCTTATTCCATGATATCTCATGGTTACTGTCTAGAAAATTCTCGTCTTTAAGCCTCTCGGCCGCTTCTCGAGATAATTATTCATTGTTAATCGCAAGTTTATTTAAAATTTACCAGTAGAGAGTTTTGGATGAAATAATTGTCTACTAGGAATATACTTTTGCGAATTGATAAATAATTAAAATATTTTATGATTATTGCGAATTTCTGTTGTGCTGGTTTTAAATATTGATGTCGTAATCCATAAAGAACATTAAAATTAAATTACTATTAAAATGTAAAGAACAGCTTTAAAGGCGTGGATTTGTATTTTTCTCGAAATCCAAATCAAGGACATATTTGGAAACCATGGGATTCTAAATTAAAGAATAAAGTTTTTCTTTTTTAATAATAAGAGGTCTGAGTTACTCTTTTGACATTTTTGACAAGGTAAAAAAAATATTTTAATATCCCCTTTTTTATTTGGTATGTGATTGCTGGTATTAAGTTTATTACTCTATAAATTTGGGAAATATTTTTAAGGTTTTACTTTGCACGTTCCATTTTAAAGTAAGTTTAGGCGGTAAAATGTTTCAAATTTCTTATCAACAATTACAGCGCATCTTTATGAGTGTGGATAGAGAAATTTTTTATAAATTCCGATATGAATATCGTTAGCAAAAGTAACAATTACTTTTTATCTTGTATACTGAAAATTTTTTTAGAATTAATGCCTAAGGAGTCTCAAGGCGATTAATAAAATTAGAAGCAATGCTTATACCTACCATCTTAATCGAACTTTTTTAAACATCAATTGTTGTTGTTTTGAAAAATCGAAGTATTTTATCATTTTTGTTAAGATAAAATGGAACGGAATTTGTAACCCGTCATTTTAATTATTGCTTTCATCATATAATTAATTCCATAAAGAGGATATTTTTTATGCAAACTATCAGTGGCTTTAAGTAAAAGTTATTTTTTATTTTGAAAATAATTCATCAAAACATGAATAAACCATGATCGATCGAACTGTCGTTGGAAAAATCGGAAAAGCGAATTCGAGTAGGTACATACCAATTTGAAAGTATTCTATTTCCTTGAATAACCTGGAGGGCAGAAACCGCATGGTGTTCATAGTTTCATTAAAACTGGAATATTCATTTCAAACAATTAGAATTAAAATAGCATTCAACTGGAAACATGAATAAAAGTCATAAATTTCATCTTTTCGTTAGTGGTACCATTTGGGTAGTTTACCAGCTTGTGGTGAGTAACAGTAGCCTGGTACTTTTAAAATTTCAGAAGAGTCATGGGCCTTGAATTAATGAGAGCTGAATTCAGTCTGTTTGTAAGAAATGCGGTTACCTGCAGTTGCATTTCGTTGGCTTGAAATTAAAATCATTTTTCAGTGGCCATCTGCATTGTAATTGGGTCAACAAAAATTTAAAATACACCTTTGCTGAACCACGAAGAAGGATAGACAAGCACTATCTCTGGTCAGCTAGAAATTTACTTTGACCTCAACGTGGGTAGGACTACAATAACACGTTGAATGTTTTGGCTTAGCTCTTGTTGCCAAAGGGAGTTGAGAAAACTGTTTTAATTTTTATTTCATTAACCAGAAAATTGGAAATCTCCTGCCCCGAGTGCTTAACGTGCAGAAACCTTCGTTTCGAATTTGGGCTCTCTCAGGTAATATATTAAACACATTTTACCCAACAGATTTGTGCCACCATAAGAATTCTCGTAATCCTTCGAATTAATTAAACCGGAAAAAAGTACTCTGATATAAAGGACCACAAAGATGAGCCTTTTACACTTTTTGTGAATTGTTATTAAGTACGCGAAAATTACAGCGATCACATAACTTAGTTGAGATTATCAAGGTGAGCATGGAGCTTTTCAGAAATAAAACCTTGCCAACCTGCCTTAAGTGTATCAGCAAAATCTCTGCTCATTTTTGGGTAAAAACGCCATAAAGTTGTTGATTCTCCACAGAGATAACAAAGTTGTAGAACTTCCCATTGAAAGACGGATCAGGCCACATACAGTGCCACATATAGTACCACATACGTGCTCCTAAGTACGTGCTTGTGCTGCTTTTCTTTAAGGCACGCTCAGCCAGTGGCATCCAATCAATTCGACCTAACTACACGAGACGTGGCACTTGGGCGTTGCAGTTCTCGGAATACTTTATGACGTGTACGGAGCTCCAAGATTATGTCTTATCGCCGTAGTCACTTAAAGTATTTTATATTCTGTGCATTCGAGGATGAGTCGAGGTTAAGACATAAAGTGGCTTTTTAAAGGAATTTGCTTTAGAACCGCAATATTAAGCCAACGCCAATTAAGCAGTCGTGTGAATATAGCCTAGGGGCTGAGCGAAGGAATTAAAAAAATTATTGGAATAGATCAAGAGTCGTCTTAGAATTTTATATAAATTAATAACAAGAGGTTTTGGTTATCCTTCGAATGAAAACTGTTTGGGGGTTATTTTTGAATTTCGTTCCTACTTGGGATATTTGTCAAGGTGGAAGTCCTATTTGAAAAGATTAGATTTTATCCTTGTTCAAAGTTATCAACAAAAATAATGTAAGGTATTTTATTAAAAGCGAAAATTGAAATATTATAAAAATGAAGAAGGAAAGGAGCGGGAGATTTTTTTATTCTTTGTATTTTATGGGACACATTTGCTTATTTTCATATTTTAAAGGATGACTTTAATTTTTTCTTCAAGATTGTTTGCGACGGAGGTTACATTAAAAAAAAGTGGGCATGAACTATTTGCAAACAAGTTTTCGGTATGAAACTGTGAAGATAGTGAAAAGTGCTATTAAGTTTAACAGACGATATCAAACCTAAAGTTGAATAGCAGTGTGCAATGGCGCTTTAATTAATTAACTGATATTGATACTTGAAAACCTTTCTTTGCTTTCTGCGTAATAAAACTGTAGTAGAACTGAAAGACCTTTGCTTTAAAGGATTGCACTCTGCGATAAATCAATATATAGAGATCATGATAACCTATGCACGTAATCTGTGTTACGTGCACCTTTGCTCGTAAATCTGTGAAGCATTTTCAACACTTAGAAATTTCCTCCGTCTGGCTAAGATACTTATCATGAATTTGAACAGCGCTTTTGCAGTGAAATTAGACCGGCAAATTAATTAATCACTTTTTGGTAAGTACGACCCTTCCCAAAATTGATTGATCCCGAATTACTGGAATGAATTCGATTTCAATATGACCGGTGCATCTTAGAAGAGAGATGAGCTTAGAAATAAGTGAATTCCATGAAATCACATCAATTTTACTTACGGATTAATTCTAGCTTATTTATCTCTTGACTTATTTGAACTAGTAAAATCTTATTTATTTCTGATTGAGCTGAAAATTTGTAATTAACAACAAGCAATGTTATTGGGGAGTATGCCATAGGTTAGTTTGGGGTATTCAGATCATAAATTTGCATATCGGAGTTAAACACTAATTATTAGTTCTGAAATCTATTTTAAAAACAAACATTATATTTTTTAAAAATTATTTTAGTGAATATAATAATCCAATTGTTGATAAAAGGAGCTGACATATTAAGTTGCATTTTGATTTAAAAGACATCTGGGTTAGTCGCAAATTTGTTTCAGGCCAAGTGGACAAAATTAGGTACACGGTCCTAGACTTCCGCATTTTCCACCCAATTTTAAGGGTTGTCATGTATCACTTCAATTACTTTCTTCCTTTCTTGTAATTAATTTCCATCAAAAAACGAAAAACAAAAACTGACTTTAGAACGAATACAGCAGAACTCCATGCACAAAATTGAAAAAAAAACACTCATTTTCGGCACAATTTTGTTATCAAAGCGTATTTTCATTCAGTCGGATTAAATTTAGGATAGTATTTCTTCTCTCATTTAAAAATAAAGTAAATGAAAATAGAAATAAGGTAAGATATAAATGAAATTTCTTTTAAAGTATACAAAAAAGTCGAGGTAATAAAAACAGAAAACCGAAATAAGAGTAATTGAGGTTTCCTTTATTATTTAATGTTTCATGGAAAAACTAGAACACACTTTAAGGATCAACAGCACTGCAATCGGAAGCGCCATTGTGTTTCAATCAAAAGTACCAAAATCCCTTTTCGCAAGAAAATAATGCCCTGATAAAAAGAAAGAGGCGCAGCTCATTATGCAAAACAACAAACATTTCCTGCTTTGTAGTGACAAGACGCAGTATCCCTGCACAGAAGAAAGTTAATAAACCTACGAACGGCATTCTTCTTATCATTAGCGTAGACAGGAAGAAAGGGGCCTCGTAAGAGTGATTCCACCACCATACCAAGGAAGCTCATTTATTCTCGACATCCGATTATTTCGTGACTTTACGAATTTCGTAGTGACTTTAAAGACCTACACAACCTTGGAGGGAGCGGGTCGTTATTCCCGATGTTCCCAATGTTCCAGAATAAAACAGAGGGTTGGCATGAGTGTAGAAGCATAGATAAATAATTTCGCTTTAATTTGGTCGCGCACTTCATACAACTGGGAAACAATATGAAACCGTATTTGTTTGCAAATCCGCGATTTTCCGGAGCACTAATTCAATTATGATGAAACTTGTCGTCAGTATGAACTTAGCGCGCCACTCGTTAGGTGCATACTAATGTCCAGGGTGGCTGGCTCGTACGACAAATACTAAAAAATTTAAATCCAAAGTGGAGTATTGCTTCATCGCAAAAATTGAATCTGCACCCTGGCCAGACGATAGATTGTTTTCGAGTCAATTTCGGCGGTCCCTTACTTTGTCGGAGGGCGCCGTTTACAGGTGTGCGGTATGTATTTAAAATGAGCACACGAAAATGTACAGCACAGGTGGTCCAACCAAATTAATACCCGGTCGGAGTCATTGGCTATTTAATCTCTTTTAATGGACCAGTGAAATCAATCAATTTAACGTATAGCAGCCATTGCTCCATTTGTATGTTGGGAAGTTCCACTTCCGCTTCAACTATAGACAACATTCACAGATAAATATAGACGGCTATAGGTAACCGTAGTCAACTAGTCAACTATAGAAAATTGTACACTACTATAGATAACTATATAAAGGATTATATATGGTGACTAGAGACGACTATAGACGGCTATAGATGAGCAATCAATTTGGTTTAGATATTGAAATGTTTTCACTTACCTCATCATCATGCACAATGACTGCTCCTCCTGCAACACGCTCTCGAGATACATCATATCCAGGTCGGATACAATCGCCCCATTGATCACCATTATTTCGTCTCCCTTGATGATACCTGTAAGGAGAAGAAAGATTGTCACATATTATTAAGGATCCTCGGAGATGCATAGATACTGAGGATTTGAGGACTTAGAGGACTGGGAGAGACAACAATGCGGATGCGACCGCGTACAAAGTACGATGAGGTTAAGCTTCTGCTACACCCTGTAAAATGCAAGTCACCTCGCACAAAGGACGCAAGCTGGTTGCCCCGAGAGGATGCTTATCGATAGGCATGGACTGACAACAGTATCCAGGCAAAGGACACATCTTCCGGGAGCATAAATCTTTATGTAAGATCCTATTGAATTTAAAAGCCTCCAGTTTTTGCTGCCTAGCCTTTGTAGCAACTTATTGACAATATTCGATGTCGTCTTTTGCATTCGACGTCCTGGCGACATGGGCTCGTGTGTGGTGGCTTTTGTTCGTACCACCTTTTGTTGCTCAAGAGGGCTGCACAAAAATTTGTCCTGCCCGAGGAGAAATAAATTTTTCTGACAAAATGTAAATTAAGCGAGGAACGGGGGAGGAGTCTCGAAGGTGATCTCGCATCCGAGGATTCGTGGTGCATGAAATTCGAGATGAATTCTGTCCTTCGTGCATTTCTATGATAGCGTGAAGCAGGGAAGCTGCACTCACGAAAATATTTTCTTGCAAATTATTGTTGCTGTCATCTCGTCTATTGTGTAAACGGAGCTGCAGCTCGTTCTGAGCAATTGCAATGAACAATTCCTCGGATTGTGTGCTCCGGGACTGACGCAAGTTTCTTGAAAATTGGCATAAAAAATGAGAGCTTGAAGAAGGCATTAAAAATGAGGTGTGCATTTTACTATTTTGAATAAGAAAAAATTGAGGAAGGACTACAAGAGAAAGATTCACCGCTGAAGAACAGCTCTTGTGTGCTAAACTTAAAAAAAAAATGGCGGCAACAATTATTTGGATTTCTATTAAAATATTTTTTTCTTATTGTTGGTCCTTTCGTACAATTCATCCAAAAGTTCCTTTAAGTAAGTTTAATCAAAAATTCAAAATTATACATCATTTTGTATTCTGGAACTTTAATTTTAATGGTCTTTTCAAAACTAAATTTTAAATAAACTTTTTTTCAATTTTTACGTGTACTTTCTACACAAATTCTTAATGTCAAAATATTTAAGACATGAAATTTAAGAAAAAGATAATATTGAAGTAAATATGAGAAATATTTGAGATATTAAAAAAGATCAATAATAGTTATGTAACAAATTTGTTGATACAAATATAAAGTTAGACCGCCTTACTAGTGTATTACTAGCATTATTATGAAAATTATGTGGGTGAATGTCTTCAGAAAATCATACTCTTACAAGGACCGACTGAAAAGTCCTAAGCCAACGGTATGTATGCGTTTGCAGTTGAGAAAAGTTGAGTGTGGTTAGCATTTATATGCTATCACTTATATCTTAAATACGAGGAAATAGGAAGGGAGCTGTTTATAACCAGTAAAAGTTGCTAGGGATTTCAGCTGCTTTGTGTTTGGCTAGCTTTCCATTTTTCATTGCATAAAATCGGTATTTCGAAAAAGCTAGAACTCCATTTTATTTATATTCAGAGGAGAGCTTAACTTTCATTACTTTAATAGCTCGGATTTTGGAAAAGTTGCTGTTCAGGTGAAAATTTTCTCCGTACTTTTTCACACTATGAATGACCGCTATGTACGGTTCGAAAAACCTCGCTCGTGAAGTCCTCGAACAATTCGCATGTGACCTTGCACCGTGTATTTTGTGCAAATTATCTATTGTAAAAATTTCATCATTTTCATTTTTCAAAATTTATGTTATAAGAATTTTATATACTTGTAGTGCTATATAATGCTATATCAAAGCTGTAGACATTCATATATTTTTTGATTAGCGAAAAGCGGCAGAATAAGCATAGTTGAAATTAATAGGATGGCTTTTGACGAGTTTCTTTGATATAACGACCAAGTCAGGGTATAAACACGATAATTTTTAAACATTGATTTAAAATGTTTTAAAGCTAAAACCTGTTTGCCCTCCCAAAATTTCCTAATGCAATGAGCACCCAATTAAGCCAATTTAGGTAAACATTTTTGCCATATCCCGGGAATTGGAGGTTTTAATGGACGCATATCGTCGCCGCAAGTCAAATCCAGCAAATTTCCCGAATAAATCCAGTGAGGCGTGACCAACGCCTCTCTAATAAGGTTATTATTTTACAGTCCGCGAGACTTTTACACTTTCGCATCAGAGCATTTAATCCAATTTTCCGGTACTTTAGGACTTTACTGCATGGCAAAGTCAGAGATATCGTGAAAATCTAATTACTGGTTTTATCGCTGTGTACGTGTGTGCCGTGGTCGTCGTGCGGTGATGCTGCGATGAAGATGGAGATGGAGGCAAAATCCCGCACTGAAGGAGCTCAAAAGTAATAAGATGAAGCCCATTGCTGTGGGCCATCATTAAAAATGACAAATTAATTAGAAAAGTTTCAAGCAAGTTGTGCAGCTCTTCTCCAGACTCAAACGGTGTCGGTGTGGACCCGTCCTGTTCTCGCGGTTCCGGGAGCCTTGCGCAGGACAAAAAGGGCGGAATTTTTTTCCTACAAATTAAGACAGAATTAAATTTAGTCGTGGATCTGGAAGGTGGATGTTGTGGGCGGTGGATAAAGAGGATCTCTTCCTATTCCACTTTGGTGGGTAATGAGATTCACTTAGACATGCCGTTCCTCGGAGCATTACCCGATCCTTGTGGGAGCTTGCACCGGTGGTGTACCTGACGAGCATCCAGCCGGGCCAATTTGTTATTCTGATAAGAGAGTTAAACAGGTAAGTAACTAGACTCTCCGGCGAACTTCGAAGAAATCCAAGATCAGCTGCGCTGCCGGGCACACAAAGGAAAAACTTACGATAATTTACTCTTATCCTGTGCGTCAGATAGGTAACCTGTCGGATGCCATACTCTGATGTTTCTGTAGTGTTTTAAAAGTACGTAATATACCGTTGTACAGAGGAATGTATGTACATATTTTTCTAGAAGCATACGTGACTTCAAAGTGCTAAGGGCATGTAAAGAGAAATTTAACATTTTTATTTAAATCGTATGAAATTATTTTTGGACCTTTGAAATCGTCTTTATTCCAATATTTCATCCAGCCTAGGGCATATATTCAAATCATATTACCTCAAGTAGTCGTGGGTAAATACAAACTTGAATTTTATTCTAATACCTCAGGAGGATACCAGTGGCTCTCAATTGTCACCTTTTTCTGGTGAAAGGACGGAAAATCTGATTTTTGCTGTATTCAAGAAAGTTAAAAATAAAAAAACTAAAGCTCGGGAAATAGTTCCAATACAAAATTTAAAGTACCTTCTAATTCTAAAAGAAGCAAGTAAATATTCAGAAATTCATTTCACGTTTGCGCAACATAATTCGAGACTAAGCGATGAGAACGTGGAAGAAGAAAAATGAAATCCAACCGCAGAACTTTTTCCGCTAATGCAATACAAAACCGCATTAAATAAAATAAGTACATCGAATGAAGCTTTCACCTCTGTAATCGCCACCTAGGACTTCCCTATACCTGTAATTGTGCACAGTAGGTAATAGTACCACTTTACGGTAGAAAACTATTTTTTTTTGCTCCTCGTGGCAAATGCACTTGGCGATTTTGAATTGTTTCAATAACGTGAATTTTCATGAGATTTCATCAGCATTACGTTCACGTTATTTTACTCACGTTTTCTGCATGGTCTCTTTCGGACAGGTTCTCGACGTTGAATTTTTCGACTTGTTCACGTTTCTGTCCGCCGTCCATTATAAATATGTGTACAGTCTGGTGCACTTTCTAAACTTCTTTCACATTAACCATTCGAGTTTTTCTAGCAGTTAACTTTTTTCAAAATTTCCGTTTTTAACAGAAACAAATCGGACAAATTTTTATACACGTATGTGGCTACATTTAACAGTGGCGGCAATTTACACTTCAGGGATCTTTATAACTAAGTTTTGTTTTGAATACCGGCCTGGTTTTATAGAATTTTGATACTGAACATGCTTAACATTTCTGGTACGATGATCATTCTGCCTCATGAACATTATCCCTTTCCGTCTTATTAAATTATAATACACGAAAAAGTTTATTTTTTATTCTCTGAAAATGAACTTCTGACTGAAAACGACTTTATTATGGTTTCGGTAGTTGAGCAGATTTTGACAACATTAACAAATTTCTCCTTTTTCTTGTCTAGTACGTCATTGTCTTACTGGAACTTCACCGCTTCTTCCAAAACGTTGCAAGATTAGTCCGCCTTTGATTTAGGTAACTGACACCTTTTTGGTTTAAATATATTCAAGATATTCAGTCTATGGCGCTTTTGATTATTATTTATGTAAATTTGTTCACATACCTTCGGATACAATTTAAATTGTGATTTATTAAAACGCTACTCAAAATTAGCTTAAATATAATTTGCATCTTACAAATTTTTATTTAATATTCAATTAAAAAATTTAATAATAGTATAAGTATTTTTGTAATCCTCATTCAATTTTATTCTGAATTCATTTACTTTTAATATCAATACTGTCGCTTTTCTTTGTCATTGATTCAACAATAATTATAATTATATAATTCGCAGAGGTTGCAGATGTTGGGATTGTCTGGGCTAAGCGACAACCACATCGCACAGAGGTTCCTGCGGGAGATTATGTCCTGCCAACTTACGGTGGCTGCCAGTGAGGTAACAAATTTAATTGAATCAAATTGAACGTGGACCGCACACTGCTTAGCGGTGTCTTTTGTACCCAAGAAAAAGTGCTCCTAAGATAAATAATTCCTATTCGATCTTCTCCGTCTACTGAAGACGGATTCTTCTATTTCCGGGAGAACAAAGCGCTTCAAAGCACCTGTGGAACGGAAGCTTCTCGTGGGTGGAGCCAAAGAACTCGGGATTGGGGCACCTTAAAGACTTTCGAATCAATTTAAGCTGTCTGTGAATTCTTTTGATGAAACATCTTGAGAACGACCTGTCCGTGATCACGAGCGATACCTTCAGAATGTTGGAAGATGAAGTAGTAGCGGATATTAGCGGTGGCAAAAGGAGCGCGAGGGGGGGGGGGGGGGGGGGGGGGGGGGGGGGGGGGGGGGGGGGGGGGGGGGGGGGGGGGTAGATTTAAGAGACCACACCATCCTCGAATTCTTTGTAGATAGAAATTACAATCTGCGATATTTAAATGACTCCGCACAGCTCTCAACTGCAATCAGCGGATGTTGCTGGCCCCTTTAATTCAAAGAGGCAAGCTAACAGCAGGGCAAAGGAAGCAAATTGAACGGCAAATTGCAAATAATTTTTCTTTTGCGGGCGCGTCAGACGCGGGATGAGCGTCTTGCAAGAAGGAGTAGTGGATGTAGGGTCGTAGAAGACGCTCTAATCATTTCTAAATGGGGAGACAGGCAAAATCAATTGAGGAATCTTCCTCGTTCGACTTACCGTTCTGCATGGCAACGCTTTTGTCCTCCACACGACTCACGTAACAGCAGAGCTCGTCTTGGCGGTCCGCGTTTTCGATCAACTCAGCCTCGACGGAGAAGCCCCACATTTGCTCCAAGGTCGTCCGCTGGAGCTCCACCTGATATAGGATCTTGGTGCACACTTCGACAAACTCATGATTATGGAGCTGGAAGTAAGAAGGAAGCGAGAAAAAATAAGACGGAGCATGAAATGTAAATAAAAATAAATTTAGCTAGCACTCGGTTTTTGCGAACGATCCGCACATTGAAGGGAACGTCTTCAGTGATTAGATACGGGGGAACATCAATCACTTTGGCCGGCGCTAAGGAGGCAAGCCGGGAGTGGTCAAGAAATCTCCTGCTATGTCGACAGAAGATAAATTGCTATCTGTCGGCGGGTTGACACTCTACCAGTCTGCTGACATTCTACATTACCATTACCGGCTTTCTACAGCCCCACTTCGACTGTTCGCAGTAATATGAGTTATGAAACATGCAAACGAGGAAGAAAGACTTCTCGAGGGATTATCGACCAAAGGCATTCTTCGAAACATGTGATAAAAAACGAATTAACTATTCAAAAACAGATTGAACAAAATAACAATTTTCTCAGAATACAAATTGCAGCATTTGATATAGAAAAGGTCAGACTGAATTGAAAAAAAAAGAATTTTGTGATCTTCTATGGTTAAATAGTATAGTGCTGTTTTTGAGGAGAGAATTTACTCCGAAAGTGGTTACCGATTTACCGACAGGCACACTTTTGGTACTCTATTCACTTCTAGCAAGCTAATAAGTAAGCATTGCATAATAAACAGTAAGTATAATTAATTAAATGTTGAATGCGCGTGGAAAATAAAATTACTAAATATTTACAAAATTTTATATTGTTTGCTTAAGTGTATTCGTGTGTACAGTCAAGGGTTAAAGTCGAATATAATTAGATTCGTTATATTTAAATCTTTAAACAAGCTGTAAAAATTGTATGGTTATTAATTAGATCCTCACAGGCCTTTTGTTTTTTCGGAAACATTCTTTTGATTAAATGAATGAATTTTTAATATTTGGCTTTCTTTAATACCCTCAAAATGATACGTAAAATCGTTCTGTACTTATTCCATTATCATTATTTTCAAAAAAACTGGACAAATTGGACCTATTCACAATATCAAAACCGATTCATATGAAAACAGACATTTAAATACGATTCCAAGCCAGTTGCATGCAAATTACACACAGTAAATGAAATGAAATTAATAGGATTAAAATTTACATATAAAAGAGTTATTAAAATGTCCCAGAATAAAGCTTTTCAGATTTTCTCTTCAAATATAAAACTCTAAGTCGATTTTATATGCTCTGCGTTTTGTAATGGCAGCAATTAAAATTTACAATTATTTTTAAATGGTAAATCTAATTCAAAGAATTAATGATTTTTGATATCATTGAAATATCCACAATAATGATTTCTTGGAAATTTAATTGATTACAAATAGAATTGTTTGCCGAATATGCATTAAAATATTCGAATTGAAATTCTAGGTGCTAGGTGCTATAGTAGCGCTTTCATACTGGAGTAAAAACAGCGAAATTGGTATAATTAGAAATATTAAATTACCGAATATTAAAAAAAACAAGATGTTTCCACAAATTGTATTTTACCTTTAAATAAAAATTATTAAATCCAATTTCTTATCCAAATTTTACTTCATATTTTCTAAAAAATAGGACAGTGTTATGAGGTTTAATCGTACGTGTTTTGTGTATTTTAAAGCCATGGAGTTAGAATTCAAAAGTAAGAAATTCAAGTTCTTTCTTTTCCCGTGCATAGAATAAAAAATTATGATCGGATCGATTTACTTTTATAAAATTATGGTATTTAATTTTTATTTAATTTAACAACTTATATACTGTAAAGATTTTGATAGTTAATAGGTTGAGCCATTTCAAGATTTATTTAAAATTATATATTTTATAAATTTCATGATTTGTGCAACCAAATTTCTAAATAAACTTACAAAATATTTTAAGGAAAATTTAATTTCTTGTCCTATAAAAATTAAAAAAATAGTTCACGGAATTCAGAAAAAATACCACAGGATTTTAAAATCGCTCAAAATATAACTATGTCTTCTATTACATTTTGTATTATATTCTTTTTATTGAAAATTATTCTAGGTGCATGAAAATAAAAAACCCGGAGTATAATCAGACTAAACTTCCTCAATAATTCCATTTTTGTCATGGCCAAGGACTCCACATGTGTAATTTGTTTTCACCTGTCACTGCGAAGGTTAATCGGCTTTTTATTATATAACGTTTTGCAGCTAAATAGTCTTCAAACTTCCCTTTGCATCATTTTAAATCTTTGTGGCACAGGTATTCTAGGAGATGGTATAATCTTAAACAATGCTTTTTATAACAAATGGCTAAACAACATTTTATACATATTTGTAAGAATAACAAAAAAAATTAAGTTAAAGAGCAGACTTTTCATTGAGTAAATTGTAAAAAAGTTAGTCAAGCAAAATTGGGTATATCAAGCCTTACCCTAGGTATCAACTTTACAATTTATCACCTATCCGAGTAAAAATGAACGTACAATAGTCCAACAATGGTCGTACGCATAGGCCCAGTGTTGTAACTTGTAAGCTTTTACTTTATATTTTATGATTTTTTATATTTTATAATTACTATTATTATAGATATTATTTATATTTGAATTCTTTCGTATGCATATGTTAACTTAGATTATTTTATACATTTAAAAAAATGCCATAAATTAATATTGTTTAATTATATTTTCACGATATTCTATCGTATGCCCGCGGCATTGCCGTTGTACGGTCAAAATAGCCGTGGAATGATCGTCGTACGTCGGACGCTGTCCAAAAAGGCTGCGAAACGGTCGTTGCACGTCTGCTGTACGGCCGGGGTAATGGTGAATAGTTGAGGTACGGGCCTGCATCTAGTGAACCTATTCATTATTTTTTACTTTACGACCATTGTATGGCCATCACATAGCCAGAATGAAATTTTGTAAGGCTAAGTTTTTCTGCCAATCGGACCCCTGAGCAAAACTTTTAAACGGAGACTGTCGTACGACCTTACTTCAAATATTAGATAATTTTACTTGGGTAGCTTAAACCGGATTCAATTAATTTTAAAGAAACCACAAAACTCATTAACCTCCATTACGAATTATGCCTAGTTCTCTAAGTGCGTTCAGCTCGACAATAATCAAGTCGATCTCCTCATTTTCACAATCGCATTTCTAGGAGGATGCATCCTGATCCTAATGCGGTTAATTCCGAAAGTCTTAATTGGAAATGGGACTACGAGCCTCAGTTCCTGGTGCGACTGATAACATGGCTAGAGTTTTAGGGATAAGGATATCATATGAAAATTTTAGAAGATGAGTCCGTAATGTAACTGGGTAAAAACAGAATGAACGCCTGAAGACGTGCGGTCGCGGCGCGCCATCTCGGCGGTTGAATAGATTGCGATGAAGTTAACAGGCCCGAAAATACAGCGGCAGCAGCAAGCCGCAGTTCTCACGGTGACACCATTTCACCATTTTCACCATTTCACTTCGCAGACTGCGCGCTGTAAAATTCCTTTGAAGGCCATAATTATCCGGGAGTGCTTTCGTCGTGGCTCATATCATATCTGGATATGCATGGGGAGGCTTTCTTAATATTTCTCCCATTTGTGAAAGTAGATTTTCGGGGGATAATTGGAGCATGAATTTCATGAATTGTTATTTACACAAGATGTCCTCCTCCAGTCGCACTCCTTTCTCCCGGCTGAGGAGAAGAAAAGGAAATGTCGAGTAGACGATTTGGAGAGTACGAGCAGGACTTCATCCTGACCTGGGCCATCCTTACCCATCCTACTCTATTCCAACTCTGCTCTATTTCGGTGGAAACAAAAAAAAATGAAGAAAAAAAACAAAAACAAAATGCTATTTGACTATGAGCCTTGCGATATGAACAACCCTACGGAGTATATTTACATAGATAAGTAGCAAATAGCAACTATAGGGAATCCTCCGGGGACTGCTGAAAGGAACTCTTCTAGATAAACGAAAAGCATAAGTTGGAGTTGTGAGAACGAAAATAATTTTGCCCCTTAGGCCGATTACACTGTCATTTAGCGCGGTGATACCTCTGAAACGACACGAAGATCTCCAATTGGATTCACCGGGACTCAACCCCGGAGAAGTACTTTTACAGGTGTCATGCATTGTTTTCGGGCTTTGTTACTTTGAAACGCTTTAAATAATGTCAAATACCCACATCTAGCCAAGCAAGGCTTTGTCACACGCTAAGTACAAAGGCTCCTCTTACTGAAATTGTCGTATGGGTGTTTCAAAATAGCAGACATGTGGTGGCACTGCGGTTTTAGATAAATTGTTTAAATTGTACGCTCTGTTGTTTTTACTTGTGGCAAGTACACAACTGCTCCACAGAATGGCGAGAAGCATTCTCAAATGGAACTGTCAGAAAGTTAGACGTAATGCTGTGACACTACTGTGGTTTTAAGTGATCTTAGTTTAGTTTTGATTATGAATTCGGTTCATGTACTTTGTACCCTCACAGGTATTTCGTTGACTTAATATGGTCTAGCAGCATTGTATGTATGCTATGCTGTTCTTTATGGTAAATTTATTCCGAACGCTTGAAAGAATTTACTAGCGAGAGTCTCAAGAACACCTCTAGATTTAAGGTAAAACCTACTGCAAAGGAAGGAAGCAACTTGAGTATTTAACTTCTTCACTAGTGGTCAGTAGAAACTGACATTCTGTAGGAATTCTCGCAACAGTAAGTCTCGAGTTGTTTGTAGACGTGTTATGGTTGACATTTCCAAAAACAAGCTAATAAAAGTTAATTATGAGCTGTCATTGAACATCTTCTTTACAATTTGCTGCAAAGTTTCCACAAAATTGATTCCTTATTTTCGAAACTTAACTCGGATTTTTAATACCGATCAGTAAATACTTGAAGTCAGATAAATTATTATTATTATTATTTTTTAATATATTTATTTATAATAACTACCTGAATTGAAATATGGAGTCCTTATCTACAGTATATGTAATTTCAGATAGAGTACCTTAATTTATGGCAATGTTGTTCATAATACCTTTTGCACATTCAGTACATCAGGTTGTGGCTTTTTAACAGATATGCGATAGTTTTATATCCTATTCCAATGTTCATTTTGAGTTTAGTCTTAATTCTCACTGCTGGCATACTTATCAAAGCAACCGCGCTTAATGTTAGTCCTTAGGGATATTTATACTAACATTATACAGTTGAAAAGCACCAAGAGCGCTCATTTATGCTACAATCTACATTTTCTGTGAGGGTTTACGAATAGGTTCTTTTGCAGGAGATAGTTTTTCTTTCATGACGCACAGCAATTGAGGTATTCAAATGGTTCTGACTGATTACCGAATCTTTTGAACCTACGGTTCCGTGTCTTTCATGTCATCTAAAGCTTAGTCCTTAGAGTGCTTTTTTGCTGGTGGGAAACCGTCTGTTAAAAGAAAACTGAGTTATCTAACTCCATTCGAGAATTACAAAAACTTCCAACTTGTATAGCTGACAAAGGAAGGAATCGTAGTGTCCCTCGTCTAAATAAAACCACACAAAATCCTCGATGAAACCACGAGTAATACCGCCCCTGGCTGTGGCTATAACTCCTTAAAACGAGTTTCAGTGAATATCTTGCCGGGTTCGGGTGGCTCCGCAATATTTCTTCTTTTTTCGAACTAGATGCATGGAGCCATCCCGGGATTCATGGAGCTGCAGCGCCTGGATTTCCTTTGTGCCGGGTATTTTTTCTAGCTTCGAGTGCGATAAATTTCCGTAGAACTAGGAGCTGTGCCAGCGCAGCGAGCGCGATAAAGAACGGCCCTCGGAAGGGCGGAAGGACCGAATCTATTGCATCACTGGAGACATCCCGATCGAATAATGACGACAATAAGAAAAACGACTGGGGTGAGGCTCATCCCGGCTACCTGCTGTTCCGGCGAGAATTACCGTGAGATATTACTCACATTCAGGGCTATAACAACATTTCTCTATTTGCGGCAAAGAAATGGACAAGGTACCTACTTAGCCAAGTGAAAAATGCTTGTCCTTGTAAGCTTTCAAGAGATTTTCGTCGGCCTCCTCCTGGGGGAATTCTTTACCGTAAGGTAACCTCAAGCGGTGAGCGCCATAGGTGTTGAATTTATTAAATTTTCAGGTGGTATTAATATTTCACAGTAATTGGCGCAAGCAGAATTTGTCGCGGAAGCACAGAGCAGAAAACGCAGGAATTTGATTCTATTGATTTTTAAATTCCTATCATAGACTGTTTTTTTTAAATTTATGTTCAGTGTGTGTACTTTTACATATCTTTAAAGCGTATTGTGCGCAAAAATACTTTATCTGCTAGTTTTATAATAATGCTATAATGAGTGCCCTACTAATACCATTTCTATTTTCCTCTATGAGAAGTAGCACTGTACTCGTATCCTAGTGGAATTAGTAGACTTTTTATTTAAATATTTTGCTGTAGAAGCTCTGATTAAACAAAATAAATCCCATTTTAGAATCTGGCTTTAATCGAATTGAATGGAATTACTTAAATTTAACTGAAAATTATATAGGACTTATGTGCTCTTGTGGTATAAAGAAAGTCATATTATTAGCTTCAAAATGGAAAATTTGCTTTTTGATATCACTTATAATTTCTATACTTCAATCTTAGTTATATTACGTTATTATAAAATCCTTTAAGCCATTTTTTGAAATGGGAAAGATGTTCCAATTTAAATCCCGATTTCAAAATAAGGAGTCGTCCGGAAGGTTGCTTTTATACATTCGGATGGTGTGCGGACAGTAATTTCCTCATACCTCGATTAAAATGAGTTCAGATAGTTCGAAAAGGACTATAATCAGGAAAGAGGGAACGGGAAAATATATTTTGGATATTTTGTAAAGCTATCGAGATCGATGAAAGCGCTTTCCCACCTCCGAGGGTAATTCAGAGTGAGAAAAGCTTAAGTGATGAAAGTCATAGGCGCTAACTTAAATTTTCTGGACGGCATCAATATTTCACAGTAATTGGCGTGAAGGAATACGAGGGTCCGGGGATGTGATGGAAATTTATGTTCGCGAGTGCTTGAAATTTTCATAGTTAATTCCCATTGATCCCTTGTCAACAGAATTGACACATTTTGTGATTCAGCGCAAATACCTTGTCCTAGGAATCCTGACAATGCCTTCGCTTTTTTCCACCTATTCTGACAATGGAGTTGGCAAAAGTCAAAACGAAAAGCACGTCATTACGTGTAAAATTGGTCCCACATTCCCTGCTGCGGACCGGGAACGAAAATTCACATACATTCAATAACTGGGTTGCCCTAAACAATCAAATATTTGCTGCGAAATTGTGAACTAATCAGTCAGCCGAACCCGGACACGAGCCGGGCTAAGGGGGATTCCCCCCGAAATCTGAGGGAGCTCCTCAGGGACTTGGCGAAGTTATTAAAACGCTTCAAGCGGGACCGGAGAGTCAGTGGGAACCAAGTGCACAAACAAAGCATTCGATGAGGACTCTCTGTGCCAACACTTGAAGCAGAGAATCCTGGTATCCGGGAGTCCGGAATCCAGGAATCCAGACATAGGGCTCTCCACGGATTCCCCTATACGTGTCAGTTGCTATTTTTCCGCTTGCAGCAACCCGGCTGACGTCGCGCCACGCCGCAAGTCCGGACCCAGCGACGGGTTAATGCGCTGTTGACACAGAGGAAAGTTTGTCTTGCAATACACCGACGTAATGACGCCAGGCTTATGTCGATAATCGCAGATGTTGGAGATTTTATGCAAATTCTTGCCAAGTAATCAAAGTTGCTGCATCTTCTTCGCGATTAAAACAATGACCATCGTATTGCGCCGGACCGGCTACTTGTTGGCCAAGCACATCGATGCGAAACAGTGATCGCAATTTCAGGTCAAAGTTGTCAAGTTTTTTTTAACACAGTTTGAAATTACAAAATTTAAGTTTAATTAGTATAGTAAAATTACAAATGCAAAATTCATACGGGCCCGTTAAAAAATTTACTAAACAATTATCGATAAAATTATTTATAGTTCGTGTGATAATTTTTGTGTCACATTATAAAAAAAATCTCTAAAAGAACAATTATCTGCGTGTAGTTTAAGGAAATTTTCGATTCCTTCTTGTCAGATTAACCGAATCTAAGATACGGTCCTAAGAACTATTCCATATTTTAAAATAAAAAATAAATACGATAAAATATAGAACAGATCTTAAACCGAGGAATATCGTGAACAAGATTGTGCTAGTGTTGTGTTATTTTTTCTTTATTGTTTCACCGAAATTGAAATGCTTTATAATTCTTCTAGTAAAAAATTCAGAAATTCATCTTAACGAGACAATAAAATAACTGATAATAAACGGATTATGATTACTTCTGAAATGTATGAGGGTTAGTGAGCTTTATTACTATGCCAGACTTCGGCTTGATTTAGCCCGAAGAAATTCGACCCTGACAAATGCACAGATGGACGGACAAACGAGAAATTCTATAAAGGTTCTGTTTATGCTTTTGACATTGAGAGCCCTAAAAGGTCTGTATATATTATTTAGTTAGAATTGAATACTGAGAAATGCTATATAACTTTCTATATTTATAACGTATTTATAAAAATGCTTACCAAGAAGCACATAAAGGCATTGACTGTTTTAATAAAGTCGAAGATAATTGAAGAACTGTACCCTAAAATTAAACACGTTTGAAAAGAATTTTGAGCTCAGATTATGATGGATTTATAACTTCCTGCTACTACCAACTTTGGCTTACAAGATGGTATTTTGTGAGTGTAGAATGTTAAACATCTACCCTCTCGACCCTTGTGGGTATGTTAGCTAGAACGAATGTCGCTATATCTGTTTATGTTCCATGTTGAATACTAAACATACAACTTAAATTCTATGAACATTACCAAGAAATATCATTTCTATCATGAGATAACAAGCCTCAATTTTTATTAAAGTTGAAGACAAGGTAATTAGGGCTGAAATATGCGCTCCCAAAATTGGCTATAGGGACAAAATATCTCTATGAAATTTTCGAAATTGATCAAGAAATCATTTGAAATTCTTCCTGTCACTCGAAAGATGGTCGCATTGATAAACGATATCGGGGAGAAGGCATCCGTCATTACTGGTGCCAAAGTCCAGAATCCTGCGTCCTCGTCCAGAAATTGGCATTACGAAGAGCTATAATTACGTAAGCGCTGTACAGAGTTGCCTTCGGTCGAAATTGCGGTCAGGTCAAAGTTTTTCCCGTCTGCAATTCGCAACCGCCGACGACAGCACGGCGCCTACTTCCCTTCTGCCGATAAATTCTCTAGAAAATTCCAGAAATAAATCTGCTTTAAGGCGCGGGCAGACATGCTCCAACATGCCATTGTCCAGAGTGGTGATATTTATGTACTATAATTGGAGGAAGCTTGGCACCTTTAATGCAAGTGCCGGGGCAGTGAATTATTCTTGCGGTCCCAACTCTCAGTTATTCGGTTGATCTGCTTTAAGAAGACGCAGATATTATCTTCAGATAGCATCAACCAAGACCGCTGTCAGCTTCTTGAACAAAGGGACTTTATGCCCTAAGAGATTGCAACAGTTTAAGACTCATAAAGTTTTGACGACTCTTGAAATGAGCTCTTACCAAGAACCCGCGGGCGGGTGGGGGAGATTTCCAGGTATCTTGACGAAGTTACCTGACCGTAACCCATCAGGAGGACACTCTTCCCAAATGTCCTGGTCGATTTGAACGAGGTAACTTGGAATTGGCTCCGTCTGTTCAAAGTCCGGTCTGAGATGTATTTGTTATTTTGATAAATTGAAAGCACTCGAACCCTTCAGCTAAACTATGTAATTACTTAAAACTCTCCCAAGATCAAGGAGTCAGTAAACCGTTCCTCCGATATATGATAACCTTTTTATTGACTCTGGGGAAGAAAAAGAAGTTTGAATGAGGGATAATGAAAAAGGTCATCCTAATAATGAGCCTCATAGGAAACGTTCCCTTTTGTTTGCTTCTACGGCAGAGTGGTCTGGTATTGTATGATGGATGCATGACCCCCGTTTTGGGGCCACTCAGGACGCGCTATGATTTCGTCAGGAGATTTCTTTTTGTTTGCCAGAAGGGCATCCATCATCTTCGCAATAGACGTAAGTGGGAGTGGTTTTCTTAGTTTGGTTTTCAAAGGCACAATAGCAACAGATGTCTGAGCAAGCCTTCGCTGATAACTGACTTAATTACAAAGATAACTTTTGGCGACAATTACCTGTCAAGTAAACAAATGTAGCATCGCCCTACTCTGCTTTATTTATGGCTACTCACAATTATTATATCGCTACTATAGCTTATGATTGGCAGGTGTCTCAAGAACTTAAATTTATGGGCTTTCTCATGAGAAATTAAAAAATTTTAAAGCTAGAGATTTATCCACTTTAACGATTGTAAACTGACATTGAGATCAACACTGCATTTGAAATGACTAGCGAGTAAAACATTTTAAAATTTTCGCGGCAAAAATGAAAGTAAGTGCACACTTTTTGAAGTTATTCTTAACTTGTTTCTACATTCTTCATGTTCTTCAATTAATTTGTTATATTATTATAAATAATTACGTTGCTAAATCGTATATAGCCTTCAAACCTATCAAAAAATTAAATAATTCTAAACTTCTCAATACAAAAAATTACTGAATGAAAAATTATTTAAACATTTCTAAACACTTGCCAAACATTTCTTCAAATTTTATGCCAAATACCACAAGCTAATGGTGCAACTATACTTGTAGCTAATATAGCTATGATTAAACGCTAATAAAGCTCTATGACTCGAGTGCAAAATATTTCGAGAGTAGTATTACGTACATGAGTATACGAGTTCTTGTTTGTATTTAATACTTGTATAAAACTTAATTTCGACTTGAGTGTTTAAAACAACGGACGTATACAATTCGACTTTTTCCATATTAACAAGAGAGAAATCGGAAAGGGAAAAAATTTAAATTAGGGAATGCTAACTTTAAAAAAAAACTTTATTTACTAAATTGACAAGTAATTCGCGTCGGTGAAATAAAGATATGCTTTTAATTTGCTCATTAGTGCAAACTTTTCACGAAATGTTTCAAAAATAGACTACAGAGAGTGCAATAAACGAGCACATGGACCTCACGTCGTGAACATGAATGAATGAATGAATTTAACAAGGGTGCGAATATCAAGTGAAATGTGTCTGCGTGCTATAACTCTTTTAAATTCCCATTTATGTTTAGTGAAGGGAAATTGTGCATTTATTATTATTATTATTATTATTATTATTTTTTTTTTTGTTATTAGCAGTGGAAAATAATTTCATTTTTGAAGCAAGCAAAGAAATGTTTTATTTTGAACTCAAAATAAGAATTTAATTGTTATTTTATTGTAAATTATACTTTTCGATTTTGAATTGCAAAATTATGGGGAGAATTTTCTGTACACTCGTATTTAAAATCTGAACTGGTTTATTATAGAGCATTTCTTTTGGTATGAAAAATGTTTTAAAATATTAATAAAATGCTTACTCAGTATGAATGGTGACAAATGATATCAAATTTACTACAGTGCTTACATAAGTCGTAAATTATTATAAAAAACGCTGCCTTGTTTAGGTTATACGATTAAAATTTTAAATTTCGTTTTTTTCCTAAAAAATAATAATTTTTATTCTGTTATGAAGCTTGCGAGTGAAATTTATTTTAGCGTAACGTAAAGAATTTAATAAAAAATCCATCATCGACTCAATAGCTTCTAAATATAGCTACTCCTAGGCAAATTGTACAACATTCTATAAGAGTCAAATATTCGTTTATTTTCTGTACTAGTAGGCCCATGCGAATACTTCGCACTTAAGGGCAATCATGTGTGTAAATTGGGCGCATGTTCAAGAGGGACAAAAGGATTACAAGTAGCATTTAACATTTTTAACTTTCTTGAAGCCGCCTGCTGCAATTATATTTACAGAACCTGGAGAATACAATAAAAAGCAATTTAATTCACATTTAACAATTAAATATTTCCACAACAACCCTCTTAGGAAATTTATTTTCAATGCTTAAGCGAAAGCGACTTACAAAAGCAATGCACTAGATCAGTTGATTCGTTTATAATTCGAGTTTCCATATCGACGTATGCTTAAAGGAAGATGTCATGGTGATTCATTTTACTTGTAACTTCAATGCAATGTAGATTTTTGTAATTTTTGTACAAAGATAATGTTGTAGCAGTTTAAGACCACGTGTCTTTCTACCACCGCGAAGTTTTGAGTCTGCATATATCGCATTAATGGGGTTTTGTCGTCTGTGAGGGATCGTTACGGTCAGAATTTTAATAGAAATAATACATTTGATGATCTAGGGAAATAGGCTTTTTAAACGCAGACATCGCCTGTTAATATGATTAAGATTTACGTCTAGGTCTCAAATTAAACATTCTTTGTTTAAGCAGGCGGAAAATTATTTCGTTTGGGGTATAAATTGGTTCCTTACATTTTCAGACAAAACCTGTATCTAGTGTTTGTTGGAGGAGGAGCAGGGATGATTCTTTGAAGGTCGAATATTTCCTAATTCCTAGGTTGCCTCTTAAACACAAGTCATGCCCACTAATTTTCTAGCGTTAGTTGAAGCGTGAAATTTTACGAAACCACCGGAGGATTAATTTGATTTGGCTTAAATGTACCGAAGATAAGAAGACATCTATGTGGTATAATTGTAGAACTAGTTCGAGTTGTGTAATTTCAAAATCACTGCAAGTTTGCTATACCAGGAAGGACCAAGTGTTGACGTGCCAAATGCCCATAGAACATATTGCAAATAGACAGGTACTTACGTAATTTTCAATCAAATCATTGCGGTGCGGAACAAAGTAGTTGTGGTCCTCCATGTCACGTCGCTTTTTCACCCGAATGAAGTGTTCCATTGGATTCAGGTTCTTCTTGGCACAGGCAGCCGCCAGGAACTCCTCTACAGACATCGCATCACGAATGTAGACCGTCGCGTAGTTGTTGTCGGGCAGGGCTACCTTGAAAGTTTTCTCCTGTTCCTCTCGTGAATTCATCTGAAATAAGAAGGGGACACGACAGGTGAGACCGAGATTCAGGGAGGTGCATAAAATGGTAGAAAATAAGCGGAAATTTGAAAATAGATGAAAAGTCAATAAAAGTCTCTAGAGCAATCTCCGAGGTCCATAGGTATGCTGCAATAATTCAATTATTTGCAGAGAGGCCGGCTGTCTTGTAGGCGGGATGCTGTGCAGATGAAACTAGGTGAAACTAGGTCGGTCCGCGGCTTTTCGTAAATCTGCTTTGCATGGTGACAGGAGAAACGCACACCCGCCGCATTGGTCTTTTATCGATTTTTAATTTTCATTTCCGAAATGGTATGAGGATATAGCCCTGCGGGGAATTTATCATTTATTGGGAAAATGGTGTTGTGGTGTAGGTCGACGGTGTGATTGGGTGGGAATAGTATCACCAATTGAGAGCGAAATATGCAAAACTTGATTATATCCACCTTTTAATTGTTCCTGACATTAATTAATCTGTTTATCGCAGTTTTCGGTAGGGCTGATGGTACAGATGATTACTTTTATGTGAACGCGTATATATGGGCAATATCTCACACGGTACTAGGAGACCAAACTCGCGAATTGATTAACATGTACCAAATTAGATTTTCGATCCTCGTGGATGTGTGAGATGAGGTAATCGCACTTGTCGCGTTCAATTTTACTACTATCTCGTAAAACCGCGTAATGAACATTATTTTGACGTAATCTATTCACTGTAATTGCTGCAGTTAATTTAATTTCAATTCAAAGAAGTTCCAGCAGCGCATAAATTACATTCAGGTTTGATTTAATCGCCATTTTATGGAAGGATGATTCCCTGTGAAAATTTATTAAAATGCGACGATAAAAAAGTTTATATTCCTTTTGTAAACTTTGATGAGAGCCGCTTTGTTTGTCTTGCTCACTGAAAATTTTCATTTCGGGGTGAGGTGTATGTGCTGGGGATTTCTGCTCTCTAGTCAGGCTGGTGTACGCCTTCTTCAACACAGAGGACATTTTTATAGATAGGACTTTGCAAAGAGTTCTTTCTTTTATGAACAAATTTGGGAATTTGCCTCCGAAAGGGGAAATTACGTCAAGTACAGAGCTATGCTTGTCCATAAAGATAAGAGAATCTTATAAGTTTCACAAACAAATAAAAGGAAAGCCCTTTTCAGGCGGAATGCTCTGCAGGCTTAGACGTACTTTTGCAATTTTCATAAAACTAGAAGTAGAATTGTGTACACACTTAGCACTGGTAGCGTCCAATAAACTGGCTCTGTCCGCTAAACTTGTTTAAATTCATGAATCATAAGATTACGTTTTTATTACCAAGGGTGCAAATAGGATCACTGCTTGAATTATTCCCAGCTCATTACTGAATGTTCCGAATCAACTCCTTTTAAATATAAAGTGGGAACATGTGTTTTTTATAAAAGTACTTAGAATTTTAATTATGAACGATTGAATGATTTTAAAACATTCTTACAGGAATTTTCTTATTTCTCTAGGAGTGTTAGGGTTAACTGACTACATCATAAACAATTCCATATTTTTAAGACGAATAAATTACTTGAAGACATTTTCTTATTTTAAGCTTACTGTTGCTATTAATATTCGTTGTAAGACGGAACTAAAAATTATATGGCAGCTCTAGGTTTAAATCGATTCTATTTTATTTATTTTGTTGATTAATAATTTTTTCTATGCTATGTGAGCATTAGCAAAGTAGAATTTTCTTATTTATTTCTATTACGAATTACAATTAACAGCGATCCCAAAAATTAATCAATTAAAACAAAGTCAACTAAATTTGAATATGTTAATATTGTTCATTGCGTTAGACATTTTAAAAGACAGAAACATATTTTAAAACAACATTTTTGAAGAACACTTTCGCGCACTTTATGGCAATTGGACAGTATCCGAAATTGTTGAATTGTTGTTGAAAAATTATTTAAAGTAGTAGTAGTTATATGAGAACTAGCAACTAGGGGCTTTCAGTATGCCAGCGTCCACGACATTTCCTGTATTTCCAGGAACCAAGTTATTAAGCCACGTCTGACCACCCAGCAGCAGTTATGGATTCCTGGAAGATCAGGGAATGACGTCAGCCAGCTGATGCTCCCTCGGTATTTGACTTTCATTGAAAGGGGCCAGTTATGGTCGGGAAAATATAGAAGTAGTTTAATTACTTTAAAGGTCACAGAAGTTCTCCTGATAATTTAATATTTTAAAACTAGTTCGAACAAATTTTAATTCACCGTTAAAAAAGATCTCATAGTCTCTCCTGAGATTACACTAAAATGCTTTTATTAAAATTTACATGTAATGACATTTATAATTATTGAATTTGTATTTTACTTTTTTTTACTTTTAAAAACATATTTTAATTGCTTTTCCAAAATCATGAATTTAGTTCAGGGCTGTATGCTTTAAACATTTTTAAACGAGTCATGAATCAATTCAAAAGGTCCATCTTGCTGCGAAGTGGAAACGTAATTCCTCGAATGGCAGGAGGCCATTTCCGATATTCACCTAAGAGCGTCGAATCATTTTAATAACGTGCAGTAGCACAAATCAAACATAACGTTTAACGATACGGAAACTGCATCTACGTCCACTGAACTGGAAATCTGCTGAAAACCCATTCCCGATAGCATCGCAATTGTAATTATGGCCCTGAAATGGATGACTGGATGATTGTGTGACTCCTGCCGAATCCTTTTGGTTTATTATCATTGGCGGAATCGACGGCTTAGTGCGCGACAGTCGAAATGACTGGATTACTTGGAAACAATAAAAATATCAGTGAAACTGCCGATTGCTCGAAGTACCCACTTTACCACATTTAAGCGCAATTCAAAGGAAATTTTCCGGGTTCGTATGAAAAATGATGGTATTCCATAAACTGGGTGAGAGTGGGCCGATTAACCATCTTTTGTTTAAAACCATCTTTTTGCTTTTTTGTTGCCTCCCACAGAGCTTAAAATTTAAAAAATCCATATTAATTTGTTTGTAAAATTAACATCGATGAAAGCATATCCATACATAAATTTTTTCTTTTTTCCCTCTCAGAAATCCTTATTGAATTTTAACACTTATGTTAAATGATCCCTTTATCTATCGCCTTCCTACATAACAGCTGTGCTTTGAATTGTTAAAGAATTCAGAAATTCAATTACAAAGGCAAATAATTTCTCTCACCGTTCCTGGATATGAATGCAACTGCTGCTAGTATAAAATTGGAAATTATAGTTTATAAACTAGAGATGGGGTTCTAACTCCATAATTGACATTTTTTCTAACTCCATAAAGACATTTTCATTCTGTTTTTATGTTAATATCGATGTGTAATTAAAAACAAAATATACTACTTCGTTTTTTGGTAATTCATTACTCTATCCTATGAAATATCCTCCAGGAGAAGTGAAAAATTCGAATCCAAATTCGAAGCCGAATTAGCAAGTGTTCAGTAAGCCAACTCAAACTCCAACATCATCGAAAACTATTTCAGTTTTTGTTGTTTTGATATAGTTAACAAATCTTCTAAGGATTAAAAGTAGTAATAGTATTAGGAAAATCGTTGTCAGTTTTGTTGTTACTTCCTCAGTATTAATACAAAATCCTATTCCAATGAAATGTTAAGCATTTTGGTTTGTTTGGGCAATTGTCAAAACGTTCTGAAGTTTAAAACGTATGCATTCATAAAATCCCAATTTGCATTCACTTAGCCAACACATGTGCATTGGTTGCTCTTTGTTAAAAACTCTGAGATTGAAACAATAGCAATCCCAGCCTAGCATTGCCACTTGGGGATAAACACAGATTTTACATAAACTAGCACAAAACGTCCCGATTTCCTGCCTATTCCGGGTGATAATTTGTGTTTTTTGGTCGATTCTCCGCATGGGGAAGAGGGGAGGTGTCTGGCGAACATGAAACATCCATCGAGACTCCAGGATCCAGGGCGCACCAAGTCAATATTGCTAGCCTCGACAATTATTTCGTCCTGAAATCAATGGGGCAGAAATGAAGGTACCCCTGGCGACAGTTGTTAACTTGCAGGCTTTACTGCTTTTAATTACCTTACACATGCGGCGAGTTATCGCATGTGATTTTGCCGGATAGCATCGATGACCACAATGCAGGGATCACAAGGACCAGGGTCACGAGGTCTTCGGCGCCGAAGTATGGGATATTAAAAGCTCATTATCTTTATTACAAATTCCTGTTTCCGAGTTTCCCCGAGTTTCCGAGAAAAATCCCAATCTGCATGTAGTTAACTCCCCTGGTCCGCGGCTTTTCACTCAAAATTCTAAGAATTTAGAGCGGAATTCGGGAGCAACTTTACATACCGAGGACGAAGTTTCCTAGCCATTAGCCGCTGTCTAGGCGGATCCCCCTGATATTATTTTATTGTTCATTATTATCGTGACAGCGGTCCAGTACCGTACCTTCGGGTGGTGGATCCTAATCCTCCGCACAATTGGAATGCTTTTCGGGTTTTATACATTTTTTTTTGCGTTTCGGCTAGCTAACAAGGAAATGTTTCAAGCCCGGGTGAATTACAGTCACCTTTTGCCCTGCCCGCGCTCAATCGATTCGAAATTGTTGTAGTTATTACGTCGGCTGGTGCTACATTGTTTTTCGCTTTCGCTCTTCGTTTTTTGCCCTTCGCTACCCTATTTTTCGGTGGGAGAATTTTTCATTGCAGGATTGTAGCCCTTTGCCGGGACCGTCGCATTATCCACTTTTATTTGCTCCCATTTTACTAGTCTCCGAGGATATTTTGTTTATTTTGATTGTGCTTGGTTGTCCAAATGTTCGTGTTATTCCGTGTTGAACATGAGATTTTCAGAATAAATAGACAACATTTTCTGGCGTAATTTTAGAAGGGGTGCCACGGTCTAATGGAAATTTATTTTACGTAATTGCCGGGTAGGTTACGTGGTAGGTTTTTTGGAGAAAACGATAGGAGAGTATGTAATCGGAATATATTTCGATATTATTAACTTCTCAGTGTTTGTTTTTATGTTGAAAATTTAATTTAGTGAATTAATTTTCAAAATTCGATCAATATTAATGTATTGCTTTGAAGCCTTGAAATTAATATCTAAAGCATAGAGCCCTGAGGTCGTTTACTTTTATATTATTATGTATTTAACTTGAATTTCGTGACGAGACACATGTATCATTTTAATAAGTTACGTAAAGTAAACCAAGCTATGAAGTTCCAATACCAGAAGATATAACACTGCATAAAATAGGAAAATAGAAAGTGATATTGGTGTCAAGGAAAGACGAAAAAATTAAGTGTGAGTTATACTCGCGCTTTGAAAGTATTTGAATTCAGGTAGTATATCGTATATACAAATTATTCATATAACTAGTATATTATTCATATAAATAATAATATATATTTCAACTGACACATATTGGATTGGTGTATTGCATATGCGCAGGTATAAATATAAATATAGAATTTCTGTTTCCATTTGCACTTTCTCTTCATATATTAGCCCGCAAATACTTATACTTTTTGCTTTTAAATAGGCTTATTTCAATAAAAATTTGTTATTTGAATATTAAACGTTTTCTCCATTTTGTAATAACAAGCATGATTTCTAAATTTATGATAGTTTTCTTGCAATCTCTATTTATTTATTTAAGAAATCTAAATTTTCTTTATATTTTCTCATCTATGGCAAAAATTTAGAAGTTGGAATGCCCAAATTACTGTTCCATTAAAACAAGTATATAAAGTAAGATTAATAAGCGTATTTCAACTAATGTAAGTTATTTTCCGTGAAGAAGATAGTTTTTTATAAGTTAATTGAACTCGACGACCAAAATAAAATAGGTAGAATCCACCCAAAGGCAAACAATAGTTGAGGAACTTTGGTAGATATTTGTCCCCAAATATTTCGACTGGCTTCACCCTTTTGTTAAACTTTCAAACTATTTTTTGTTAAACTTTTCAAACTAATCTAAACCTTATAAAATTTTAAATAGTCATACTTACAGGAAGAACGAATTATTATTGAATGTAAAATTTATCAAATCATATCCGTGCACATTTTTTATCTGCAATAGTTTTCGACTTCGTATCACTTTTTTAGCCTCTGTCTATCTCCTAGTATATAAAAACGATTTACTATAAATTTTGTATATAGGTTTCTGTAAGCTTTTAAATTTTAATTGTTTTAGAATGCTTTGAAAAATGCATTTGATGCATTTCTATCTTTCGCTTATTTACTAAAATCATTTATGGCAGTTTAATCAATCGAACGTTTTTCTAGCACTGACTCTAGTACAATTCAATAAAATATAAAATTGCCAGACTAATGTAAAATCCAATGTCTGAAGGCACAATAATTTAAGATTTATTTTAATCCAGTCCGAGCTCCTGTGGGAACAATTCTGTAATTTTAGCAACAACAAATCTTTGAGGAGAATTTTTGCTGCATAACTCATTCTTCCTTGAAGCGTAGCGGAAGCAAAGAAATTCATAAAATTGTCGGGGGAAAGTTTTTGCGGGGGAATTTTAGCAAAATTGCAAAACAACTTAAATTCATCCCATTCATGATTTAAAGGTTCCAAAAGTACTTTCCAAAACTCCCTAAAAATTTCTGCTGAATTTTATTGGGATTCCGGCTAAACTGTTTACTTCAATTTACGAATTCAGATTCAGTTCTGCACCACTGGGACCGGAATGCTCTCGTTAAAATCCAGGCTATATCCAGCTCGGTCGTCCTCTATTTTAGATTGGACGTGGCAATGCAAGCTGAAAGTTACTAATTTTATTTTACCGGATAAACTAATAATTAGCACTTCAATTAGTAACTATAACATTACTCTGGACTTACAATTTGAACATAGAAACGATATTAATTCAATGCTTTAATATTTCCCTCTATAAAACAAACTAATCTTAATATTCATGTAGTAATTAATTCGTAAACAGAATTTATTAAAAAGGAAATTAAAACCTATTTGAATACGTGAAATCATGTAAGAAATAACATTTAATAACCTTTTTTAAAGCAGATTTTGTTTATAAAAAGAGCAGAATTTTCTCATAGGGGACTGGTTCTGTTTGCAAGATTGGAAAGTATGATCGATAATAGCGGACAATGGGAACTGTGAGCGATTAGCCAGTATGATAACACAGAAAAGTTTACAAGGATTAGAATGGATCAAGAGTTCTATAAAGAATTCATCCAATAATTCTAGAGTATTTATAAATTAGTAACAAAAGGGTAGAGAGATAAACAACGAAAATGTATATGTCATATTTTAAGTTAACCTAAGGGCTATGAGACAGGAGAGGCCCTATCGAAATCTGTCGATAGTTTCCAGCAATGTCCGAACAGATAAACAAACATCATTATAGAGATAGAAAATTTCTAAAAATTGCTATTTTGGTATTCCAATTTGCATACCTACAACGCATGTCCTTTTCAAAAAATACTCAGAGGTCAAACACGACTTTGTTTCTGTGCTTTTGCGCTAATTTTGGTGAATTAAAAAAAAGAGTGGCGGTTTAATAAATATTTAGTTACTGAATGAGAAAGAATTTTTATTTCCAATTACAATTTAGCTTAATCAAATTCCAATTTGTTTTAATTAAATTTTTATGTTACAAGAATGAAATATTTGTTTATGTGATTGTTTTAGTTTTTGTTTGACGTGCGTTGCAGTATTCAATATTGGTAAATAGCGATTTTTAAAAGCATTCGGAATTTCTGATCCACACTACATGTAGAAATTATTTTTTATTAAACGCAATTAATTCCACTTTTTTATTCTTCGTTTAATTAAGCATGAAAAAGACTGTATTAGAAAATTAGAAATTCAGGAAATTAGCCTGTCGTAACAATTTTTATTTTTTATTTTGTTATCTTCGTTTTAGAATTATTGCACAGTATTTTGAAGCAAATTTTGATTGGCTGAAAATGTAGACAAGAGTCTGGTTGTTGACATGTACCTACACACTTTTTTATAATACCCTTATTTTTACTACTGATTAGTAATTTGGCAATATTCTGGATTGCACCTAGAGAGACTTTGAGATATTCATTTATTAAACAAATTTGTTATTGTAGTTGAAAAACTGAATTTTTAAAAAAATCAAGCTAAAAGAAAAGAAGTAGTCAGTGAGATAGGATACTTACTTGCATTGATCGACGACTGGATCCACTATTCGATCTCGAGAGCAGAGGCGGTCGTCGTTTCGTAGCACCTCGACCAGCCAGGAGGTTGTTGAGCAATGAAGGCGATCTGGCGCAGATAAACGCGTGGAACGATGATACCGTAAAGACTCCGAGCTTGTTCAGGGTGTTCTTCGTCGGGCGTGATACGTGAGTTAATAACGACTGAAAGGAGAAAAGACGATTTACTTCTTGGTCGACGGTACACGGAATCGTATTAAGAAAATGTTAAAACCTTTCCTTTGAACTATGCGAAGGGGGCGAAAGTTGAGAAATCTTTTTCTGCAGATTTGCGTTGAGGCAAATTATCCCAACAGCCATTTTTTCGGATTTCCATGCTGAATAGAGTGGATACGCTTAAGGGGTCCTTGCTTATAGGTGTTCGCTACACCGCCCTATACAATTTATGGGAATAAGACATAGCCGGGATACATGCGCCGAATCAGTTTTTCTGCCCTGTCAAGTGAATAATTTAGTCCCGATGTCTACCTATACGGTTGACTGAAATGCTTGATAGCGGATAATCCCAAAATTACCATCCTTAAATCCTTGCCAATAAAACATGAAAAGAATATTGAATTCGGGTTAAGAATTTTCGCAGAGTCTCTTGTTCAATCACTTCGAAACGAGGCGTAGGACAATTTCGAAGTTTTCACGCCACCGTAATGGTATAAGTAACACGCCGTGCAAAGTTACAGCTTACATTGTTGAAATTGCTTTTTTATTTACCAGAGGTAAACAACAGATTTAATCTCGTTAGGGAAGAAACTTTGTTGGGGTTGGGTTACAAGATAATTATTTTACACCGAAAGACCAATTTAAGCATCCTTGCGGGATAAAGTTAATAAAATCCATTTTACTTCCAAGAAAGGGGAAAGAATTAATGATGACAAATTATGCAGGACGTGCTTTCGCGTAGTGTATTTACGAACAATTCAATTCTTGCCATTACGTCTCGTTCGCTGTTGTGGAAGGCACATCGAGACTTAATCAATTGCAAAGGGCCATTGCTCTAAAATTTGATTTAGAAAATGCGGACTTCTTTTCTACTTTTAAAAAAATATTTACCATTCTACGTTTGTGAGCAGAGCTTTTTGGAGTTTGAGGGGTTCTGAAGTAGCAAGAAAATTATTAGAAGCACTCATCGTACAACCTATTCCTACTGAGTCTGTTCTACTTTATCTCTTATATTTTATGAATCCAAATATGCAAGGTTTTTAAAGAAACTTCTATCCTTAACTTTGGAGATTTTGCTGTCCACCAAAGATTCTTTAACCATCTCAGTCTTATCATTTAGGTACTATTTAAGTATTTTCAATAAACTTTCGTAGCCTATTAAACTGTACGATGTGTGTAGAAGTTGGTCAGAATCTAGTAATAAAATTATGACTTTAGTAGCGACTAATTCAATAGCACAATAATTTATTTCTCATGACCATTTATTCGAAATTTTTTTATCAATCGGAGCCAAAAGGTAAGATAAAGGATACCTTCTTATTTGTCCTAATATAAATTGTTAAAAGTCTTTTTTATGTAAGACATGGACTTAAAAAATGGACCTATTTTAAAAAACAATTTTCCGCTAAATAATTGCAAGTGGGCAAGTACAGTTTTCAATATTTTTTTGCGGAATGACACATGACGTGGCGCAGAGGAGAAGAGAAAAAATTTTGGGCTTAAGATTTTATGGTCGGATAACATTTCTCCTCTATAAAAATAGTTGTCCTTGTCCCCATTTAAATGCAAAGCAGCTATGTATGTATTAACAAATTTTGTCTACTATCTGAATTTCTCTAATTAGGTAATTTGGGGTCATTCGAGGCACGTCTCACATAAAGCTGCTATGTCGTTTTTCAGGGATCTGGAATGTGAGCATAAATTTCATCATCTACCATATCAGAACTGTCGTAACAGCTCATAAAATGAAATTATGTGTTGTCCGATAATATTCTTAATAAGAATTAATATTTCTTCAAGCATATTGCCCGTGATCCGAATTCTGGGAAAACATACTTCACGTAACCGATATGGATGTCGTGTCACTTGTTCGGGGATCAGCTGAAAGCTACTTAAAGCTGTGTAATCCATTTTAAATGAGAGTGTAACAATTCTGCAGACCGTATCATGCCGATCGATCGGGTTTATCACAGGCTTATAAGTATGCGGGATAAACAGGGCTCGAATTTAAATACATAATAAATGGTAGTCGATATATTATCGAACGGGCTCTATTAGCCGGCGAAGGAATGTTAAGTACTTTCAAAGCGATAAAAAACATATCGCCTGGCCTACTCATCCACTTAGTGCGTAAAAGGATAATACCCGGCACACGGCACGGCACATGTGCCAATAAAATTTAAAGCAATTTTTCTTATTCCATCACAGGCAGCCGCAATTTTTTCGCTTCCAAATTCGACTTAAGATGGTGGAAACGGGTGCTAGTCCGGGTAACTTAAAGCTGCTTGCTCGCTAGAGCGTGTGTTCACATGGGGACACATTTATCCGGCGACGAGCTGAAAGGACTAATGAATTCGGAGAAAAAGCAACAGCATTAAGCAAGGAGAAAGATTCAGGACTTGTCAAAACGTTGCCTGACGGATATTTGACTTCCTTCGATATGAAGGCGGAAAACCAATTACGCCAGGAAAAGAATTTCCTTTAGCCCTGCGTTACTTAAGGGATGGGTAGCCTCTCGTCACTGGCCCTAATATCCATTTTGCTCTTTATTGGTCCTGAGTTGATGACTTCTTTTTTATTTGAGTGTTGACCTTTCTCCTAGGGGATTTGTCCAATTAGGGAGCTATATGACGGGAATCCAGCACGACTTACGACACCTTACCCAAATCAATAATTCCCGAAGAATTTGAATTAATTGAATTGCAATAAATTGTTCTGGTGATGAATCCATCTAAAGTAGATGAGCCGGGTTAGGGGTGGGCCACTTCGACAGTGTGGAAATGTACTTGCTGTAATCAATTAACTCGTGATATCAAACTAAATAAAATTAATGACTTCCCGCTGCTGAGTGAACCTTTTTGATCGCATTGTTCGGGAACAAAGTGAAATTTTAATAAAATGGCGAAATTTTATCAGATGCAGTAAATGTCAAGTGGCCATTAATTGAATGGATGCACTACCCAGCACAGGCTGCGTTTCATTGTCCGTCCCGAATATAAGTTCCCAATTTGTTTTAATTAACTTTTTACAAGATAAATCATCGATTTAGTAGCTCATTGCTGGTTGATTAGTGTTTGGGAATCTGGGCGGGAGGTCAGGTATACAATTGTTAGATATTTTAAACTTGATTGCTGCTCTGCATCGAGTAGTTATTTTCATTAGGGGCATAGTAGGTGTGTAATTATTGGTAAACCTGTGACACGTATTCGTGCCACTTTCATGTGCCCTGCTAACCTCGTTAGAGCGATAATCGCGGCACAACGATAACGCCCATGGTACAGCGCGGGAGGCTACCTATTACATGACGCTTTCAGAACACGATTTCGCTTTTACAGGGCGTAATCAATTGTACTACATTATAAATAATAAGAGGTTATTGAATATATTGTGGGAAAAGTCAATATAGAAATAAATTGTGTACGATGTAATCCTTTAAATAAATATACATGCCAATCAATTGGGTAGGGCGTAATTACTTAGGCTCAGTCCAATAGAAAACGTTTATTTATTCTCGTCACACCGTCGGGAGCATTTTTTAAAGAAATATGAAAGTTTATCTCACAGGAAAAAATTCATGATTTCATCATTCTCAGGAAGTTGATCGTAATGGCCAAGCGGTCAAGCTGAAGGCTTATGTCCTAATTCTGTTGCTTGACCGCTGATAGCTACCAACAATATAAATTAGATATACTTAAAGCGTATATGGATGAGAATGTTAAATTGAACTCCAATGGTCAATCGCGTTGATGTGATGTAAAGTGAGAATAAGATTTTATTCAAAGAAAGTGACTCATATTTTTCGTACCAATTTAGAGATCCGTTGTTAAACTTTGTATTTTGATACTCAATTTGGACATACAGCAAAATAATTTTTTTATTGATCTAAGTAAAACAAAAATGATTAAAAACAATGCCAATCACGGGGAACGATTACAATGGAATCAAAAATATTTAAACAAAATCTCATTTTCTAGGGAAAAATGAAAAATCACGTTTATAAAGTTTTCTGGTGAATTTATACGAAGCTTTTCCAAATTAAATCAAATAAGGTCACAAGGATCTAAGGGTGAAGCGTTTGAAATTAAAAGCACTTTTCTTGCATTTCTTAGAATCCTTTTCTACTTTTGTAAACTTTTTCAATTTTATTTTGATTGACATGTGTAAGGACTCAACTTTTTTGGGTTTTACATATTTTTCAGAAAAGTAATTTTACATATTTATATATTAAAATTATTCCAAAATTCAATTCAATTGACATAGGTTGAATAGCATAACTAAAGGCAAAATATTGGACAAAAGGACAAGCGACTTTACTAATTAAAGTTTGGTTTGGAAATTTACTACACTATTATTACATTTATTTGTCTGCGATTTTTTCAAAATTCTTTAGGGTAGCTTTTAGATAAACGCCACGGTATTAAAAGTGAAAGTGGGGCAAGAAATGAAGTACTAGCCACCTTTATTTATGAAAGTTTAGAATGTTTACATACCTTTGGATTAGGAAGTTCGCCACTTTGAAGCGAGGCCATGTAACATCTCAGCCGGAACTGTTCACAATGCAAACGCTCCAGATTCTCCTCCCATTGAAGAATTTGTGTTTGGATTTGATGGCGTGTGTCCTGATCTGTGACAACGCTTTGCTGCAGTTCTGCCATATGCTTCAGCTTGTGATCCTAGAAAATACAAGCGAAAATACGTAAAATTAGTGCGGAACGTTGGAAAACACGTGTAGGAAAGAGCAGCAAGTGCCAGAAAAAAGATATAGGTATATAGGAGTTTTGCATTCTCCGCGGAGGTACTCCTACCACAAATGAGCTTCTTATGTTTTACCCCTATTGTTATTTTCTGCTTTCCAGTGTGGAATACCCGGTGATTTAATTATAGCAAGAAGCTTAGGTCGACGTGTAAGTGTATCCTGTGTGGCGTCCTAATTGCATAAACTTAGAAATTTACATGCATGCAAACATGGTTCAGAATTTGCACCTTTTTTCTTGGAGCAAGGTCTTATTCAGAACACAGCGTTACTAGCAAAGTTTAACTCTTGTCCACGAACACGAAAAGGGGTTTTGAATTTTTTGAATATTAGTAGTAGTTTTATAACTTCACTTTTTATAAATTTTGTGCAATTACGTAAGCACGTATAAGTGAGGAAGAGCAAGTTTGGTTTTATGTTGAAGGTATTTATCGTTGCCCTGGATTTTGTTATTCACTTCGGAGGTGAATTTAAAACATATGAATTTATAAAACTGCACAGAAATTACAGAAATTTTTTTTAAGTAAATCTTCGTTTAAGTATTTAAGAATATTTAAGTCCTACTTCAGTGCATGCGTTCACGTTCTGCTCATTTCAAATTTATTTTCCCTAGTTCTTCTAAATATCATAGTAAATAAATTCTACATACATTTTACATTACGGCTTTACTAAAATATTAAATATAGTACTTAGAAAAACGATCATTTGAAACTCAAATTTGCATCTTATTCCGATCTTGGCTTGTAAAAAAAAAAACTATGTGTAATCATAGGAATTATACGACTGTATGTGCATTTGTATTTTGTTTGTACACAATTTTGACAAAATGATCAATCACTACTAAATAAAACGTAAAAATTTTTTTATTTTGATCGATTTTAACCACCACACACGACTCTTACTGACCCTCTACAGTACTTCAAAGTAATGATTTCGGAATTTGGAAGTGTTCTGTTTGCGGAAAATTACGATTATTTACAGAATTCCAATGAACATTCCGAGGGACAAAATACCTTTAACTCGAGTTAAATCAGATCCTGTTCTATATCCAATCTCAAATCCGTCATGGAGCAGTCTGTCGGGAGTAATTTCTTCCAAGCTTATTAACACCTCACACAGGGATCCAATAAATCAGGCCAACTGACCTGTTCTGGAAATCAATCGACAAACTTTCACCAAACTTTTACTTCAACTGCTCACAAGACGCACATGTGGCCACATTCAGAGAATAATAGAGTGGAACAATGCAAGTAACATATGTAAAAAAAAGAAAAAACGGAAAAGCGGATCTGAACTTATGAGGCAATCGGGAGAACCCTTCATTCCAGAGAAGAATTTACCAACGCCAACCGGGCCAGCCCGTTTATATCGGGAATCAGGAATCAGGAATGATGTTTTGCTCCAGTAACAAGGCATGAAGAGCGGCATGAATGTGATATGAGCTGAGCTAATCTAAGGATAGGCTGTGTGAGAAATCTCGCTATTCAGGCCGAATAAAGGGAGCGGAATTCACGTGAAAGTAATCGGGAAACACGGAAAAAGCAGAGAAAGCGAACGCGAGGTCTGGGGGGTGCTTGCATTCACAGTCACCTCGATGAGATCCATCTCGACTCTGGAGCCTCCAAACTCCAGAATCCAGACCAGCAGCATAAATTCGATATCTGGTAGAATATGCCGCTGTTATGTTTAGTTGATAACGTGACTAAAATACACGACTAGAACGACAGGGGTTGGGTACAAAAGCTAGCTGGGATTTTTTTTAGAGATTCCAATATTGGCAGCGACCTGTCTGTTCCCCGTCCGCATACTAAGCAGATGCAAGAAGGTGTCGTGCCCTGGAGCTGCTTATCAGCGTTATTAGATACGTTGCTTATGTAATAACCTGGAACATACCCGAGGGAGATAGGCATGCAGGTAGTGTCAGGCTTACGTAAATTGTTAGTGCACCTATTTCGAACGCGCCCTGAGAGAAATTAATTTATTGCCATTGCGCATCCACAGACTGACACCAAGTTCTTATTTTGACCATCGGTAGAAAATCCAACGAAGGGCGATTCTAGTCCGTCATGTGAGTCTAGCTCGAAAATCGCCACCATTCTCTGACTCGAGACCGTTTTACGGCTTTTTAGTTAAGGGTTAACATCTTGGGATAGAACCTATCACATAGAGTCTATTTTCTTGTAACATGCGCTTCTTTTTTTTCGAAGTCACGTTCGCAGCTCTATGCTTTTTAAATTCTGTTAGGTGCTTCCCATGCGTAAGTTTTGTATGTGGGCACAATTGTAGTGAAAAAACGATTTTTGTCCTTTCTTTGAGGTTTAGGGTTCGGTAGACAAAGGTGTCAAACGATACCCCATTACTTTCACCACTGAATGATGTCTATGTCCTAAAGGTAAATAAAAACGATTTGATATCTCAAGTTTTCTGTGAAATATGATCGTTGGCTTGAAAGCGTTTTATATTGCCGGCGAAGACTGACACGTTACTGAATGTTATTTCGCGATATTTGACCGATAAAAAAAGAATACAAGGACGAACATTGGTATATTGTATTTCGTATATACGAGGGAATATTGTTTTTGAGGTGCAAACGTAACGAATATTTTGATATGTAGCATGTTTTTATGCATTATTTAACACAATACATAAATTTACGAAGGGGACCGAATTTTCCGATCATTAGCAGGATGGCCTGAATTGTTGAGCAATTATAATATTTATTAATTAAAACAAACAAAAAGGGTTCTTGTAATTTTCACTTGATTGCAAAATAAAGTTGTTGAATTCAGGGAGGTCAGTACACAATGCAGAACACACACAATATCAGAACTCCTTGAATGACCAATGTCTACCTATGAAATGACAATCAGGCTTTAAATTAACCCCAGGTATGCAATCAAATTCACTCCCTCTTCCTCCAGGGAGTAGCTCAGAAATTACAATTTTGACCCGGGGCTCTTTCACGGATTGTTTAACACGACTTACGCGGTGTTGTCATCCCGCTGCGCTTTAATTACGCAGAATTGAACAATTTCGAGAGTTGTGTTAAAACTGCAATTGTTGGGAACGGAGGACCAACGCAGAGCTTTAAACAGAAATTCCAGGAATAAAAAATTCCCACGGCCGCTTATGCTGGTGCGTTTAATGCATTTTCAGTTTTGTTGGCTGCGAGCGGAGCACGGGAAGTGAAGCAAATGGCGGAGGGCCGAAAAGGGAGAGCACTACTGCACTAACGACTTTTACTTCGAAAATCCTATTTTGAAGATTTATCCAATGAAACTCAATTCAAAACTTTGAAAAACTGGCGGAAAAATTGCAAAGTTATGCAAATACTGAAATCAAAAGGAATACAAAAAATACGATGGAATTTCTCGGCTGCCTGGCTGCTCCGTGGATTTCTGCCGCCGTCCCGGTTTGCCCGACTGCTGCGGCTGCAGACGCTTTGCAGCTCGTGTTTTCCAACTCCAAACTTCGTCCTCAAACGTAAATTTAGTTGCATCTTCTGCAGCCGTTTGGGGAATTTCATTTTCGCAATCTGAACGCGACGCGGCTTTTGCAATGCACGGTAGCGCCATTAACGCTGCGGAGCTATTTACGCAGCCAGGGCTCCACTGGGAAATTTCCCCCTGACTGGCTCCCGAGGGCTCTTTATGGGTCAGCGCTCTTGGAAAAGTTAATATTTTGCACGATTCCCGGATCGATGACACATGAGTAATTAGTCTTCAGGATTTTCGAAATGAAACCAGGGAGCATACAAACTTTAAGCATCCAGAACCGGAATTAGAGAAATAAAAACACATGCTACGGACCACACATGCTAGAAAATAACACATCTCGAATCGATGCAAAGATAATGTGGACCATGGCGTATTTAGTGTTCTCTTATGCTACTCTGATTAACCAAATATTGAGTCAAATATAAATCAGAATTCCGGTTTCTAAACACTCGCAAAATCATTAAAGGAAAGGGAGAAATCGATGAAATCAATAAGGATTTTGGAAATTTGGGTGATTCACACCGACAGCAAATTGTTTGCATGCATTTTTCTCAAAGCAGGGTTTAAAAAGTTCGTAGTTAACTGATTTTAATAGAAAATTGCTTAGATTTATACCTTTTCTATTACTTCTTTTGATTACTTTACGAAAAACAATATTAAGTTAGAGAGTACATTTTTATCTGCTATATTAATCAGTTATTATTTTTATAATTTTCGATTTAATTAGTTTATGTATTGTTAAATGCAAAAAAATATTTATCTTTAAAAGTCTAAATACATTTCTAATTAACGGAAGCAACTTAAGGGAAGTTCTCGTTCCTATGAGAAGGCTAACTCCAGGTTCAAATCCTTTCTACTGCTGTAGTAAGTTTATAGATCTCATTTTAAATGTTCTTTAAAATACTACAGACTAAAACAATAAACTAAATGCGAGTAAAATTTTCATAATTTCAAAAATAAGACATATCTTGTTTTAATTTGTCTACTAACGAAATATGTTGTATTAAAAAAAACCGATAAATTGATTCATTTATTTGTGTAAGATTTTCTCGCAGAAGGTATCATATTTCATATTTTTTCCATATGAGTTTTGGTGAGATTTAAGAATGAATCTGTGTATGAATTAAACCACAGTAACTTGAAGTTGCAATAACCAAAACTACAATAGTGCAAGAATTTTGAATTTTGCGTGAAATTATAGTCCTAAAGTAGGTTAACCATTGTAATTATTTCCAGTTACTAAACAATAGGTTACTTTGATATAGATTAGCTATTTGAAGTTCAAAAGATCCCGATCAAATATCGAAACCAATTTGTGTGTTACGCATAAGTAATTATGTACATTTGCAGGTGAACTTAACTTTTCGAAATTAGAATTACATGGCGTATGAAGGTACGTAAATTAAGCAAATTAATATTCACGCTTAATCGTCTCGGCTTTCAGATTGTGATTTTCATTAAAGGCAATTATTTATTGTACGTATATTAAGGTCAATTAGCTTTGATGTACATAGCAATGCTATTAGTTACTTGAATGCACAGTTTCATGCAGTGTTACACTCCAGTGCATCTGGAAAATTATGTTCAATTAGAAAGAATTTTCGGGAAAGTTTCGTAAAGCTTAAAAGTTTCAGTAGCAGTAAATACATAACATGGCAAAGTAGTGATAAAGATAAAGATAAATTTGCAATGATGAAGTGTTTTAGATTATAAAATGAGGTAAAGAGAACTTAGACTTTTTAATTTAAAAGACTTGGCACTGGTTTTACATAATAAAGGTTTGTATTCTGAAACATCTGACCCAGCACATGGGTATCTACTTATCCGTGACTGTTCACGTCGTGCATTCTAAAATTAAACAGAACACAGAAAACAAGCAAAAAACGTGTTGAACAAAAAAAAAACTAAGGTCTGTCACAGGGTGTCTAACCTGTACCTACTTTGTTATTCCCGGTCTCAGTTCCATCGTACATCTTGTAACATCGTGCTGATTGCGGCCGAGTGATCTCATTTGCATTAATGCATAAAATACGAGCAAACTTCGACGCTGTACTAAATGGCACTCATGGCGAATAAAGGTGGCACCACACTGCCGACCGCCGCGCCGATTTGAATTTCTTTCACAAAATGTGAAATAGTATGGCGGTGGCATCACTTGTGGGTATAATTAGTCGTTCTGGCTTCGCCATACCATTCTAGTAATTTGCATTTATTTTGCGGAAATTTTCGGAACAAGTAGTTTACGAAAGGAATATTAATGACGTAAGCGGACTTATAGGATATAACATCAAGAAGAAGAGAGTATACAAATTATTATATCCATTAGTGGTCAACGATGATGGAAGTACAATGGACAGTGATTTAGTTTATGGTTCTGCCAAGGCTAGGATAAATGGTCTCTATAAAGACTCGAAATGCTTCCATTAAATGTGAAGGTTATGTGGACATCTTATTATTGTAGTGTAGTCTAGAGATATTTCGTTACTAAGTCAGAGTCTAGCTCTACACCTTCGAACTTTTACGGTTCCTAGTGAAGTGACCGTAAGCATTTGTAGTATCCCATCGTAAACGAACGTTAATGGAATACACGGGATTAATATAGAGTCGCGCAGGGGTTATAGACTTGTGGTTTATTAACAGTTTGACACGGTGGGCTGAAATCTTCTAGTAATATACTTGAAGTACCATACAAGTCTCAAGAAAAATTAGGTACAAAAAAGAACACATTTCTAGCAGTTTTAGTACCAAAACAATTGTGTACACTTTCCTCTTGGTAAGTGTTTCTCTTTATTTTGCATCCGAGAACACTACACAATTATTGAAATACTTTGCGATATGCTTATATGCACCTTAAAGATGCCATTTGATCTGGATGGATCTGCGGTAATATATAAAAGGAAACCAAAGTATATCTTTAAGAATTTTGAAACTATTGAATTTTTTCTTCATATTTCGTTTAAATTATAAACACATTTTTATCTTTATCATTCAAATTTCAATCTTAATGCTTTGTAAATTATTTTGGTTGCTATCACAATTTGATACTTTTAAAAGCAACAAAATCTGAGTTCGCTAAAATTGAAATAGCGAAAAGCTCGTATTGAATGGTATGAGCTAGTTTTGTTCAAAAAACATGGTTGAAGATGGATATTATCGTACCAGTACAATGGAAAATGCCCACCAAATTGCGAAGGCTGAAGTTAAAAAGGGAAACGTGGTTGCATGTGAAATTTAAACCGCAGAATTCTGTAGAAAATTGTAATTAAGCAACTATAGCATTAATTCACCGATGTGGATCGATTTCAATCGGAATTTTAAAAATGCCCATGCATTAGAGTACACGATTTCAGGTTTAATAAAATTTAATATGTTTCTATATCGGCATGCGAACATAAAATATTGCCTTCAATGCCGCTAATAAACAAAATATGAGTACAATTTAATGAAAAATTTTCTATTTTGCAAGATTGCACCAGGCAAACAAACGAACACATGTCCCAGTTCGAGCCTACCATCCTCAAGATTTGTTGACAAACAACTCCCCCGTGGAGCATGCAAGTCTTGTACCACAGCAAAGTAACCCAGCTAAAGAATGCTAAATAATTTTTCTTCCTTCCAATTTTCTTCCTATTTCTTGTTACGTAAAATTGTGCTCCATGCAGGTCGACTGGAGCAATTGAGGTGTTATGCTTCTCGGAATATTAATCGTGCCTCGTTGAAAAATGTGTGCCGTCAAATTAGTAAATGGCATGCGGTTTTTTTGTGCGTAGTTATATTGATGAAACTCCTAAAATTGATTGTAGTTATTTGATACAACTGAAATCACAGCATACGAAACGTCTTATATTACTTTTGGTTATATTTGTTATAGATAAATTTAATAATATGAAAATTAATTATAATGGGTCAATTACTTTAATTAATTTAATCAATTAGGTCAGTATGTATACTACTTCCTATATGGCTTAAAATTAATATAAACAATTATGAGGAAGTTATTGAATATGCACGATTGATTTTCAGTTGTGAATTCTTAAACATTTTGACGACGGTGTATAAAAAATAAACAACTAAAAGGATCCATCCTGCTGACCGATATTTGAATGATTCGAGTTCTACTTTTATGATTGATAGCATAAGAAAAACATCTAGAAACGCTGTTACTTGTTGGGATAGTTGAAGAATATGAAACATTGTTGCTAAAGATCTGGTAATGTAAAGTAATTTCTCTAAAATTTTTTTTTATAAATTATTTCCACCTAGAACGTTGGATCGAACAATATTTTATCCAGGAAATTGTGTTATAAGGCATAATAAAACGGTGTGTCAATGAAAGTAATAAAATTCCTTCATGGAAATCATTGAAATCACCGAGTTCAGCAATTTTTATGAGCTGCTATGAAAAATTATTATCTCGCCATGGTAAGGCGAAGCCATGCTTGGGAGACAGCCTGAGATTTATTACTTCCCAAAGATGACTTCGTGGAAGATAAAAACCTCGACCGATGGAAAATAGCAATATCCGAAAATTTTTCGAAAAAAAAACTCTGTAGGAATTTATAAAATTATTCTCGCTAGGCTTCGGCTTCGATCAATTGTGCCTATGGTGGGACGGATGGAACGTGGACGGTAGTGAACTCAAAAATCAATCCCGGGATGGATGATTTTTCCTCCCGATGATGACTGTCGGGGGTTCCCGTTGGAGTATTCCGAGGGTTCCGGATTGCTCGCAGATGCCTCCGGCGTTGCATAACTTGAGTTTTCGATTCAATACCTTCGGGAGGACATAGGCAAGCCAGCGTCCGCCCAGGAGAGAGACAGGGCCGGATACGCCAGATGACAAAATCTATCACATCACTCAACACGTAGTCGACGAAAGACAAATTTTCATGCAACAATGATTTTAAGGGTGGGACCGCCCGGTCGTCTCTATCAACAACCAGGCTGAGTTTCATCGGGCCCTGCACTTGTAGGGACTCTACATGTACAGCGGTTGATGATATTGGTCCCTACCTATGTTGACAAAGTCCCGTGGGTCGTCTATTTTTGGGGTCAATGGATAATACACGAAAGAATTTCTAACTTAAAAGTCGAACAGATTACTCAGAAAACTTAGATAGTCAATCTGCACATCAACGAACTTTTTTTACGTTTATTTTTTTGGCTTCCGATCTGTTCGTGGGTGTATGCTTAGGAAGAGTTTCCATAGTTGTGCTACAGCAGCAGGACGTCAGACGATAGTCGGAGGAAAATTAAATTTATGGCGTACATGTGAGTATCTCCGCCTCTATGCCTTTGGAAAAATGCTGTGATTCCGAATTCCGAATTCCGTATTCAGACTTCCCAGCACGTATATTTTATATATAGGTTGAGAACAATAAACGTGGAAGACAAATGTTAACGTTACGTGATATTTGAAAAGCTAATCGGATGAGTTTGTGCGATTTGCTCCACCGGATACTGGCGATGGTCCATGAACGGAATTCTTACTCAGATTGGCCACGTTTTAATCGTTTACATAAGTACAAACTTATCGGAGACGGTTCATTTCCAAAATTATTTTCGGAACGTTTAATAATTAATTTCTTATTTTTTCTTCTTTCTTAATTTGTCCTTTCGAGGATTCGTCAAATATCAACACAAATAAACATGTACTGTAGACTGCTATTATATTTTTCCTTTAAATTGTATACAGACTCTCGGAAAGTGCACATTGTGGTGTTTTAAATTCCAGCTACAGGTATACCAATTTTGGAATAAATCAAATTTTAAAAATCAACAAAAGAATAGGTAAGAAGATTACCCTTTTACGCAAGATTATTAATGCTCAGGACATTGTGAGGAAATCGCTGTCGACTGTGTTCAAAGTTTCTGGTATTGTTCCAAGTTGTACAAACAGTTTTAGTTTTTTATTCAATACTTGGATAAACATAATGTTTTGTCCTCTTACTTATTTCAGAAATAAGAATATACTTTTATTTGATATACAACAGATTAAAGGTAAATTGGGCTACAAATAAGATAGAATATCAAATAAGAAGTCTTCTACAAAAAATAGTATGTCTCAATAATATGTTTAAAACAATATCCAGAATTGAGTTCTAAAAGCCTTTGACTTTGTTTTAATAAACTTAGGCTTTAATGTCTCATAAAATTTCATTGACTAACTTTCTGCAAGTTTATTGAGCAAAACATCAACTTAAAAGAGCACTAAAACCCACTTTATTGTTCCAGAGGTAATCTTATAAAACTTGATGTCGGTTTTATAAATAATGGCATATAAATGCATTTAGTGCCAGTTTAAAATGGGAGATTTTTATATTTATGGCGATTTCTGATAGATATTAAGCAATCCCAAATTTTTTTCAAAGAATTTATTCAAATACTTCAAGTTAGAAAACACGTATCATAATTATGAGAAATTTTTAGCGTGAAAATATCTGAAATATTCCGATTATTGAATTATGAAATCAATTAATCAGTAACAAGTTGTAATGAATTTTTGAAAATCATTTCAATTGGGTGAGGAGCCCTCGATGCGGTGTATTTTCGAATAAATTTCCTTAATTTGTCGGTTGAAATAGTTCAGTTATGAAATAAATCAATCAATAACAAATCGCAATGCTTTTTTTAAATTTTTAAATTTGTTGAATACAAATAAGAATTTTCTTCTGTACGTGCTGGGTTATGATTAAATCTATGCGATTTGAGTTATATCCGAGTGTAAGGGCCAAGGGCTCTTCATTCGACTATCTTATTATTTATTACACTAATGAACTAATTTAATTCCACCCCGTCCCAATTAATCATATTATGTAAAGGATATGCTTAACAAGAATTAATATTTTGAGAGGTAAAGTTAGTCAGTTTATACATCTCTACTAACCACATATATAAATTCCGATCGATGGTCTTTGATATAGGTAGTTGTTTGTTTAAAAATGATATAATTTATTATAGAGATATCTGCAAGTTATGTCATGGTTGTGTCTCGTTTGCCTTTTGTCGAAAAGATCCGTGAAGAGTTATTTCTGTGCAGTCAACCTTTCATAACTAGCATCATAGTGTAATCTCTCCATGCATCAGACCTTTAGTCTAGTCACATTCTATGGATTTTAATCAATAAACACTGGAGGACTAGTTGAAGCAATTGTATTCGAATAAAGCAGAGACAGTATAGATGTCCTCATTTATCGCACCATAAAAGAATCTCATCAAATGACTGAATCTATTGATATTGGCGTTATTCTATTCCTCTCGCAGAGGAGAATCAATTTTATAATACTGCGCTGTCCGTTTTTGCTGTTTTCAACAATTGCGAAATTTTAATTCGCTGAAAGAGTAATTGAAAAATTATTTTCCAGCCGTAGTAGTCTTTTAAGCATCCAACCGTATGCGAAGAATATATGAAAGTTTAAATTGAATAAAGGTTTTATAAAAGTCGTGAAATACTGCTGGTAGGACAGTCAAGGGCTTCTAAATTGCGTGAAATTCTCTTGCACCTATGGAAATTACAACAGAGTACGGCGCGGCCTGGACACAAAAGGTTTTAATTAACTAAATTACTGCGTTGCTCTGCTTCGCAAAAAATCGGCTCATGCGCTTGAAACCATATTTCTCCCGTTCGTGTTCGTGGTTCCCGGGCGATAAAAAAGGTTCAATATCGCGGAAAATGTATCGGGGGTTTCAATGATATTCGGAGGCCAATCTCACCTGAAGGCGGCGTAGTGTGGCTGTTTTCAATTTTGTTTCGCCGTTGAGAGATGAGGACTTGTTATCACCTTTCACTTGACCCAAGCAAAGCCTTTTAGCATACGGAGCCCCGGGCACCGCCGAGGCTGCAGCATGCACTTGGAGTCATCTACATCTCCTTCATGTCTGGAGCATCCTTAGACGGAGGTTCGGGCTTATAAATTTAAATCCGTGCAAACATGGCATCTTACCGAGATTTCTTGTGGGTAGCTTGCAGGAGGGCCTGCTGCACTTTATTTCAGTGCTCTTTGGATTTACTCGGCTCATAATTTAGAAAAAGCAGTGGCCCAACAACAGCAGGAGTAAAAGTTGAAGCTGCAGCATCAGAACAACACCGACCCACACACAGTTTCGAGGATGCCGAGCTCCGATTCAAATCTGGAGCACTCTACTCTTGCGGGTGGCTTCTAGAGTTCTATCTCATCTGAATGCTAAAAAGCCGGGATGCTGAGACGGCAGGACGCTGTTATGCTTCAAAGTGCTTCCGAGAAGAACTATATATTATCCCTGAGTAATGAGCATTGTTTCCGACAAACTTGAAATTAAATTAATGCAGCGCGCTGGCGAGCAGACCCGACGCACCAGAATATCTGTCTAGAGAAGAAATGCTTTTCTAAATGCCCGACCGATGCTCTCGGATCCCCATTTGAGCTCTGGGATCTGTTTCCGGTCGGATACAATACAAATTGTTTAGGGAAACGTCAAACACACGGCTGCATATCCATTCAATATCAATTCACATATCTTCCCAATTTAATTTATGAATTCAACCTAATTTCGTATGAGATTGTGGGGTAGATGTTGACAAAACGTAGTTTCGAGACAATACTAGCTTTTAGTTTTAAATACTCATTTTATTTTAAAATTTTAATATTAAATAAAACATGCAAGGTTTTGCTTAATAGTCTAGAAGAAACTAAGTTTCGCCCTGAACAAGCGAGCATCTGTGATCTATACCTTCCTTAAGTCCACCTATGAGCCATCTAATAGTAAAATTTCCACAAAAATTCCGTTCAACAGTGAAAAAGTAACAAAGAGACCAACTTTTTCTTTATTTGCACACAAAAGGAAAGGATTAATTCTTAAGATTTTCATACGAGAATATAAAAAAAGAACCCTTATCATAAGACTACGTTGTCTAAATTTATATTACAGCCAATATTTTCAAATTAACATTTGAAAATTGAATAATAGTTCTAAAGTTTGCTTTGTTTGTTAGAATACAAAATAAAGAAGAGTATAATATCCCGAGTTCCCAATAGAATATAAGACAAAGGTGTGAAATACGGCTCGGCAAAGTGCTATTATAACCTTGTGAACATTTGGGCTCAGACTTCTGTAAAAGCAATAATGTTTTCTTTTCAATGCTAGTACTATCTTGGGCTTTAGATCATTAATTTAATTTTGGCAAAAGTTCAAAGCGGTCGATCCATACTTTTAGAATGTAGTGGATTGTGGATATAGAGCGTATTTTAAGTTTATTTCTAAGTTAAACAAAAAGTGATTTCATGGCTAAGGCAATTTTTTATCTTTTATGTAAGGTACAGGTGTTATAATTTTTAAAACAAGGATCATTTTTTGGAGTTTCTGACTTTTTGAAATTTTTCAGTATTAAAAACTTGAAGAATTAACTTTTTACGAATTTTTAAGCGTGCAACCAATTTAGAAAGAAAAGTTTTCTACCTTAAATTATAACTTGTTCCATAATTTTTTTTTTATAGTATAATCTAATCGCTGTTTTGTAAATGTTATACGAAAATATATCCAGATTTTTTACCATCATACTTTCTGACCTTGTGCTACGTGTTGCTAGTTCACGATGAATTGCTGAGAAAGAGGCAGAAAATTGGTCATTTTTGCCCTTTTAATGGCCGACAATTCCATAAGTAATTCCTCAATAATTCACAAAGCGGCTGTGACAATGGCTGGACATTTGGGAAAGTTTCCAAGTTGATCTTTAGTTCCTGCGAAGCGAAATATTCTCCTTAATTTTATTTCGAAGAAAGAACTGTTGCCACTACGGCGGTGGCTATTCAGATGCGACTTGGAGCACCTGTTACCCAGAAGAAAAATATTTTCTGACAGAAAAGCGTGCCCCAGAGCACCTGAAGAAGGATGCCAGGACACGGGACTACTCTGAAAGAAAGGAGGAATAGTCTTCCTCGAACGGGCGTACTAATGAATTCTGCTCACGCCTCCTACACTGTTCCTCCTAATTAAGTCCCTTTAGTTAGTTAGAGGAATGACTTGGGTAAGTTAATTAATCCCATTACTCTATTAGAAGGAGCCATTCTGAATTCTAAATAGCGGGAGGGACAAAAAAGCGACTGGCCTGCAGCTGTCGAACCTGAATCAAAATCACGTCGCCTTTTATTTGAACCATTTGCCTAGGTAATGGTGCCATAAATGTTTTACATCTCCATCCATCCACATTGGAACTGCACTAGTCGTCCGGAATTCGAATGAGGGAGGTGTTAGATAGACCACTGTCTTAGAGGACAGTGCAGGAAACGCTCCTCTAGGTCCATCTTAAGACGGAGTGCCCATAAAGAAAACTCATACGGGAAGCGAGCCATTTCAGACAGTTGGAAGCCAAGCGCTAGCTTCGCACTTCTTTCTTCATTGTCATCTTCGTCTATCCTTCCTGGGAAGTCGTTCGCGCTGCAGGATAAAATCTTCACGATTGTTCGCCATTAAGTTGGGAAGGAGCGGCGAATTGCTTCCTGTGCTAAAGCATCGCGTTCATTCACTTTAATTACTTCCAAAGACCTCCTTTGTCTTAGTACCCTGCTGTAGTTTAGCCCCAGGAAGCTAAAAACACCCCGAAAAGGAAAATCCTTCATCCTTCAGATTTAATGGATTTATCCCGCGAGCTTTGTGTAGGAGCAGCATACCGCAGTTCGCTTTTGAAATTATTGAGATTTTTGGAAGTGTATCTTCCGGCGATTTTGAGTGCTGGGAATATCGTTCTAAGTTTTGTAATCAAAAGCTAAACTAAAGGGAGCTAACTTTACTTTAAAGGATGATAACATTCGGCCTAAGATTCTTATGACACATTTCTAATTGTAAAAATATCGTCTTTCTCTTTTTGAGAATTTGGAAAATTCACGTAACTTCACGTAATTGCCTTTGTACTGCGGGGTCTCAGCTTGTCTGTGTTTTTTTTCACTATCAATTCTTTTCTATAGTAGTTGTTTTAGTTTAGCGTTAGTAGTTATTTTTCAGATTTTGATTCGACCATTTTTGAAAACATCGCTATATTTTTCTATGTTGGTTCCCAACCCATAATGGATCACAATAAGACCGGACTATGTGGCCCTTGGCGTCCGTTGTCGGACCGTCTGCCGGTGTTTGTGTAGCTCTCAAATGAATGAGTGTCGGGAGATTAAAAGTTCTGCGAGAAATTTCGTGCCGTCCATTGTTATTGTCGTTGCGGTGCGATGGGCTCCTGTGGGCAGAAACCACTTGAAAGCGCTACCGGGAAAGGGATCCGGACCAGACTGGGGTACGCTTATTACGAAGTGTTGTCCGATACAGATGGAAGATCCGTCATGGAATGGGCACCGTTGAAAGGGACGGGCCAGGTGTTCGATGCCGTAACAACAATAAAAAGTTTCCCGGGGGAATAATGATTGTTTCGCTAAGGATAGATTTATTAGAGTTCCGATAAAGCCACGGCATTGTTCTGACTGATGGTTTTCCATCCGCGATATCCGAATAATTTCAGGTGACGCTCTGAAGCGTTTGTTGCTTTTGACTCATTCCCGCCCCGATCAACCAAGGAACAGAAATTATGACTTTGATACCATCCCAAACGCAAACACTTTATCCGTCCTTGGCAAATTTATTTCCCGTTTGCATAAACGCAAAGCAAGCAACCACCCGCGCCTCGGGGCTAGAACGCGATATTAAATTGTTGTGAACTTCTGAAAGAATTTTCCATTAATAGGACCGATTGGGAGAGGCTCCAATCGAACCTGTAGCTTAGAAGTGGGCATCTATGTTGTCGTGTTTAGCGTTTTCTACACGAAGTAGACGAACAGGAATCAGACTTTCAGGTCAGGTTTCACGTTTCAGATTCGATGTAACATTTCATTGAACAAACTACGAGAATGCATACGGTCATTTTAATTTATCAGCCCTTATTGGATAAACAGCCTGCAGATTTCTGTAATATCATCACAATCGTAATTGTCTATCGTTCACTAAACTTTATTTTGATTTCTTTTTTCAATTTTGGAGAGGTGAATAGGACCATCGTATTATTATATAGTAGAAAAGGAGATAATTCTAATTGTTGTATAGTTATAGGCAATTTTACTCTCTTTTTTAATTCCCTTAATTCTTCTTCAATATTACTATTAATATCTTTCACGTATTTTTTTAGTAAGTTGTTTTGTAGACAGACTACGGTAGGTATTATTAAGCCCAGAATTCAGGAGCAATGTCAAATTGGGAGTTACAAGATGCACTTCACTACATCAATCTATGCTCAATGTAACTTTTTATATAATACGTGAGCAATTTTGAAATTGTATTTTCGTATTCTAATGCGTGTTCATATTTTTTATTACACTTCTGCAGCAGGGACTAGGAAGAATCCGTAATGTAACACTTCGTTCGTGTTATAAAAACAAAGAAGATTTGTTATAGATTTAATAATACCATTGTAACGATGTCAATGTTCAGGTTGAATTTTTTGCATGTGATTACTTATTTGTGTTTAATTATGATACGGTCTATTAAAGCCAGTATAAAAGGGAATTTTTCCATTCTGTCAAAAACAAAAACATATATTTTAAAATGTGGATGTTATTCAAGGACCTTTTCGAATTATTTATGTAAAAAGCAGCAGCGAATGTTCGGTTTAAGGTGTAATTATTCTGAAACCATAGATATGCATCTAATGCCTTAATCCAAAAAAGATGCTATCTTTAAGAGAGTAAAAAAAAAATTGAAGTTCGTTGTTTCAGCATCTCCGGCGAATGTCGTGAAAATTTTCCAGACGGTAACGTTCCCGATGAATGGCCACCAGCGGCAACAACATTTTTCCCAGAAGTCCTCATAACGTTAATGGCGCAACGTTCCCTGTAGGAATTTTTAGGTGAAAAGAAAATAATTGCCAGACGGCTTGAGCGTGGCACGTAGTCAGATAAAATTAAAGTTTTATTAATTATGAATGTCCCTAGCGGCTAATCCTGAAATCCATTCTTAGTCGGCTCCACCCCTTGCCGACGCCTGAATGGACTCTTTTGAGGATTGTTTATTCTGTACAGTGCCTGAATGCGGGGCGTGATGACTGTAAATTTTCTATATAATCTGTGCAGCAACCCTGATGCGCCCAGTTAGAATGCCAGGACTCTGGATCTGCCACTTCCAGCCGCGTTTCCTCGTCTCCACGTCTTTGAGACAATAAGGTTCTTCTTTAGTACCTGGATGTGCCTTGAATTCGATTGCCCTTAGAGGAGATGACCGATTCAAAGTTCGGACGACCTCTACCTCGGTCACTATATTAGATCTCTTATGGATAATTTCTGCAGAGCTCGTTGACTAATCGAAATTTTCGGTTACTGTTAGTTATCGTCCCTGAACAGGCTTTTAGGAAGACTACGGCATTTATATCGTCTGCCATCGCTAGGATTTATAGCTCTGCATTGTCTTAAAGCTCAGGAGCCTTCCAGCCCTGGTTTTCTCCGACGGATGCGAGCATTTTTCAGCCTTTATCCCGCTCTGTACACTGCAGACGTTTTTTTTTGGATGCACTGCAACTATAGCCTTAAACTGTGCACTTTGGAGTGCTTCTTTTTGGGACGAGAATTAATTTTAGCAAAATTCTTGCAGACACGCTTTTTCGACTGAATTATCTTGAATTCTTTGAAGATTTACTTTCGGGTGCAAACAACAACGACCGTGTTTGCTCTGGGACAAGACGGGAAGGAAATGAATTAATTCTAGCGCAGCCAGACTGCAGGCCATTTTTAACAAATTTATGAGCTTAAGCAAGCACAGCATTTCGTCTAGCTCGGCAATTTGAAATGAATTAAGAAACAAGGTGGCAGAGCCGAGGCAAAGAAACTTATCAGATTTAAGTTGTGAAGTAGTTTTTCTCAGGCTAAGTTTTGTATCTTTATTTCAGGAAAGAATAGTGACAATCTTAATGTGGAACTTAGTACAGAGTTGTTTTAAATTGAAGAATTTTTACAGTAGTATTATTTTTAAGGATGTTTTTGAAAATTAATCAAAATGTTACACAAATATTGTCGTTAGAAAGGCTAAACTTTTAAGTTGTATATAAGAAAATCTGTACTATTTGCATATTTTAAGCAGGTACTGGTTTACAAAAGTATAGATACGATCTTTTTACGCTTGGACTAGATTTCGATTTTTGATACATAACAGAACCCTAAACAAGACATAAAAGGCTCATCATTTTAAAAATTAACTATTGGTTTAATTTTTACTATTAATATCGATGTCCTCTGGCTTTATCTCAGAAAAATTTTAGTTGCACGTATCATTGTGTTTTCTAAGCAAACCCGCCTCTCCATTTATGCGGAATATCCGTCCCACGTAGATTTGATTTACGCGAATAAAAATCGCGTAAATAGAGTTTGTAAGTACCGAAGAAATATTTGAGATAAAAGTTAGTGATAGTTTTAGAAAAACGTATGTACATATTTATTTTACATAGCTTAACAAACAAATATGTCACTATTGCTACGGTAATTGAAAGCAATCAACCTGAAATTGTTCGTTACAATAGCAATTCGGATGAGGTTGTATACGGACTGTATAAAATTATTAATTTTAAAACTTATAGGAAAATTTGTACCTGACTGCGTAAAATGACGTCGCGTTAATCAATTGCCCATATGAAAGATGCCGCGTAAATTGAAATAGCCACAAATTATAAGCTACCCTACCCTCGTAAGAGAACTCATTTTTTTAAAGCTATGAATATTATATATAATGAAAATTTTAGCCCTAGAACATTAGAGCTTATCGTTGGCTATTACATAAATAAAAATGGGAACCGAATTACCCATTTACCTATTTTAATTATTTTAAAATGAGTAAATTTAGCTCATTTTTAGCATTCCAGGATTAAATGAACACCGATGCAATGGAACTAAGGGAAGAAGTCCTTTCTAGATGGCGGGAGTGCCTTATCTCATTAGGACGTCTTGGGTGTAATTAATACTGAAATGTCTTCATCGCTCTTTTCTTCTGGTGATGATGCTGAGACAGTGTTATTTTAAGAAAGATATTTGCCATTTCTGTGATCAAAATTCAAGAATTCGTAACATTTCATAAAAACATTGAAAGTTAGCTGGCGCTCCTCGGCAAGCTCCCGAAAATAACTCGAGGGTTATTATTTATTTTTGGGCGCATAAAAACATCGAAGAGTTGAGATAGGAGCGCCATTCTTGTATTTGTTTTTATATGTAACAAGAGCTGCACTCGCAGCCAATCTACTCGAGCTGCCGCCATATTTTGGGACGAAGTTTCCTTTGTTTTTATACTGAAAAGCGAAACTCGAAATGATTTGTGAAAACAAATTGTTTGAGTAACTGAACAAACATATCAACACGTACCCGCCACCCCCGCCGTAGACGACCAGCCCCCGGCACGAGTGCCATAAAAATGTTTTCAAAGACACAAGCAAGAAAAGGAATCAAAATGTGCAAGTACTTACCGATTCGATGGCTTTCTCTAAGCGAAAAATTTCTTCTTGAAGTAGGTGAAGAGTCCCAGTTTTTCCACGGTGGCGAGCAAATGCAGCTGCACAGGCACTGTGAATGCTGTTTACCCAATTTTCCAATTCCACCTGTAGGCAGTAAAAACCCATTAATACCTGCTACATACGGAGAAGTGTTTAAATCGCTCAGCCCAGCTAAGTACACTCACACAGGCACAGACGGATAAGTGCCATTTAAGAAGGACTCTAATAAAAGACTTTCGCGCAAGCTCCTGAAAGCAGCCACCACGGGTACTGCCTGCCCCGTGGGCGGCTACCCAGCAGTCCCGTCCAAAGCGTAATGCCTTTAACGTTAAAAATTCATAAAAATTTACTTACGGCGGATTTCGTCATGAATTGGCTACCCTCTTTCGAAAGTTTGTGCGACCTCCAACGCCATTGCTGCCTATCTTACGGCTTCTTACAGCACAATTTCGCCGCCCGAGGAAGTGTTCCACTTCCATTCGCTGGCAACAAGGACTCCTTGAATGAACGCTTTGTGTCTATGAAAGCCTGCACGCTGATGCTTGCTAGCAACCCTGACTTGATTTTCCTGAATGCAAGGACTCCTGCATAATGCTCGCCTTTATAAAGCAGATGTGTCTTGCGAAATGTTTTGTGAAAAATTAATTCTTTTATTATCGCAGTTAAGTATAGGCCGACTACAGCCAAGTGCTTGGCCAGATGCTTGGCTTGGGCCCCTCAGCACTGTCATAGGGAATTTAATTTCAATTTTCGGTTGATCAGCAAGAGTAGCTCATAAATAACAAAAAGTTCTCAAATAAAAAATATTTAACACTCCAAATGGAGCCAAATGTAAAATACATAGTACGTTGTCTAATAAATTCTAAAACGTGAGCTGGACTCCCATGGAAAGTGTTCCATACCAAAGGACGGGGATCATTTGATATGCAATAAAGCAACCTTAAAAAACTTTTATTTCGCCGTCCATTCCAAATTCAGAGCAGTAAAAAATCAAAATTGAATCTTCAAGTGAGGCTATGACTTCCTACAACTATGTCGAATTTCAACTTGCTGTGTCAAACAGTTTCTAAAAAAAATGCGATTAACGAACAGACAGACAGACAGACAGACACTGAGGTGAGCTTCAGTGCGAGATACTAAAAATTAATGCAATAAACTTCTTTAATATACTAAACTTAATTTTAAAATCCTAAGTGATGAACCAGCTAAATTTCTGAATATATAATCATAATATATAAAATATTTTTTATAGCATGTACAAATGAAATTTAGTAGCATGATTTTTTTTATATATTCCTGTAAATTTAACACATTTGTAATATTCAAGATTAAGTGGTTTAATTTGGCCAATATGATTATTTATATTTTTGTAATTAAAATAGACTTTCCTAGTATTTTAATTATCGTGGAATGTCATTTAATTAATAAAATTTCTGCAGGCGTTCAAACAGGTCCTTTTTAATTACCAGCAATGTGTCGTCGTGACATTCCGGTTTAATTGACCGTGTGCTCGAAATGCCTCAGAAAATTATAACCGACTTTGTTATATAAAGTCATGTTAAAAACACAAAATCGTATTTGCGGGCAGTTCGGTTTCGGGAAAATCACATTTCCCGGAAAAACACTAAGCAAACTACTTTTATTTTGGTGGAATTTAAATTGATTTTTTCTACGTCGCAAAGAGCGGCACATTAATGACGGATTTATTAAAGAAATTGATGTAAAATTCTTTATTCCCTTATAGAGACTGAACGAATGTTCATAAATGCGATATCAAACAATTCGCTGCAATCTTGGGAGTGACACCATTGGTTGTAGGGTAAATCTTGAAAATTTTTTTTGCACGCCCTATCGAATGGGGTATCGTTGGATACAAAATCCAAAATCAATACGAGGCTTTTTAAAAAGTTTTTCATTTTGAAGCCTCAGTTGTGAATTAAGAGCTCTCAAAGTCATAACTGAAGCTTCCACCTTATCTAGTTCACTATTAATGAGTTTGTATGATTGTTCGTTAAATATTCTGTCGTTTATTTTATTTTTCCATAAAATTTGTTCTAGAGAGAACTTTGTTTTATTAGCATATTAAAAAAGTTGTAATTAAAAGGGATGAAGGTACATACAATATATTACGTAGATAAAAATGATATAGGTTTATTTATCATTTATTCCTGTCCGCCTGGCGTTAATTTTTGCTAAGAAGACTCTGGTGCTAGTCAATGGATGGATTTCCATTCTAAGCCTACTTTACCTACATTCGGCGAACGCGTTTGGAATGGCGAAATCCAATCCGGCCGATCGCTTGGCCATATTTCATTGCTAATCTAAATTAATGCCTAAGCATTTTCGCCAGCTGGACGATGTAGCAGAATCGCCGGCCTGTGTGCGTGAAGTTGCTGGGCAGCAAAGACTCAGTTGTAACGACAAAGTAGAACAAAAGCCCACCTGGCACGGTGCCTGGAATAAATAAGCGTCCCCGAAAGCTGTACTCAAACAGAATATATAATCCCGCTTCGGGTGTTCGGGAATCGGTTGCATAATCGCACCATCGACAATAATTAGGTGTTTTGGAGCAGCCTCGACCGAGCGACCTTCGCGTGAGTCGCACGGGTAGAACAGAAGGGTTGTTCCCTTCAGGCACACCCAATAGCCTTTCCAGCCCCGCTTTCTGGCCAGCTCGATTTGATGTTTCTTCCGTAGCAGCCATTTTTTGACCGATAAGAATCTGAAACAAGAAAAATTTTATAAGGACAAGGTTCCTCCAGTAGAGGGAGGATGAAGACAAGTAGAGGCAACATAGCATAATTAAGAAGTTTCCCAAAAACAAGGCCATACTAAACCTACAACTTATTTTATTAAGGCCTTAAAGGGGAAGGCTGACTGGTAAATTCAAGGTGATTCTTTTTATAAAATTAGAATGTACTTTGTGAGAATAGTTTACATTTTTGTTCATTATCTTAACGATATTGTCTACACAAAGACCTAATTTGATAGAAACGAGATTGGTACTTATTAGACATGTTGACGGTATACTCTTGAACACTCTTAAGTTTAAATATCATCTATTATTTTCTGTTTATTATGTTTTATACTTTGAACTTTACTGATACAAGTTTGCGACTTTAAGTAACCTAAAATAGTGGCTTTATAAGCCAAATAAGAATCAAATGTTATTTTAAATCTGTCCATCTGTATTACATAGACTTGTTATTGATGGATAAAGATCCAAAACAATTCATCCTTTACAGTAATGCAGCCTAGAAACCAAAACATCAACAAGACAAATTAGTTTGCTCACCTTAAGGGAATAATACAGAGCGTTTTGTCTGGGGTAAGATAAATATTATCATATCGATTTCTGTACGGTCGGAGAATCTCATAAGATTTAGGTGAGGAATGTAATATGTTTTTTTTATTAAGGTCAATCAATAACTAGAACATTTTTTCTCATCTGGGGCTTACAAACTTCAAGTTTACCATTTAAATTTTTCCATTTTTCATGGTTCTGAGAAAAATAAATAGAAATAGAACCTTTTAATTTTGAAGGTTTATGGCTTTTCACAAAATGAATACGAAAAGGCAAATATGAATTTATTGAAACAGGTGTGAAATTCTTTTTTTTGAGTGACGTATCAATAGGCTGTACGAGCATACAAGCAAATAAAATTGCAGGATGTTGAGTAGAGTATGTATCTCTCAATTGATTAGATTAGTTTAAAGGTTAGATTGCTTAAATATTTTCACTAATAAATAGATGCATTTAGAAAACTGATTCTTAAATTTACACAAGCTTCTAAAAAACAAATAAATTTTTTCATCATTTAAAAGTATAAAAACGTTTCTTAATTACTTCTTAAAATATCGAACTGCTCATTTCTCCACGTTTATATAAAATAAGTTATGATTGTTTTGTACGTTTTTAACAGAATATCTTTAAAGACTTTAAATTTCCACGGTAGATAAATTTCTTAATGCATGTATTTGTATAAATGCATTTCAAGTACCCGGAATAATTTTAACCCTTTTTGAACGAATAGTATTTATAAAGCGCGAAAGTGGAGAGCATCTAGAAAACAAAAGGTAAATGTATCCCACGTAGGTTTATTAATAATTGCTTGCTTAAGACGTAAGCATGATGACCATGTTATCAGTTCTATATCTTTGACAAAAATGAATACTGAAGATTTATCCTTTTTAGCGCGGTCTAATTTTATAATAGTCTTTAAAACTTATCACTTTACCCGAAAAGAAGAACATATAAATGTTAAATCTAAATGTAACTTTAATTTTAGTATAATTCAGACCGATTGTAAATCCACATCTCTTAATTTTAATATAATTCGTCAAAAATATCTACCAACAATAAAGACTTAAAAATTATTATAAAGTCGACATTAAAGAATGTTTTACTTCTATTCCCGACTTCGTTTTATTAATGCTTTTATAGCTTTCATCTATTTCTTATTAGTCTAATTAAAATGATTGATCCAGATAAGCTTTAAGAGATTTTATGCTTTTGCTGGTCGTTAAATGCCGTTGTTATTTATTATTAAAATTTCGAGACTTTCTAAGGGGTGTAGATTATTTCGCAGTTAATTTTATAGAATACCGGGAAATTCGGCTAGCTATTCTAAATTTATTTTATATATATCCCAAAAATAAAAAAATAAAAAAACATTCTTTCAATTAATTTATACCTAAAATAAACTTTTTTCTTTGTTACTTTGAAACTATACACAAACTCGTTTCAGTATGACAATTTACTAGATTTCTAAACAGTTCGGAAAAACTAATAGTAAATTTAATAGTTTAAATTAGAATCACATACGTAGACGCCTAGCGATTAAAATTCGATAATTTTTCATTAGAAAAAAAGCTGATTTATTCTTAGCAAAGGTTGTCCTTACTTACGTAATAAACTCGCTCTTTCTTCTAAAATTCCAAGTCTAAGTCAAATTTAGAACTGTTGTGGTTTAAATTAGAAGGCTATGACAGTCTTTGCCTAGATTCTATTTTAATATTCTATGTATATCCGATACTGTTGAAGCCTGTAAAATATAACATTTGATCAGGTTTTCTAAGCATTTAGCTAAAATTGATTTTGTTCTCACTAAAAGCCAGGTGGTTTAATCCCAGAAATATCAGATCTTAAGAAGTAAAATTCAGTTCAGTTCCCTGTTCCTAGACCAGGTAAATTTGATACTAGATTTCTAGGAAATTTCCGCTGACTAGATTTTCAATTAGAAAAGCTAGGATTTAATTCTAGTTACAATTTACGTAACTAACTATGAATATATAAAGTTGGTTTTCATTGTAGCTGCCTTTCGTGCTATCAAAGTTACCCTACTTTCTCCTGCAGGTTAGAATAAACAAAGGTGTAATTTCTAAATTGTATTTATTTTTCAGGATTATCGAGTTAGAAGATATTATATCAGCAGTTTATTTTTTTTGCATAGGATTTCCAGCAGTTTTGTAAACAAATTTTTCGTCACAACACATTTGCAATAATTTTGGATAGAAAAGAATCACCTCGAATTGGTAGGATTCCGGAAACTATGAGTATGTAGTATATAAGACAAAGGGGCGCCTTAGTCTGGAAAACAAAAAAAAAAATTAACTTACCCAGCTTTTCTGACGGCTCCGGTACAGTTGAACGAGGACGCGGCAGTTCCGGTTGCTTTTGCTTTATATGGCGACGCCATGACACTTTCCCCGTCATCTTCATCAGACACAGCAGTTGTTAAGCTCATTCGATCATCATCAGATATCTGGAAAAGAAGAAGACAGGTCCGGTGAGACGTGGTTCAGACTAGGCGTAGGTATTCTGCTAATCGCACGTAAGGTGTCCTATAAACGAACAATGCCGCCCACTGTGTCGTCCGGCGTCCGTGGTCGCGGCATCCCTTGCACACGGTAAAGCGAGCAGTAGTCGCATCGACCCGGGGAGTCCCGTGCCGCCAGGTAGGCGTTGAATGTGCTGAAGGATCACACTCGTCCAGGATTTAAGAAGGCGGATGGCTAGAGGGGGTGCAGAAGGAGCTTTGGAGAAAAGGAAGAGGACTGCGCGGGGGAGAGTTATTGGGCCGGTTACCCGCAAAGAAGCAGCACCACCAGTTAATCTCCCGAAACATTAAAGTTTCCCGCATAAACATTTGTCGCTTGTCCCGAGAGCTCGAAGGTAGAAATATTTCCCAGCCTTATTTCGGTTCTTACAAGGAAAGAAGCTTTGACTGATGAGAGTCTTATGCCTCCCCTGGGGAGCAAGTTCTTGAGAACGAAAGGATGTCATCTTTGCAGGAGCGTGCACGTCCCGGGGATAAATTCTGTCTATTTTTCCACCTTTGCAGGTGCACGTCTCATATGCTAAAAGGGACACTTTACGACTATTATAAAGGCCATTTATTTTCCCTCTCCTCAAAAGTTTACCCTGTTTTGTTTTATTGCGTCAGTTTATGAATCCACATAACTTCACAACCCGTGCCGGGCACCCTCCTCACCGATGGCTATCTTAAGTTGATGGCCTGTCGCTTCCGCTTTATTGGAGGAAATTGCTCCAACTTTTTATCGAGCGAATCTCCTTTGAATTATTTGGAGCAATTCATTCTTAGACATTTGTCGGAGTGTGTGGTTGTGCCGTTGAATTAAAATGTCGTTATTAAACAATTTCGTAATTTGATACAATCAGCAATCACGAAGTGAATCAGCAACTTAATAACTGATTAAAATACGTGCATTATCAAGTCGTTAATTTTTAACTTTTATATAAACCAAAGCCCACTAGTTGCTCTTAAATTGTTAACAAAAGAAGGAAAAACAGGTCCACCAGCAATTTTAGTACACATTTTCTTGCAGATAACACTTTTAGAAAAGAAAAATTTTCAAAGATATGAAAATCTTAAAACATTATGCATAGATATGAAAACAATGATACTCTTAAATTAAAAAGTTTATTCCGATAATACAAATGTTATTTTGTTTTAATAGAGATCTTATCTAAAGTCTTTAGAGCTATGTCGTATATTAACGAATTTTGTTGTCGCGAGTTAAATTGTTGAAAAAGAGGTTGCCGATTTTACTATTTTCCTAGTTATAATGGTTAAAGTTAAGCATAGTTTTCCTGATTTAAATTTAGATGTTTCCTTCCTATAAAATTTTTCAGAGGTACTTTATTAATTGTATTTGCCTTCATATTTTAATCATCTGAGACCAAACTAGGAATTTGAAGTTTTCATAAAATAAAATAAGTCGAATTAAGGTTCTAGAAAATCTGAACATACAAAGAAAACAACTCGGCGGATAATCCTAACAACTTTAAAGAAAATAAGTGAAAAATGCTGAAGACTTTCGAATTGCCTCTTATGATGGTCTTGTGGGTAACCCGCGACTTTTGCCAGCGATTTTGCATCACACTATTTTGAAACTATTTGTTAGTTTTTACATTTAATCGCCCCTGAGGTGAACCTGTACCGAAGAAAGACTGGTTTGCAAAAGATATGGCATTTAAAATCGTTTCAGGGTATCGTTCTTTAGGTGGAAATATGAAATGAACTCCACCCACAACCAATTTCCCGGAGGAGCTCATGGGTGCTTATCGGGAGTATCCTGTATGATCCCACAAAATCCATCCGTTATTCCTCCTTTATTGTCTTGGCAAATGCTTCGATCGAGCTCAGCCATCCGTTTTCGATTTAATTGGAGAAGGACTGGAGGAACTGTTTGCCCAATGGTGGACACCATTGTCTTGTTCCGGACTTGGAAACTTCTATTTTTGGTATAGAGGGATTCTATGTCAGTGCACTATGCCACAGGAGTTGGGCTTAATTTTGTCTTGTATATGACACTGCCCAAGATTTAATGTTGTTTCTTTGTCCAAGGGATGAATGACTTGCCAAGTGGCAGGGGAAAGGGAGTATAAATTGACAAACTGGAAGATAGTTCGCAACGCGGGAGTAGGAAGGGAACGTGTGTCCACATCGTTGTTGGTTTCAAGGATCTCTGGGTGATGTCGGTACTATGAAATTGTGGTTTCCAATAATTGTAGATTCTGGGTGAAACGTCTTCGTCTTATGACAGCCGCATTTACTAACAATAAGTAATATAAGGGGCAGGGAGCGATGCTGCATGTTATAACCTTGGTGCGGAAGGAACGAAGAAAGCAGCAGCCGAGTGCGGGTGTGGGATGATTAATTAAGCCAAATGTGACCATCTCAGAATATGCGATGATACTCATCCATACTCCACGTTCTAGTCTATTCAGAACAGCAGCGTGTGGGCAGTATAAAATATCGTTTCTGGATGAGCTCTTTTATAGAGCGATAGAATACATCGTTAATTTAAGAAGGTTGTGGGTTTTATTAAGGAGCAAAGTACTAGAGGGTTTATCGTTTCCATTGCCGCTCTTTAATTAATTTCAACCGTCGAAGATTACGATAAGGAATGACTATCTTGATTTATAAGAAGTAATATAAATTTATTTCTTCTTGAGTATGGCTTTGAAGTTTTAATCTTTAATAAAAAAACTACTTGGAATAATTTAAACTACCTGTCGTCACTTCTAGGCAACAGATAGCACAGTCAGACAATTTTATGCAGTAGGAGCTATGCGATCATTTTAATAGAGTAATTCTTGCAATTCTGAGGAAAGAAACGCATATAACCATTAAAGAATGCAATACTTAAAGAACACGATTCGTGATATCATAAATATTAAGTTCAATTTTTTAATTAATAAAAAGCAGACATAATTTTAAATGTAATTTTAATCTAAGATCGCTTTATTACAATATAAAAAATTATTCCTACTAGACATGCAGATATCAAGGCTAGTCATTTGGGTAATTTGAATATATTTTTGGACTTAGCCTATTAAAATGAGCTTTACTTTAAAATATGATATCAATTTGTTTTATTATGACTTCACTTTCTATCTTTTACGAAATTCAAATTATAAATTAAAAAAAAGAGAAATAAAGGATAAAGTATTAATCCATTTGCTCAATTTTGAAGATATGAAACTTTATATTTGATATAAATATTTTGTGAAAAATATTAAGTGTCTGGAGTATGAATATATCAGAAATTATGTCATATTCAAAATAAAATTCTTTACCCTGTGCTGAAATCATACCTGTGACAAATATGATTACTTTTACCTTGAACCCGACGGTGTATATTATGAGAAGCAAAAATCATAACTACTGCAGGTGACGTGACGACAATTTTGGCTCTGTTGATTCAATTAACAGCTTCATTATGGAGCAAGTGGAGGCTTACTGAATTAGCCAGGCTGTTTATGAAAATGCACTAGGTAGAGGAGCTAGAAAAAACATTAAAGTGCTGTACTAACGCAGGGTTTTAAGAGCCAGTCTTAAATATAATACAGCCGAGAGGGCTTTTAGCGTTGAATTGTTTCTGAATTTACCTTTGCGTCGCACACACTAGAATCGGAACGGCACAGGGTATGCACTTTACATGGAAGAAATCTGATCCCTTTTCACAGGGAGGCGATGCAAATGCAAAGGAGCGCTTTTAGCATTTATTTCAGAGTACTATCAAACCCTGCTATCAATCGCAGCGTGCTTGAAGCCCAGTGACCTCTTTCGTCTCCGTGGTACAGCCCAAAGCTCCATTTCGCTGATTTCAATTCTAAAGTATAATAAAAGCACGACACTTACTCCACGGGCGCCCCTCGTCCCGTACGGGCCCATATATGCCCATATGCAGGATATAGCAGCAATTCACGTGGATTTGCTTTTTCTTCCTTGTTTTACGCGGCGACGACTTCCACCGGGATTGGACGGAACGGGCAGGTGGGAATCGCAGGGCACGAATATACACACGAACCAAATGGGAAAATCTAGGCGAGACTAGCAACAAATGCAAATGTATAAAAGGCTTATTGTTCGCCATTTTGTTCAACAAAATATAAAGTAAAAATAGAACTTTATTTGTTAATAAGCATTTCCTCGGCTTAAGCATTCGCAACACATTTTCGTTTTCACTTTTTGCACTGCAAGTTTAGGGCCTTTCTTTCTGTTGCTACGAATTTTGAATTTTCTATTTTAATTAGTTCGTTTTAGTTAATTGCACTACTACTGCAAAGTTTTACAGTTGTTTCTGCAGAATCCAAAAATTGCTTAAAATTTCCAGTTTTAATGTCGACGTTTTTGGCACTTTATGAAAAGTAACATTTACATTTTTTCCCTACGCACTTTTTATGTGAAGAGACATCAAAGGCATTCCTTCCCAAAATAAATCGATTGTGATGAATTCGCTGTCCAGCAGCATGAATTTTCCGAAAAAGGTATAATACATTGCATAATAATAATAAATTACAATCAAATCGATGAAAATAAAATCAACACGTACCCCCAATTAGCAATGGCATTTATAAATGCGATGATTATTTTATAAACACATTGTAAAAATAATTTCCTCGAAATAGTTGAATGATTTATTTTTCCTTACTTTATAAAGCAAGAACGTGATATAACAAAGGGTCGATTAAACAAATGAAACTGTAAAAATGTATGTTTATACGTAGATTAGTTTTAATTCGCAGAGAGTCACTATTTTTGCACATTCAGAGTGGTCGGCAGAAAATGTTTTTAAGCTTGTATTAATAAAGCGAAATTTTGAATGTCAAAAATGTCAAAAACAATAGAAAATTTCTGAAAAATTGTCGAAAATAAAATTTTTTGGTTTTGCCTCCGGTAGTATTAAAACAGTGTGTTCCCAATAAACTAAAAATATTTTCCTTGACTACCCATTTTATTAATTTGCGCGTTTACAAAATTATACAGAGTTTTGTATTGTATATCATAAAATGGAGAATTTTAAATATTTGCCTGAATTTGTCTCTGCGATTTTTAAATGCTACTTTAAGCACAATCGACCCAGCAGGCAGAGATGGAATTTCATTAAAATGGAAAAATAAATAAAAAGAATTTTTATGACAGTCAAATGTGTTGGAGCATATCAGACGTCTTTCCTCAAAATCATATTTTTTACAAGCTTTCCAAATACATGAATAAAAGTATACATGCCAGACGGACAAAAAAATGGCAAATAAATTAAAATGCTCAAAGGATGATTATGCAAACACGGTTTTAAAAAAAAAAAACTTCTTTAAGAAATTCTAATTAATGAGATGTAAGCTTTCAAGAATAAATAATACTGACTAGTTTCTTGTTTTTACATCTAAATAAGACTCTAAACAGACAATACACTGATTTTCTTATTCAGAAGCAGTTACCATGTTAAAGGAATTAGTAAAGAAGTTGGAATCTAGAAGATGGAGTGCTCTCAGAGGAAATGCCAAACAATAAACAAAGTAAAGTCTTGGTCATAATTAGTAAAAGTGGATATCTGAAAGTTGCATATACTGCATTTATTTTAGATTCACAAATTTGAGAAAATAGCCATTTGAAAGTGTTAACATAAAAATTGGATTTTGACTTACCAATTACTTTGTACATACATATATAAAACTGTTTTTTTTCATTATACTATTAGGTGATCTGATATCAGTATTGCTACCATAAAACAAATTAATCCAAACCAATGCATGTCCCATTAATTATTATTTTTATCAAAATTTTCCAGCCGGCACAATTGGCTTTATCCGCAGACACTTAATTAAAATAACAAATTTTGCCAATGAACGTCCTGCTTGACAGTAGCATTATTTTATTGAAATCGATATCGATTGCATCGGCGATTAGAATGACACATATCGGGCTCGCGTGTCGCTGAAAATCCGGCTTTATATTCACGAGTATCTCGCAGCTCCCTAAAGCAGTAAATTCATATTGTCAACATCAGCTCGTTATTGCTTTGTGCCATCCTTGCTATTTCATCCTCCAACAATGGACCAACTGCGGATGGTTGTAATGGTGAGTGCATTTAACATCCGAGCAATTCTGGCCGTCAAATCTGTCTATCCAAATTGTAATTCCGACCACACGAACGCGACAAATTTGACCTGACATTTCTAGATGTATGCTATGTCTTCTACATATTTGAGGAAACGTGTAAAACGAGCCTTGGCAGTAATGCTGATTTTCTAATATATTTTTCTATTCAAGCGAAATATTTCATATAAAAAAAGAACAATAACTTTGGGTACTCTTACGAAAGTCCCAAAACTTTTAGGTATAAATTCGCGCATTCAAGATTTTGAAAGCAATTGTAATTATTATTTAATTTTTCAAGAACTTCCTTTAGGTAACGGAATCATTTTTTTAAACAATCGTCCTTGATCTTCAGTTCCTACCGCAACATTTCATACACTTAGAAGTGATTGAATATCCCCTTCATATTAATAATAGTGAAGAAAGGTATGTTTCAATATTAAGCATTGAGAAATTAAATTCGCTTCATAAAACGTAGTAGTTCGTTTCGAACCCTTAATTCCAAAACTGAGACGCTCGCTTTCGAGGCTTGAGATGGGCCTGCTAGACTTAAAGTTCCATATAAAAATCCATCTTAGCAATGGAATAGAGGAAGTTTACAGACCATACCAAATGCCAGATACAGTTCGGTGAAACATTCGTTTAGAGTTTTATTTATCTATGACAAATGCAAATACATTTAATTAAAATATTTTTCGTCTCCTTGATATATAATAAAATAACCGGTAATATTTGCATACGTATTTTAAGTTATAGTGAACTAAAAAAGGAAAATCCTGTTCGTATAAATGCACCAAGTTCGTTTGAACAGGACAATCACAGCGATAATTGAATTCCCTAATGCTTCCATACATGCAATTAGCGATAGGAAGCATAGTTTCTCCTTTACTCTGGGAGATACAAAAGTTCAATTATTAAAATTTGTTTGCCAATAAGTTCATTGAGGTCTGGAAAGCCCAGAAAATTTCATTACCCCCACTTCCAGCCTCAAGAGTCCTTTTCAACACTCACCTAAATATTCACGTGGAATTCCTGTCAGGACACAGGGAGTAACCCTCTCTAATGGGATTCTCTGGCAAATACGACCTATTTCACTTTCAGGTTGTCAACATAATTAATTCATGAAATATAAAAGCAGCAGAAAAATCGAGGAAACGCATATTCCGCCCTTCGAAGTGCGGGACTGCCGCTGCTTCCCGGGATTCTTTGAAATGTCATTTGCTGTCTTATCTGGGGTATAAGAAAGAATTCCATAAATATGTAGACATAACTTTCAAAAAAGTAGGAAAAAGGCACCCATGAAAGGTACCACGCGATGTCAACTTGGAGTCGTGCTGTTGACATCTGTGGCTCTTAGACTTAATTATAAATTCCTTCCTGTGAGAGTTCACTCAACTCTGAAGCAGTCCTGCAAATGGAAAAAAGGACGGCGGTCTGTTTGTTAAAGGACCCACGTAACTTAGGTGGGCAGGCTTAATTTTTAGACGAATTAAACTTTTCGGCTCCATATACCTGAGAGGATCCGGAATAAATATCACGTCCATATATCTTCCGTATCGAGCCGCTTTCCACTTGAAAAATTGCGTCGTTCGCGGCGGAGCAGCGCATAAATTAGCGATCGGGCATTTGCGGGGTGTGCGCAGGATACGCTCCGGGAGACGTAAGACATCCCCAGGAAAAGCATAAAATCACTCGTCGTTCGAAGAGGGCTATTGCCATCTGGAAATGCTCGGCGATTCCCATTTCGCGAAATTAGTGCGACCGACTTCAAATAAATTTCGGGCATCCAGGACACCCATTTGCGTAAAGATATCGCAGAAGGAGCTCGCACGCAATTGAAAGATGTGCCAAATATACCGCGAATGTCTGGAGAATTGTCTTTAAGAACGAGCAGTTAAGATGAATTGTTATTGCAGTCATTGGAGAGCAAAGGCGGGTGCCCCTCGGGCGCCGAAACAAAGGCGGAAAACGGGAAAAGTATCTCCGTGCGCGAGATCAAGATTGTGTGCCATCAAGTCATTAATTTTGAAACAACAAAGCATTCAACAGAACTCGCAGAAAAATAACGGCAGCGAGCAGTAACAAGTCAAAAGCTCGCTGGAACAATAAAAATGACAAAGTTGACAAGCAGTTCAAGGAGTCGCATTGGGCGGTGGGTGACGGCCGATCGTTCATATCGTTATTACTCTGCACTCGGCTGTGAGTTAGTTGTCGGGGAATGGAGTCATGAGGTGGAACTGCAAGAAGAGCCCTATAAAAACTCCTGGAGCATGAACCGCCAAGAGGACAGAGTGGCAGAGAGGGAGTGGTGGTGACAGTGGGCCAGTAGCACCGCTCACATCGACTCAACCCTACTTCACAGGGGATGCAAAACAATTAAACAACAGCTGATGCTGTGAATGGTAGTGATGATGACAAAAGCTCTCTAACCCAGTTCCAGCCTTTTTCCACCGGATTTGTATGCTTCAAATGCTGGCATATACCCAGCTCAAGACAATGGATGAACGATGTGATTTCTTATGTATAAAACCCTAGATTAAAAAGTGTCACGTGGGAGCTCAGACTAACCTTGAAAGGAAGAGCCTCTTCAGTTCGCGTTTGTACCACCGGATTATAATTAAAACCCGCTCAATATTAACAGTGAGGGTGTGGGGAACTACAGAGGCATGACCGAAAATTTCAAAATTTTTGTTGGTAAAAAGTTCGAAGACAAATAACTCTCCTTGTCTTGGTCCTTGTAGAAGCATCTATTGAATGGTGTGGGCATGGTAATTGATTTTAATTTCATGCTTCCTAAAGGTGTTCAGTTTGCTTGGTGGATTTCTTTCTGGCTATGTATTCAATTGCAAAAATAGATATTGGGACAAAAGCACGGTAACCGGTTGAAGTTGTATGAAGTTTAAGGAAAACTACTAGAAGAGATGAATATATCGAATCTTCAAAAAGTAGGAGTCATAAGTTCAGTCCCCGCAGTAATACAAAAGTATCTTAATTTATATCATATAAATTATTACGTAAGTGGACGTAGTGGGCTGATATTTGATGCATACTATTTTATGAGTTTCAATTCGAAGTGAGAAAAAATAAATAGATAAAAGTTTTCATATTTTGTGCTCTACTGCCGAGCCTTTCGTGAAATCCGACATTTATCGCTATAAAATTACAAAAAAACACATATAAGAAGAGTCGATTCACTACGGTAATTTATTTCCGTGATATGGTTAATCATAGTTTGACCTGAAATACTTGAAAAGAAGCAAAAAAGGATGTTTCTTCGAAATTAGGTTCGTTTTCAAATACACGCACGAGGAAATATTTTACAAAATTTGTAGACTAGGATGCAACAAAAGGACTCAGTTTCACTGATAGAACCATATGACCTTCATGACGTTGAATCTGCGAGAATGAAAATTAGTTTTATTTACTCAAATTGAATTAAACCTGTTACGACACACTTTATAGATCCTGTAGGATATGCATTAAAAATTAATCTTACAAAATTTTAAGAAATCGCGAAGGAAAAGCTTCAGCCCTTTTTTATATTACAAAGAAAATTACTTCTACAAAAAGCTTATTTGACAGTATATTAATTAGTAATCTTGAAAAAAGAGTACAATTGCAAAGTAACCTTTGAGCCCCGGTACTTCCGGGGTGCAGCCCCAGCATTCTTACTAGTTACTTAATATTTTGTCTAAAATTAGACTTGCACGAAACCGCTTTTGTAACCAATAGAGCGGTCTATTGAAGCCTTTAGAAGAGCCGCTTACACTGCTCATATTTCGCATAGGTATTAGACGACAAATGACACCGGTACCGCTGCGAGCGACGGTAGCCTTATGGAATTTAATTTCAAGCTCCGGCGAACATCAGCCAATTGTTCTTTGTGTAACCGTAGATCCGATGGAAAATTAAAGTACTCCACGGAATTGTGCATCCATGCAAAATGTCTGAGGTTACGAACAAGTAAAAGGTGTTTGATAAACGTTCAAGCGTGATGTAATTTGTCTTTAAATCTACGCATTTTTGCCCGACTACGTCTACGAGACGCGACGCAACAAAATTTTATAGGTCTATTATTGTATGCATGTTTAGTACCTACACGAAAATTCCAAAATCAGTGAGCAGATTTTGATAAGCGATGTGTTAAACACAAGGGGTAAATATTTATAAAGTGTTAAAAGAAAAAAAATTAAATTTGAAAATAGGAATATCGTGGAAATGTGAAAATAGAAACGACTGAGAATAATAAAAAATTCTATAATTAATAACTTTAATTATTCCCTAAAGCACATCGATGAAATTATGTTTAGATAAAAATAGCTTCTATTTCATTGTAAATTGTTAGGACAGAATATTTTCAAACCATTTTAAAATCTATATCTACATTTGCTGAACACGAAACAATGCATTTTAAATTGTTCGTACATAGCCAAAGAATGCTATGGAGAGTGATAGTGAGCCCCAGGACTCCTTCAACAAACACTTCATGGGAAAATTTGCAGTGGTGGAGTTTTCAAAGAAATTTTATTTTTATTTTTCTTCCTTTTGAAGTATTCGGAAACGGTCGAACGTGCCCTGTAGCTAAGGAGCACGTATAAACGGTTTAGTAACATTTAGAAAAATTTCGCTCAGCTTCAAAGTAATGCATAAGAAATTCAAGAGGGGAAAAATGTGCTAGGAACTTATGCATGCAGAATAGTCTCTATCTGTTCTGTGCAGTTGGGTCCATGAAATTCAACAACTGCTCTTATGCTTTTATGTGTCCGTGGTTGAGGGAAGTAAGAACATCTCACTTAGCCGCATTCCACAATGCATTCACTTACAGGGAAAGTAGTAAGCATAAAATATTTTATTATTATTGTAACTTTCCGGCAACAAAATGCCACCCGGACAAATACCTCTGGCGACAGACTAGAATTTAAAGGCAAAATGCAAAATATGGCGCCCAGTAAGTCAAGCCTCCCAGCCGGAGATGTATGTCGAGTGTACTGTGCGGAGTGGGCATCTGGAGCAAATACCCGAGATAATTTGTGGGACCACCCGTCATAACTAAGTCGTCATTAGGATGAGTGGAACAATCACAAATCATAAATTTTTCATTTGCACTCGGCCGGCGGGACAGGCTGCACTGTGGGTCAACCGAGTATTCATCAACGGAACTAGGGCAACCAACCCGGTGATGGTTCTGACCTCTAGCCGGATACGGATGCGGGAAGCAGTGACAATTGTCCGAAAAGAGCGAAGGACAAAAACTAAAAAGGAAAAAAAATTGTTTATATCTCGGCGCAGGACGCAGGACGTGTTTTCAAAAGAAATGGCAAAAGGGCCGTAATAAATTTGATTCAATTATTCCGCAGATTTTATCACAGGCGGGTCGCTCTGAGGGGCCCTCGAACACAATCGTTGCGGTACAAATTACAGACAGGGCCTCCAGTTGCGGAGATAGAGTTTAATAAAGCCAACAGAAGAAATTCTTCTAAGATGCTAGCCGCAAGAAATGAGGTTCGCAGAGTTATTGTTATTGCGCTTGAGTCGACTCATAGCCCTTTGTCCCTTCGTGGCCATTTATTGCCGAATTATGCTTGTTTCTGCTTATCATCTTTGATAATATTGCCATTCAACTGGCGCATTATGTGGACGATTGGCGGCCGGAGTACGGCCAAAGTTGCTTAGTAGTACTATGTGCTTTCTTCCAAGCAGTTTGAGACTAACAAGTAGAAACGACCGGCCATCAACGGTTCCGCAAAACAAAAGGAATTGACCAACCAGCCCTTTAAAACTTTGTGAGATGGAATTTATTACAATCGTGGGCAATTCTGGCAAGTCTGAACTGGGCACTTTGTCCCAGCCTTGGGGTTGATTGAGTGGACCGACCAGGCCAAGATTTGTCGTCGTAGCTGCAAACACGTTTCTACACAAGTGGGTTCTTTAAGGGCTTCAACTGGTGGTCCAAACACGATAACGATGACCATCTTGACATATAATGATACATTTCCCTTGTTGACCCATCTTTTACCTGGTCCTTTGTGTCACTTGAAGGTACTGACCAGAAAGAATGTCTTCGTCAAGTTCAGTCCTTTTTAAGAATTTCGTTCAATTAATTTCGAGAGCATCTCAGGGTGATGGTGCTGAAGGATGAAATTAAGATAAGAAATTCTGTGGACGCTTCAGTGCTATGTGCTAACTGAGAGAAGAAAGTCGGAAATGAAGTCCTAGGGTAATAAGACAGAGAATTTGGTTTTGAATGGCCCTGAATGGGTGCCGGATTTCTCGCTTATCCACAGAGGTTGAGTCATTTGTTTGCTTGCTTGCATTCAACCCAATATCGAGAGGACACCTTAGGAAAGGGTGTAGGGAACGGGGCTCCTCCGGTAGTAAAACTTTAAAGTTGTTGTGCGAGCGAACCAAATTAATATAATGTGGCCCACCGGAGGACATTTTCAGAGGCCCTTTCCGGCGTTTTATGAACTCCGTAACCACTTCATTTACGCCTAATTAAAAGTGCTCCACTTCTACTTTATTGACTGAAGTTGCTTGTGGATATCTGTTTACTTCCAAAATTAATGAAGCATAAGAAAACTAAGATAAGAAGTGTTTGCTGATCCCAACTCGGACGAGTTTAATGTGTTCAAGGAACTGTTCCACGGGATTTCGGCTATGAGCAAAGGAGTTTCACGAGTAAAGTTGGCAAAGTAATTTAAAATGCAAAGCAACGTCCAAATTTGGAAACTTATTTACAATACTCATGTTGTTCATGCTGATGAACGATGGATCCAGAAGCTCCGATATGCTCGGAACGTGCACTCATGGACTTACGGTGCGTAGACATAGCTAAAGTTGTGAAATCCTATTCAATGTGTGTTTAATACTTGGAAGCAAGTACCTAAATCCAATTTGAAGTTTTATGTCGTTTATACTGAAGCATGGAAAAAAATTCCTTTAACTGGATGGATATACTTTCTTAGAGTAGGAACTTCATTCGATGCTCGCCCCTTAAGATGAAGTGATAACTTTCCGTGAGTTACAGAGCAAAACTTAGTTATTTCGGTTATTTTGTTATCTTATTAATATTGGATTTGCAGTAAGTTAAGAGGTTTTGATAATTAAGACTAGCTGGTATTGATAGTCAACTTCTCTGTAGATACTTTTATATCTAATAAAAAGAAATAAAGATATAAGTAAAAAATGTAAAGAATAAGTAAAAGTGTTTTTATTATGTTTCTTGTGCTAATTGCTTTAGTTTAATTAAAAATGGGCCTATTATTTCGAAATATTTTTTGAAATGTATTAATTACATTAAAAAACCTTATTGTATTGAAAGTAAATTAATATTATCTATATTTTTAGCACGTTACTTTAAATCCACCATTTTAAATTCTATTACCTTGCACGCATACTTTCATATAATATGAAATAATGAATTTTTCAACAGGAAGGAATAAATTAAAATTTTCATTAAAACATAGAAATTAATTTAAATTTAATTAAAAAATTAAAATAAAAAAAGAAAATTGTACCACTGAAAATAATTTGAACTAAGGTACAACATCCGGGAGACGTTAAAAAGGTGAGAAAACGTTTTGAAAGCGAAACTGAATAGGAAAACCAGATTAGGATTTTTAATAGATTAAACACTTCTTCTTTATAATTAAGTAAAAGGAAAATAATGTTTATTTGAATTTTATAATCTGATATTGTTGTTGTCATATGTATTCGAAAGTTTATTAAAGTTTTGAGTAAAATATTTTATTTTATTCTGGTTAGTTACTGGGACTTATTGAAAAGCAACTCTAATTTACAGCATGAAAGACACTAGCAATTTAAATACCAAGATTTATTGCTAAATATTGTGAGGCAATAATAAAAACTATGGTTTCAAGAAAGTATGTAGGCCGTAACTGAATTTTATTTAGTTTTCCGTACGAGAAAATCTCGACACGTATCGAATACACTGAATTGAGGATAATTTCTGTAAAGGTTTTTCTTTTGTGATAAGTTAAAAGGGAGTATTCAAAAGTCGAATAACTATTCGCAATAATTATAACCGCCTTTCTTCCTGACGAGTGACACAATAAAGAGCAAAACTATGAAATGAAGTTGTGCAGAGGGCTCGGCGCAAGGCAAACTTATTAACAGTAGGCCTGCATTCACAGCAGCAGCGTTCACAATGACTGCTGTCCAGGTAAATTTCAAGAACAGCAGCAAAAACTGGTCTGTTGTTTAAACATTTTCCGCATTTTCTTTATTTGCCTGATTCAGTTTTGTATTTACATGGATGCATGAGCTCCTAGTTGATAAATTTATCCAGCCATGCGATTGTGCTCCAGCCACGTCTATATCCGGAGCAACTCAAAATGTTCTTCAGCCGGCAGGATATTGGAATTGGGTATGGCGGTCGTGCGGTTAAACCAATTCAAAAGTCATTACAAGATACCAACAGGAAAATTTGTGTAAGCGCCACCATTCATCATGCCTTGGCAAAATGTCTGTAAAATCATTTTAATGGGAGCGCTGGTATATTCAGTGTATGTTCCATACCAGAACCTGGCCGCCATTTCTGGAACGTATAGCATACATGCGGGGCTCCTTCCACGGCCAGAAGACTTATGTGCTCGGTTCCCCATAAAATTGATTTTGGCCCAGGATCCAGGATATGTGTGTGGCTACTTATGCACATCTACTACTATGCCGTCGGCCTTCTTGAGAAGAGATCTTCAGTTGAAAAATTCCCTCCTGGTTCGACACTTTCATTCGTCCGACCAAAAGACCGAAAGGAGCGTAAACTTTGCTAGTGCTCAACATCTGCGAGCTGGATTTAGCCCTATATCTGGCAGGTCTTACATATGCATTAGGCCTGTCGGAAGGTATAAGTCAGAACTGGCGATGGTATCACAGAGTCCCTGGCACAACCCTCTTTGGCAGACTCAACCGTCTTTGGAGCCGGTTTCGAGAGCTCGTCATGAATAAGATTAGGTGATCCGTCTTTGCTGACCCGTAAGATTGCACGGTTGAGTGGTCCTAGTGAAATTTCGGACGATCTGCCAGCATCCAAGTGAGTCAGCCAGCTCTTCGGGGCTCTATTTAGTTTTATTAAGTAATTTGGTTTCACTCAAAGAAGTGGCTGGTGGGTTCTATGGTCGGAACATGCCTTTTAAGTCCTGAACTCCTCAATGAATAACCCTGAGTTCCCTATGATGAGCAAATTACTTCCACCTGATTAAAACGATTGCTAGAGCCAAATAGGTTTCCTAAACAGCCTAGCATTTTCAGCTCAAGTGGCAAATGTATTTATCTGAGGAACGAGGGACTATCTACTAGATAGTCTGAGTCTGTTGAAGCTATTTAATCAATTAGTGTATAAAGCTTCTATAAAATATATCCTGATATCCAAATACAAGGGAAGAATATGGAGCAGTATGAAAGTACTACGTTCGGTAACATGTAATCATTACTAAAGTCTTTAACGTTGCGCTATTTTTAACCTAGCAAATACCACACTAAATTTATTTATATTTTTGAAGCATTTTAAAACTTGGAGAATTTTCTATTAAAGTATTGTTTTCTTACTTTGAAAAAAATATTTTTGGATAAAATATATTTAAACTCTTTCGAATTTTCGAGATATAGCAAGAATTTAGGGACTTATTTAAGAAAATTTATAGAGAAACGCAAAATATTGATTTTGCATACCCTCCTAAATGCTTAAAAATTAGGACAGTAGACTTTTATTCGCCCATTGGGATAGATATCAGGCCTGAAGAGGAGTCAAAAATCCTCTGACTTCAAATATTATATTATATTATACAGGAAATTAAACAGAAAACCCCACGTTCCTGTAAATGAACACTAACAGGTTCATATGAAGATGTTCTTTTAAATCAAGACCGTTGATATTCAAAGCGCGCAAAATAAAACAAAGCTAAAGATTCTATTGAAAAGACTTGGGAATTTCCAAACAAAAGACGATCCGGATTCTTCATAAGCCTTAAAAGGTTGCAAAGTGCTTTGTAATTCCAAAAGGCAAATGTTACCCAGAGCCATTCACTTTCGGTACAAATAATGGATTCTTGTTGCTGAATTCTACGTAGTTTCTGAATTAATTCAGTTTTATGGCTTAATTAAAACATAACACATGACAAGCATGGTAACTAGGCTTGTCCTAGTTTTTCCTTTTAGTGTTTTTATTACTAACTTAATATGCATGAAATAAGCGTGTGATTTCTGCAGATTTACGAGCACAACCATCATTTTCTTACTATTGGGCATTAATATGCATCCGCATTGGGAGAAATTTCTTCTTCTGGCTTGTTTGAACTGCGAGAAAAGTTACATTTTTTTGTTTTACTGCAACGATTTACTGGTTCCTTTTCAAGTTTATAGTACATCCCCAAGTAGTTCAATCTCAGTATTTACATATCTAACAACAGATACATTAGAGCACTAATATTAGTTTAATAATTGTACTGTAAACACAATATACGTTTCAATTCCATTAAGATTGAAACTCTGTACATGACTTTAATTTAGAGAGCTAGTGTTATTTTCTGAGAATACAATTAATGTAAATAATAAATTTACATTTAATTATATGGTGAAAAGTAGGAAAGTACCTTTCTAAATGAATTAATAGTAGAAATTTTTTCTAGGAATAAGCTGTTTTGTTTTATACTTGTAATAACACGATTTTAGATAAGATACTGCATTCTAAATGAATTAAATTATTAGTCGAAATAAGAGCAATAATACTTAAAAATATTTTCTTTATAAGAAATTTTCTATTTTGCCATAAAGGAGCTGCGTTAAAACCCAAAATACGAAGATTTTAAGTATTGATTCCTGCTAGGAACGACTTTTTTGTATAAAACCTTAAGAATTTAATTCCTATCTTAACTATCCTTTTAATTAGATTATGTCCTTGTTTTAGCATTCCGAGCATCCTTTCGTTCACACAGTTGCAAAAAGGTGAAATGTAAGAAAAGTCAAACAGGGAAGCAGAATGAAATTGAATTCCCTCTGGCAATGGACATGCAACGATTGCGAGACCTGAAAGGAGTTCGTTTTGTGGAACCAGTGTCAGACACTGATGGGAAAATAAAAGTTTACAAAGTTCGACACTGCAAAAACCATAATTGGAAACTCTTTTCGAATTCGAGTAAACTTGCCTGCCTCTTACACCATTGCCATGTACAATCTTCGTCCAAAAAGGACCTTAATAATTCAACAATCCTTCAACAACATCTGCAGTAGAAACATATAAAAATTTTGCGACAACCGATATAAGAAAAGTTTGTATGGCAAACAAAAAACGAAACAAAAAAACGAAAACTTCGTAATTTGCCAAGTAAGGACAACTACGGAAAAGTAGTTGTTGGTGTATTTGGCAACATTGCAGTGCTTGCTGTTTAATCCTGCTTGAAAATTTATTTGTGAATTTCGTTCAATATGGGACTAAGCACGATGCCTGCCTCCAAGGCGAGGACGAGCGCAGTACAAGGGAACTTGTAAAGATATTAAAACTTTCAAGAGTGAATCCCTTCACCTACGGAAGCGAACTGAAACTGAGGAAACATCTTTTCGGCGGTGGCGTTTTTCTCTAGCAAAGTAGAATGTCTTTTCTGGCGATAAATTAAATAACGTTCAAACCTAATTAGCCTTGGAGCGGAACTTTAAATTTCTTGTTTCGTTTAGCTAGCGAACACTTCGCAGGTTGTTTGTTAGAAAAGATTCTTCTGTAAATAGCCACGGCTGATGTCTTAATGAAAACAGATGCCCTTGCCTGCTGCTCAACGAAAGCCGCATTCAGCCCCTGACAAAATCCTCGGAATTTAAATTCACAACCTCAGAAGACCCTTGAATATCCGAACAGTAATCAAACCAACATGACTTCTTCTTCTAAGAGCTGTCCTTCTAGCCTGAAGTTTCAAATTTTCCCAATTACTCGTCTTTTCTTGAACGCGGACATTAGGGGATATTTCTAAGCATAAATACTATTTCAATTGGCTAACAACGGCCAGACTTCAATGCATAATTCAGCGTTACGCCTTAACCTTTTGTAAATTAGAAACCACTCCCTGCAGTAATTACCATAAATTGACCTGTACAATTTCAAGTTTCCGTCGAAATAAGGGCTTTTTTCGTGCGTTTCCTTTAAGACCTTCGCCGCCTTTCTTCCGCTTCCTCCTTCGGCGGGCAAGATAAGGCAGATAAGAATTTAAGTGAGTTAGCATATTAAGACAGAGCCCGTGGAGCACCGCATTTAAACCCTCTTTTAAAAAAGGTGGCCGCCACGGGAGAGTTGGGTTTGTTTTTTGTCCGATTTTGACCTGAGTTCGTTTATAGCAGTTTTTATGTGTTTTACAACTTTAATCTCTTCTTCCCTTGAGCCTTGGAAAGAACAAAAGTTGTTCTCAGTTTTTACACCTCTTGCCGGCATATGAGAAGTTTTTTTTTTTTTTGCAAGAATACGAACTATTACTAAAGATATTTAAAGTTCAAACCACTGCCACAACGAAATTGTTTTCTCCTTTTTTTCTAATTGTACTTTTCTCAACAAGGAACTAATGTGGTGGAAAAGTTTCATCTGAAAGAAATATTACCGAATAGATGATAAGAAAGTTTCTGGATCGTATTTTGTTTTTGACGTATCATGACGAGCACGTTGTATCAATTAATTTGTTTCCCAAAGGAACTAGTTTCAAGAAAGCTTTGCTCACGTTCTACTTTGCGATTTACTACATCGAATTCCTGTAATTGGCCTTATAAGGTGATCCAAATTAAGTATGCATTAAGGCGATGACCAGCAGCAGAAGACAAGACAAACTTGGGCAAGGACAAAAGTCCTCAAGCTTCGAGTTCTCTTAATGATAATTTTATTATCTTTTTATTTCAAGTTAATTTTTACTATTCAAGTAATTCTTCAACTTTTTACGGGAATTTGAGAGTACGTCTAGATTAATGAATTGGAGGGACAAACTTTACCTGAAATGGACATGCCCCACATTATCCAACTTCCACGCCTCAAGGTTTTTTTGGGTAATTAGAAAAATAAGAAAAGCAGGAAAAAGAACAAAAGTGTATAAAAGAGGAGAAACTCATTGAAGTTAGAAGTACATTGGTCATTTGTGTCCAAATTATGTTGGTTCCCAAATTGGAAAATATGATTTAAAAAACAAAAGAGTGTATGTAGCTTATCTTCTTTACCGAGTGTTTTTCGAAACAAACTTTTAAAGACAATATTTACATTATCATGTTTATCATGCTTAACGGTACAGTCCACTATAAATCTAGGCCTTTGAAATTTTTCTAATTTGTTTCGAATTGAAAGTCTAGATACCAAACAATCGTGTTCTTGTAAGTGAATTTGCAAATTGGTTTTAAATGCTATTGAAAAAAATTCTATAACAAGAGTAAGGCGGAATATCCAATCTATCTCAATTTAAATCTACGTAAAACAAGCCTGTTGGATGGTAAGTTAACAGATGTAAGTCTCGCTTTTTAAACTTTCTATTGTAGTCTGACACTAACTCAAAATGTTGTTTAATTAGATTATGCTTTCATGAGTTATATTTACCTTTAAATGAATGAAAAATGTTAGTTCTTTTTAGAGTTCCTTTGCGTAGTTCATCAACCAGAGTAAAAGTATAAAAGTACTGTACCTAATTATTTTTTATTCTTGTTCTTTAGTAATAGAAAGTTTTAATAGCTTTTATATTAAATTTTTGTTCTTAGAAATTGTGTTCTGTTTATACGACACATCTACGACGCTGCGGCTGGTAGATTCCTCTATCGAATCGATTAAATTTTATTTTAAACCCGAACGATTCGAAGCAGGAATGATTGGGGCCATGGCTCTTATTAATAAAAGTTTTTGAACAGTTAGAGATGTTATCCGGAAAGTTTGAAAAACTTCAAGAAAACTGTTGCAATAAAGTCCCTCTTTTGTTTCAGAGGATTGCAGCAGTCTGCTAAAAATTTACACTTAATAAAGCACGACTTTCTTCCAAGGACTTTAATTTTAACACAATTATTGAGTACGGTAGAGTTTTTGGTTAAATGTACTTTTTTTTAGCGCATAGCAATATTTTTTGTATTAAAGGAGAGTTTTGAGGACTCTCCAATAAAATGTAAGACCTCAGAAAAGAGAAAAAATTTAAATAAATGTTCAACGACAGAATACCTTTTTAGAATTGTGCCTTGTATTATTCTTTAAATAGAATGAGTATCTTGAGATGATTGCTTAAGATATTATACTTAAAAGAATCAAGTTTTTGAAGAGGAATTTGTCTTTGTACAATCGACTTTCATCAAATGTACAACAGTGAAGTTATTTTTATTTATTTATTTTTAGAGATTTTGGGAGTCTAAAAAGCATCGTTTGAGATTTTTTCTCATAAATTTTTACTTATACATATATAAAAATATAAATTATTTTCCCCATTTATATTCACAAAGTATTATATTGTATGATGTATAAACTTTTAAATTGAAATCGGGCTTAAGAGAGAAAATTAACAACAATTCAGTACTATGAGTTCTATGAAATTTAATGAAGTAAGATTTAAACTTTACATAAACGGAACAGATTTTTATGAACGTGTTAGTAATTTTTAAGAAAATTCGGAGATTACTCCTTAAAGTTTGCTTAAAGCCGATATGAAGTTGTAGGGAAGACAAAGATAATTATTTTTCAATTGTGTTTTTCGATTAAAAAGTAATATTGATATTTCTTGTTATATAAGGAAATTCTGCTTAGATATATCACTTTAAAACCTTAATTATGCATTTCGATTTAGAGCGCATTTAGAGTACAGTGGCAAAAAAACAATTCTTAAAAGAGCTGACTTGGCATTCAATTGCAACGATGTTGCAATATAGTAAAAATTTCTCCTTAGGCGAATGCCTTTTTCAGTTGAGTGCCCTAAAAACTTTCCATTTTAAGAGTTTGTAATGATTTCATAGAATGTACCCACGTAAAAGCGAATTTGCATTACGACAACGTACACATGCACTTTATGCAGGAAACCCGGAGGAAATGAACTCATCTTATCTTAAAGTTGCTTGAGTAACATGGTACACAAAATGCGTTCGGCAGGTCTTTAAGCAATTGTCGAACGTACCAATCCCAACTTTGGCTGAACTTGCTAATTGTGGTTTCTAAGGTTTAATAAAACTTTAGATATTTCATTAATCATTTGGAGGAATTTTTTCGGAATTTTTCGACATCACTTCATAATCGCATTCCTTTTATGGCTTTAGATTAGATTACAAAACTTAAGAAAATTAGATACAGAGAAGTAAATCAATTTTTAAAGTTTTTATTGCTTATTATCACGCATAAACTCATTTATTTCGAGAAATACTGAATATTCGTATTCGTATTAAGTATATCGCAAGAACTGTGCAGTTTTACGCGTTTTTATATTTTCTATCAAATTGCCTGATAAAATGAAAATCCAACATTTGAATGATGATGCAGAAGATTCAAATGTTTAAAAATACACTCAAGCAGAATTTAAAGAAAATTCAATTTTTTTTTGATATTAAATATTATAAAAAGGATACTAAAATAAAAAAAAGAACTCTATATTGCCCCAAATGCTGAAAATTCAAGTGCCTCTTCTAGCTGAAGATTTTATTTAAAAATAAATACTTTGAAATGCGTCGTACAAAAAGCTTATTGAGCACGGAACAAGATTTTACCCATCGCAAAGCGCATTTGTATTCCTCTTTCAACTCACACTTTTGCGATGCTTGGCAGCTTTAAGGACTCCACAGGATAATTCTTGAACGAATTCCCTTCCCTCCCGTAACAGTCGCTCTTCTGACTTTCATAATGGAACAGCATAAAAATACCCCATCTTGCCTCAGATAACCTACGTCGACTAGAAGCGCAACAGTGGCCTCAGCAAAGTTTCTATTTTTAATAAAGGCGTACGTCGCTGCCATGAATCACAAATCAATTTATAAACTCGAAAAGCAGGTAAAGTTGTAAAAAAAAAAAATCGGAAAATCTGTCTTCCTCCCGTGTAGCTGCATACTCAACGGGGTGATTGATTGTGCATTTTCCGTACAGTTTCCCAATTGGTATGTCATCAATCACTCGATTTTGGGAAAAACTTCAGAGGAAATGATAGTTCAATGGAAATTAATTGATAACTAGTCGTCATTTGTTGACAGGAACTTCAACTATGCTCGATTTTGGGAAAAAATTTATTTAGAAACATTGAATATTATGGGATTGCTCCTAAATAAAATAGATATATTTGATAAGGTTACTTGTTGATCCGGAAAAATCTTGTTATTCCATAGTGGAAATTCTTTTCTTACGCGGATAAGTTATTTTACTTGGTATTGGGTAGTGCGTTCCAGGTTTTATAATAACATCACGTCTTGAATGCTTATACCTTGTGTATGATACCATAAAAGTCCTAAACGGAAAACTTCCACAAAACCAAGCTATCAAATCATGTAAAAGTCAGTTTTCGCCAGACACGAATTAAAATAAGAAAAGATATTTTGAACTTAAGTTCAGGGTTTAAAGAAAATGGTGACCTCAAATTCATTATAACTTGAAAATAAGCTGTAAGTGAAGCCATGTTTTGGATTTTTATATTGGATTGAGCTCTATATTGATTGGGTTTCCACCCACTTCCTCTATCTCCATGTACCCCATGGGGTACGCGAAAAAAGATTGCTTTTACAGTTGATCTGACTTGGTGAAGTAAAAAAATGTCATCAATCCATTTCACTACGCCGTAAGTAGTAGTAGCTGGGTTAGCGTGAAAGAGACACATTTTTAATTAAAAATTATTATATGTAAATTTTCCCTTTTCTCGCTTCTACGTAAGAGTTAACAAAATCAATTTGACAACCCAGTTGGATTCGGTATGTCAAAATAGTGTTCAAAACCAGAAGAGGCACGTTTAAATTTGAATTATTTGAGTTAATGAAAAAACTTTCTGTTAAGTTTCGTAGGCACTCAAAATTTTATTTGAGACCGATTTATTAAAGTGATTGATAAATACGCGCCCAAGGGTGCCATATTTCTGAATTCCAAGTGTAATCTGCTGAGTGTTGCGAAAGTGGGTGTTCTTTCCCAAAATTGTACATTTTTCTATGTTTATGATTCTACTTTTCTATCTCTACACATGTTCACTATAATCGAATAAAGTCAAAACGACATGACGTTACATTATCCCGGGCTGAGACACAGCCCTTGAAGAGCACGAATCCGAAAAATCCTTACAAGTCAATTCGATATTGGAGCAACCCTAATCCGGAAATCTCCAGATAACTGCAGTAGTAGTAAAAAAAACTCCCATTGGATGCAATTACACATATTTCATGGGCTAATCCTACCATATATGCTGCATATTTCCCAGGATTTCGACATAGCACTCTTGTTCCCTATCAAGTTTTTCCGATTCGACGCTCAAGGGCAATTGTATCGCTTTCCGCAAAATCTTTACTTCATCCGGCCCGTCTTCGTTTATGGTCTGCAATTCCGAGATACGCTTTTATCCGGCTCCTCTTTAATGGGGGAGTGTCTTGTCCATGTTTTCGACTAAACACAAGAAAAACGCGGCGAACATGGGTAATGCCACTTGTGAACATTTGCAGGTGTAATCATGTAAATGATTACAAGGTGTTGTTGGCGACCTGCACTTCACCCACCTTGCCAGAGCCGCCAATAAATAACATCATTAAATCCCGGCTATTGTGTACATCATTTGTCATAATTAAGTTACCGCCTACGCCATTTAAGAACTTCTGCGTGGGAGTTGGCAGGAGCTCTAGCTCTGCGAAGGTATTATCGGTTGCGGTGCATGGTGGCTTAATAACTCGCCGATTGGATACCAAATTATGGTGCCGATTTGAGGAATTCACGTGAAACTGTCGAATTAATAATAAATAGGACTTTTGCGGCGGGTGAAGAGGCTTCTGGGACTCGACTGGTTGCTCCGACTGGCTTCCCCCGCATATACTGATAGGAATTTCGGCAGTATGGGCTGGGACTTGCTGAGCTCGTAAAGAGGCTTTTCCCACTTTCGGACCCTTTTCTCCAGTTACGACTTTCGCCAAATTGTATTTCATTTTCTTAAGAGTATACTGACTGTCGACTTCTAAGAACATTTCCCGGAAAGTTCTTCTTCCCGGAGACAACGAATAGGAAAGACATTGTGGAACGCGGGAAGAGTACAACAGGACAGAAAAAATAAGCCGCGAGGAGCAAAAATACGCACGGCTTGGAACAGATTTCACAGGGAGGGGGTTCGAGGGGTTTGAGATTTTACATTGAGTCTTATTTAAACCGAATGCGTACAGTGGTGGCAGTTCTGGAGCTTTGGCATTATTTCCAACTCGTCTCGCGATAAATATAAACTGAAATTCTTGGAAATGGGGTTGGCTGCAGGGGTGGCAGTGTATTAAGTCAATCTCGATTTGTTTCCCTTTTTTCATCTGACAAGATTTTAACCTTTGGGGGGGGGGGGGGGGGTGTATTGTAGGGAAAAGGCGGAAATTTATGCAAATGCTAACGACCTCGCCCAACTCTGATTGCGTCGATTGTGGATGTGGGCGGCAATTTAATTAATTAAGATAATCCAGCAAGGTTTTCCCACAGGTTAGCATATGATTTGAGATTCCGATAAACCATTATCAATCCGATCTCAATAATTGATTCCCATTGTTCGTTCACAGGACCGATATTGGTTTTAACCCTCGTTCTGTCCACACCATTATGAATGGGAACTCTCTCTATTTAACAGTTCAGTGATGTCATTGTTATCATTCAAATTTGAAAATTTTGGATCGATGTTTACTGGGGAACAGTAGAACAACAATAGCTGTTATCAATGCGCCAAATCGTAGGGAACAGTTTAAACAGATTCACAGTTCGATGCACAAAAAATAAACAAATCATGATTATTAAACGAAACCAGAGTTACTAACGTAAAATTAGTATTAAAATAAACCCACAACAGGGCTGATAGTAATTGTTCCACAGTACAATAAAGAGTTGTTTAAACTAACAAACGCCTTTTCCATTCCGCATTGCTTAAAGTAGATTTTGTTTAAAAAGAAACATACATCACTACTTAATTTATTATTTTAATCAGGAATTTGTCGTCGTGTCCCGGTCTTACATATAGGATAGGTTTTATCTTGATCAACACGAGACATTGGTGCGTGGCATTTCGCGTATGGTACAAACCAGACAAAAACAAATTAAATTAAGTTTATTCGATTGTGTTTTTCGGTTTTGTTTTTGTTTTAACATATTTTCTTTGTTTAAAAAGAAACTAACATTCGAAACTCTGTTTTCCACTTACTCAATTGAAACTTATTTTCTTAAGATATGATAGAATTAGAATTGATTAGAATTATTTTGGATAATTTTACTCACAATTTACAAAACTTTAGAAATTCAATATTATTAAATACATTTCACTGTAAATTGTTAAATTTTTATCGAATGTGTCGTTAAATTACCCGAAGTCTTATGTATTTTAAAAATTTACTTACTGGTAACTAATTTCCTTCAAACTTTTCAATTAATGGACAAAAGATTGGCTTTATAAGAGTTGGTTAACGAACAGATTAGGTTTTTCTTAATTTTTTTTGTAAAAATCCATCCCGTAGTCTATTTAATTATTTTTCTGTTCTATTCAGACTGAAGCTAAACCTTTAAGTAAGATAAATTTGACTAATGGAACTTAATCTCTATTTAATAAGTTTTCTAAGTTTTAAAGGCAAGATAACAGGACAATGGAAGTTCGGAAAAACAAAGACAACCGAGATAATGAATTAAGACTCTTTTAAGTGAATTTTACTTTCGACAATAACAATTTTATGTTTAAATTTTGTCTGTGTATTATGCATGAAATAAATATTAAGATTATATAATTACGTTTTCTTGAAGGTATTTTGGATGAGCCCATTTATGTTTAATTATCCCTTGCCCACAGACACCTCAGAAAAAACTGAATTCATTTAAAATCACTATTTAGTATTATTTACGTAGATCCGTTTACCACTGTACTAAAGGGCGCCATTTAGAGTTAAATTAACTATACACTAGTAGTTTTCCTAGAGCAGGTACTTAAAATCTATCATTGGAATTACGGCCCGTCTTGAATGAAATCGACGAATAAAAAAAAAACGAGTAGCCTGTATCTTACAATAAAAATCCAATCAAAAAATAAATTCTGTAGTTATTGCGTAATATCAAAACGTAGCGCAGTAACGTAGTAAAACTTAATGAAAATAAAACCTGCTGAAAACCTTTCGAATCTAATAAAACAGTCTTTAATGAAAACTCAAAAAAACTTTAGTGACAAATCGGATTCAAGTGAAGAATTTTCAAAAAATTATTGAAAATTTATCAGAAATGCAATTTTCTAAAACTTAATACGGGCTTCCATATGGAACATTTTTTCCAGCCTAATAAAAAGTACTAAGGTCAATTAATTTGGTTAGCCAAGTGCTACTCTTTTTTTCAGTTTAGATAAAATTTCCGCAAGATCTTCAGAAATTAATTAAATTGTAGTAAATTTTAAGATCTGATTCAAGTATTAACTCTTTGAGTGACTCATGTGAGTGATTTCAGTGTCAATTTTTACCTTTTCGTAATTCAAATAGCTCAAGTTTAGAGTGTGACACTGAAGTGGTATGGGAATGTTTAGATTTTTAAATACTATGGGTAATAATTTTTAGTAGTACCTTAAAAAAGATTGTCTTTATTTTTACAGTAACTCCATTACACGTGAAAGGTTCATGTGGTGGTGTTTTATTTCTTTAAAATCAATTGCAAGATAGAAAATATTTTTAAGGAATTTGAAATATTGTTTTCTTTTTTGTAAAGAAAATTTTGCAAAGATTCCATGAAACCTACTCAAAATGCTTTTAATTTTTTAATTTTAATCTTGAATTTTAATGTGCGTATTTGCTGAGAAATCGTAGTTTTTTCAATCTTAGTAAATATTTTGATCATTGCAAATTTTTAAGAGAAATGTGTAACTCTTTCAAAGATCTTGAATAAAAAATCTCAGTAAAGTGCCCTGAACTTGGTACTAGATAAAATTTAAAAAATAATAATAGACACGATTTTTATTGAATTTCCTGAACTAGAAGGGCTCATACGTTTTTTCAAGTTCCCAAGTAGTGTTTTATTGGTTTATATTGTAAATTTTGTAAATTGGAACGTTAAACCTGAAAAATACTCTAATTAAAACACTTCCCGGTGAAATAATGGTTGACATTTTGGTTTCCAGGCATTATCTAATATAATTGCAGCTCGGTAAAAGTTATTGCACACAAATTTAATTTAGGCACAGTTCTGGTGAACACATATCAATTAAAATTTAATTATTTGGTTCGTGCTTGCAATGCAGATTTGCGAATTGTTTCAGCAAATTTTAAATATTCGACCTGCAATGGTTTTATTACGAAATTTTGTGAGTTTTGAATTTTGAGAGTGTTTGCGGTAAATATTTTAATTTAAGGGCAGTTATTGTTACTCGGATGGAAAATCGAGTTGTCGGTCAATAATAGGGAAGGGTCTGGATCCACGTTAGTGCTGAAAATTAGAAATTTTGGAAATACCTTTCTGAGGAATCGCTCGTTGCAGTCCTTGGCCGTGCCGCGCCAGTGCCGGTGCCGGTATCTAGAGTTGCCCAGCTTGAGGGTGCCCCTGAGCTGAGCGGCCTCGGTGACGATGCGCCGTATGGTCTGGTAGCGAACGCGATTGCACCTATGGATCGGCTTGAGCACTACACCGCGCTCCGGTTCCGACTCGGCGCCGGATTTTACGTGGTCGTCCTCGTCGTCAACCCACGCACTAAGCACACCTTCGACGAAATTGTACAACATTTGGATATTAGGCTGCATAGGTGCCGAACCGGACGGAGTATCGGGCTTGATTAGCTTGCGGTTCTGACATACCTCACGGAGCAGGTTTTCGCCGAAGTGGACCGTCTTATGGCGGCGCCTTCGCGAGTTCAGAGAAGCGGCCGATGCGGACTTGGTCAGCTTGCCGTTAGCACCATTGAGTTTTGGCTTTGTCGCACGTGGCAGCGAAGCACGTGAGTCACCTCTGGTCAGGGTGTTCGGTTGTGAGTTCGAACGGTGGTGGGCCGCCGATGATCGGATCCTGTGGAAGTCCGCGGCGCACCTGGGCAGTGAATTGCATTTAATAACGTTTATACATTTCGGATTCATGCAGCGCGGCAGGGAACTGCAGCGGCACTCGTGACATATTGTCGCGCAGGTGAGATCACGGCAGCGCGGAAGAGACGAGCAGCGATCGTAGCATTCTATGAAGCAGCAGTGGGGATCCGTGCAGATCGGAAGTAAAGGACAGGAGGGGTCTGTACACGGCAGCGGGGGCGAAGAGGTCCGGGGCGCACGCTCCGCTGAAGAGGACTTCCGTGTTTCGCGCATTTGTGACTTGGCCCCAGATATGTCCGATACGGTCGCCGATCGCTGCGTCTGGTGACGACGCGATCGCTCGCGCTTCGACTCCTTTTCGCGCGATTCCCGGATCTCCTTCTCGCGAAGTCCTTGACCTCCTGACTCCTTTGGCATGTAGTGGTATTGAGTTTCTTTTCGCGGTTGCGCGTAAAGGCGATCTAGACTTGGTGTGACGACTTCGCTGGCCGAGTGACGTAGCTTTCGGTCAGGCTTCTGCTTCTCGCTCCTCTCTGATTTATCCTTAGACTTTTTATGGAGATCGACACAGCTCCCCTGGGAAGGGAGTTTCCGTTCCAAGGTCTTTCCTATTGACTGCAACTTATGCAGGGGGTAAGGAATCCACTCGGGTATATCACTTTTCTCGACTTCCCCCCTCTCTGTCTGTCCTAGTGAATGCCTCTTCTTTGGCTTTGGCTCAGAATCTTGGGAGAAACTTCTTGTGGTACCACCACTGCCGTTACGACGATGTTCACCCTTTCGTTGTTTAGGAACGGCCCCTTCATCCTTACTTTTGGTCACCTGCAGCTTGGTAAGCCACTCGACGATATCACTTTTCAGCAGAGAAACCTCTCCGGGCCCAGACTGTTGTCGTTGCAATGGTTTCTTAAGTAGTTCTGTAAGCTCTTCTTTAAGGCTCCTGGGGAACTGGGCAGCAGAAGTAGATGGCTGCGGCTGCTGCTGCTGCGTTTGGATCTTCTGCTCAGAATGCTGGCGCTCTACCATACTCCTCTTGCGAGGCAGGTTGCCAACTAGCCAGTCAGATATGTCGTCTTTAAGTATCGATAATTCGCTTGGACCGGACGATGTTCTTTGAGGTATTTGCTTTTCTAGCCATTCGATGGTTTCTTCTCGCACTGGGCCGCTTTCCGCCGATCGCGCGGAATGCCGCTGGCGTGCAGTGCGGTCGAACCATTCGCTCTGATCGACCTCCTTGCGAGCGTTGTATTCCGCCTCGGCGCTTTTTTGCCGCGACGAAATCCTTGGGGGTGGCTGCGGTTTCTCAGGTGGTTGCGACGGTACTTGGGGCATGACATGTTTGTGGTGCTGCGGTTGCTTGAAGGGTTCCTTCCTCTTAATCACCTTTTGTTCTATGGTTTCGTCATCGCGAGCCCTAACCCGTCGGGTTATCTCGAAGATATCGCCGTTTATTTGATGATAGAACTTTTCAACTTCTACGCCCTTATCGAATTCCTCCTGCGCCGTTCTTGGGGTCGCCTGTGGCAGCTGCAATTTAGCGGGTGGTGGCTCCTCTTTCAAATCACCCTGTATAACAGGGGCAACTTGAAGCAAACGGTCCAAAGAGCCGTGGTGAGTTTTAATTGTAGGTCCTAATGGTCCTTGACCCAGAGACTGTAGTCGACATTGTGCATTGCAAATACATACACCACGCTTACTGCTGCCGCTGCCAAAACGAAATAGGCTACTCCCAAGGCCGCCACCACCACCGCCCCCTGCCGCCACCCCACCACCAACTACATCTTTTCCCGAGGCCGTTGTTGATGTCAAGTGGCTTCTTCCTTGGGCCACTGGGGTAATATCCACTATCACGCAACAGCAGTGCAACGAAAATGTCTTCTTATCACTAACCGAGTTATTGTTATCGTTATCACTATGTGACGCTGCCAGAATGAGACGCCAATATATTTATCGGTAAGACCCGATGATAGCTTCCCGGCTCGACTGTACACTGCTGCTATTAAATTGGGACCTCCTCGGATAATGCGTTTCGCTGCTGCAGGCAAGTTCTGATGATGGTCGCTGTGACGTCGAAGATAATGACGACTTTTCAGTCTTTTCAATTTCTGCTTGAAAAACTTCGACAAGAACTTCAGGAGCAACTCTACCACGGAATGCACACGGTACTTACACATGCCACTATCATTTGACGCCTGATAGAATCCCTGCGGCAGAACAGACAGACAGACGATGAAGCGGAAGATCACGCCAAAGGGTCCTCGTTAGCGAACCTTCCTCAGTCCTGGCAGTCCCAGTAGCAACTTCCTGCGCATTTGCTCCTCAGACACTTCTGATACCACCTCTCAATTTCGCCTGGGGGACTTTCACCAAGCATTTATTTACACCAAGGCGATTTCGCTTTTTGTTTACCTCACTTCTCGCGCATTAGTACACTAACCCAAAACATAACTCTCGAAAACAGCTAATCTAATGTTAACTAATTTTAAACGCGGATTTACGCCTATATACGTAATGCTACGGAACCCTGTGTCTTGCGGAGTTCGCTATATTTACAATCAAATCACAAGTGCTCAATTCGTTTGATTTTTCAATCCGATATATACAGCTTAAGCCTAGGGTATCTTGCTATGGTTGTATGTTGTTAAATATGTCGTCAGCGATTTTGCCAAGTAAAATGAAGAAACTCAGCGACTTCGCGAATAAATGAAGAAAATTTACAATAATGGGTCGCGACGACGAAGACGGCGACTTGGGCGCGACTTCCAATTAATTTAATTTGACTCCTTCGCTTTCGAACTGATTTCTTAATTGTACATGAGCCTATGTACAGTAGCTACATTAACTTGCACAGCATACGTTGCATCTAAGCGAAATCCCCTTTGCTATGTACAGTGGGATCCTTAAGACTACAAAGTGTGTCAACGCAATTTCTCATGACTGTGGTACGCCTCGGCCTTCTAATGCGAGGCAGCAGCACTTCTAGATTTTCTACGTATATAATTTAAAAAAACCGAAAGGTATGCGCGCCTATATATATCACTTTCTCTTATAACATATTACATAGATTCGGCTATTTCTTCATTTTTTTCATAAATTTTCATTAGCACCACCCTGTTACAATATTGAACACAAAAATTTTTCTTTTACTGATTATGACGGACATGAAATTACATCGGTCGGTAGTGAAAGTGTGAAACTGAACGGGGATTGCGTCTTAAAGGAAGCACCTGCACTTTTCTGACCGCTGGAACTAAGATTGCGGTGTACGGAACTGAAAACGATACGGCCGAGTCCGATACCACTAGCGACACCAGCCGGACGAGAGTCAACCAGCACCGATTACCCAGATGGGGACCTTCAGAAGTTGTAGAATCGCGCGTTTCGGGAAAATGATTTTTTGCCATCTCCCAGTAATTTGACTAATATAAAAAAATAGTGGCGCGCATACTTGGTTAAGTGGACGCACACAATACCCGACGACGTTCTCGTTACGACTGAAATTGTTGGGAAAGGAAAACCCGAAAGTTCTTCCTCGCCGTTCTCCAGGATCTATCTCCTGGCTTTAGGATACTAACAACGATAAGGTGAATAGAGAACAGGCTGAGCTTTTGGCAGATATGCCGCAGTAAGATGTTCGAATGGAACTTCGAAAATTTCCCGAAAAGCCCTGAAGGTGCCCTCCCTCTCTTTCGGAGAACCAGTGCTTTCCCGGCCTCTTTGGAAACACACACAAATTTCCCAGTACTGATCCCGTGTCCCTTCAGCCCCAATTCCTAGAACAGGATAAAGGGTGGCACTAGGATTTCGACAAAAAGCTTCGACACCTCCTATTCGACAGAATGGCGTAAATCACTGCTCATGCTCGATATTTGGGGGATTGCCAACTTTGCAGTTCTTTGTTTTGCGAAAAACAGATTATAAAAAAAGGGAATTTGTTACATCTTTATCCTCATCGCACAATGCTCCTTCGTTAGATACGAAAGTTTTCAAACATCTTGTTCAGATGTATCCAAACAAGTCTGAAGCTGCAGTCGAAGGAGCTCTCGAAGAAGCCACTGTGTGCATTTCAAAGGGTGGTACCCAATCTAGCGTGTCTCCGCATCTCCGACCTGCAGCATCAGCGGATGCAGACCGCGGTCCTCGGCTGTCCGTGTTCCTGACAGGACTATTAATCTCGGGAGTCCGGGAAAGCTCTGATGATTTTTCACAAAAATCACAAGGATAAATGTAATTAGGGATAATGCGGGGCTTTCAATTCCGACCATATTTGCTAATGTCTGTCGAAGGCGGCATTCAACAACGCTGCCTTGCCTCGGATCCAGGGCCTTGGCGCCCCCCTCCTGCAGCCTTTTCCTAGGACGCAAGTAACAGCCTTGACACAATCAACGTGAATATCTAAGTTAAATTTTTAAATCCCAGGGCGGTTTAACTAACCTGGTTCTGGCCGTCGTCGTCGTCTCCGCAAGCTTTCGACTTCGGAGATGCTGCCGAGAATCTGGAACTGAAAAATTGTTATGTAAATGGGCCGCCGCAGTCGAGTGGGATGAGTCCCTCTGCCCCGTTTCGACGGTTTGGGAACGTCATGTTTCCCGCTTGCCACGAATTTAGAGGCGATTAACTGCAATTATGCAAAACTCCTTCACAACGGCGAAAGGCATTTGCTACCGTCGTCATCCCCTGACCACGAGGACGACATTTACCCTCTTGCTGCTTTCTTCATCGCTATCCGTAGCCTCTAGGACCTAGTTGCCCATTCTCCAATGCATGACTTGCACACTTGTTTTTAAATCATGTTTTATATGTCGCTAGTGTGAGTGCTACTTTAAAATAAATATGAAACTCAATTTTGATTGATTCTTTGTTCTGATTGAATCCCGTCTGATTTTTCTTTGAAAACAAGTCACAAGTGAACTAAATAAAAGGAGATCTTAATAGCGGCAAACTCATCTTGAATTTTTGCGTGCCTGACATCTAGAAGGAATCTGAAGATTTCACATTTCTCTAGTGCATTCGCTACTCTGCAGGGCCCTTTGAATTTATGATCTGACAAGATAGATACCAAGTGCTCCTACAACATATTCTAGAAATTCTTTCTGAGTTAAATGTGCGGAGGAATTGGTTATCGGCTTTTAACTTTTTTACTATTTATTCGGCGTTGCTCGTTTTATATAACAATAAAACGTTGAAAATATTTCTGTTCACTGATCATTTTAAGGGAATATGTAATCATGGTGAAACTATATCAACACAGTTAGAAAAAAATGATTTAGAATTTGATATAATTTTTAATTTTTAACAATTTCTCTAGTGTTCTTTTAGGGTATCTTTGAAATGTTAAAAGAAATTGATGCATTTTCAAAAGACGATTTTGAAAGTACGTAGATTTAAAACACGTAGAGATTGCCAACCGAAAGATATTTCCCTATAACCCAAAAATTATAATACTATTTACTCGACAAATAAATTGGGTTATATTCGAATTATCAAGGAAACATAAAATGACCAAGGTGGAAACTATTGAAAATAAATAAATCTTACCTCTTATACTTTTATTTATAAATTGTATGCAGGTTTATTACTACTAACGACCTATTTAATAAATGAGCACGACTAATGGCGAATTATTTTAATAAAGTTTTTATTATTCTGAGGTTATTCAGAGAAAGAAATAAAGTGTTATTTCGGGGAAGAACATTTAAAAACGAAAACATATATCAATATGTGTCCTTCTGAATTAATGTTAGTAGTTTTCCTGCGAAAAAGTTTTCATGCCACAATTTTTAATACGAACAGAATACAAATAGAGCTAGATGTTCAGATATAGGAATCTGCGCTTTTTCCTTATATGTATGAATGTCTATATATCGCACATACAACGCGTTTATAAGGAAAATGTTGGTTTTTGCAATTGAATAACTTTTGAATTAAATTGGTATGAGTATTCAGGACTGTGGACTTTTATTTAATATTTCTAAAAAACCTTTAGCCTTTGAAAAATAAACAAAGAAATGGAATTGTTAAAGTATAAAGAAAAAAATATTGGTTTTATGGGTGAATGCAGCAAAGTGTTTGAATAATTCTCGATAAGAACCCACAATGTCGTAATCGTTTATGAAAGCGAATTTTTAACTTTTAGGTTTAGCCGGGTGACCGGAAAAGCTTAATCATAAAATGCAGTTTGATTTTTTATTATTAATTAGTGAATTTTGGCCCACTCAGTTTTTCAATAGAATTGTTTGTTGCTATGTTTAATTGTTATGTTTTGTTGTACTTTATAAATTTGTTCTAGAGATTTACTTTTTCTACATTTAATAATTTTCGAATTCAGAAATAATTCGATTAAATGTTCAATGGAATTTTATTAGTATAAATAATTGTGGGAAAACAAAACCGTGTATTCATCTATTATTGAGTTTGAGTCTGTTCTAAGGCCCCTTGTGGTGCAACTGTAGGAATTTTTAGGGATGCAAATATCTCCCGCGTTTAAAAAGAAAGACGAACTTGGTTTAAAACTAAAGGAATGTTCTCTGCTTCCTATGGGATCAAAAGGTTACTCATGGGACCAAACAGGAGCTATAATTTCCATTTGCATCTAAATCCAGTAAACAGAGCTGCTTTTGAAACTAACTGAATTGAGAGCACATCGCATGAAATTGTCACATACCCAGGGAATGTGAATTTATGCATATGCGATGTCCAAGTATGGGGCAAAGGAAGCATCTATTGAGCACGAAGAAACCATGAGAATTATTTTGGAGTTCTAGACTTGATTCATGTGACGAAAATTCGACTGCTAAAAGAAAATTATCTTTTTCAAATTCAAAATATATTTGAATAATTGTGGAATTTAACGAATAAACGCAATCCATGAATAAGTAAATGCTTTCAAAATGTTTGAAGATAATTCATCAGGCTCTATAACTTATGAAGTATGTACTTTTTTTAGTATAATTAGTTTTTTAGCTCAGTTAGCAATATGATGAAGCATTCTTACTTTGTTCTATTTTAAAACGAAACATACAGTAAAGGATATATAGACATCTTGAGGCTGTGACCTAGTTATTATTTAATTATTTAGAAGACCCCAACAGGTGTCATTCGTTTCCAATCGATACTGCTATATAAATTTCATGATAGTTTATAATTGCTTCCATTTGATTTTATTAATAGAAATTCAGAGAATGAATTTGATTCATTTCTAAGAATTGCTTCCTATCAATGAGCAGAATTTCTAGGAAAATTTAGTTCTAGTAAATCTTGCGTATGTTTTCCCTTTCGAACTTGAAGCAATAGTATCAATTTAGTCGAAATATGAAGACTATGCTTTATTAAAGAACAGTCCTACTCAAATGGATTGAATAGGGTTTTGAATGATGTTCCTAAAACCAGATGGGATTGTAAAGCATCTTAAAATTATGAAAATGTTTGATTTATATAATTTCATGTTTTTATTGCGTAACTATTGACTATAGTGAGTTGCAAGGGCATTTATTCACTATCACTGACACTGACGAAATGTCAAATATAATAAAAGAGGAATAATTCGAGATTTTCTGGTACTAAACCAGCCAAGATTTTTTGGGTCACAGCAGTTTGTCTAGTAGAACTGCACGAATTAAAGAAAGTTCTTTCGAAAGCCGGGGGAGAGCTAGAACATTGAAATTGCCATTCACTGCTTGCCTCTGTCAAAACTCTTTGAAATTCCTTAATTAAGTTCAATTTCAAAGCAACCGAATTTCCTGTTGAAAGTTTGAGTTTTCCGGGTAAAGCGAAATTCGTTATAATACATTTTAAAACGAGCAAGACATTTCTCTAAGCATTAGAAAATAAGAACATGACTTCCCACGGATATTTAATTTATTTGTTAAACAATAACATTTGCCGTACATTGTAAAAACCATAAAATTAAGTGAAATTCATTTTGTAAGTTATCGATTGATTTTAAGAGGTTAAAGTAACTAGTTCTGCTAAACTTTTAGATAAAATTCTTGTGTACACAGTAATTATTTTCATTGTATATAAAAGAAAATATTCCTTCGCTTTGGTTCTTCAACTTTTATTTAAGAAAAATAACTTACCAGCTTATCGCCAACGAACGAGACTTTCGGTTTATGCATTATTTTTTATTAGAAACATTCATAAAAATATGCCACTATAAAGTGAATTTATATTAAATTTATGAATGAATCAACATAATGGAAGTGACTATATGACAAAAATGTATAGCAAATATACATATTTATATTATTACTGATGTTTTATTCCTGAAATTAATTTAATATAAACTTTAACTTTCCATATACCTTGGGATTTTGATTAAATTTTACACCTTTTGAAAATGAAAACAAACACCATATTTTCTGTGTTTGTTGGAATTAAGCTTTCTGCTTTTTGCCTATGTCGTTGTAATGGTGGAATTGTTTCCATGTTGTTATTTCTTATGAATGTGTTAGAATGGAATTTTTAGTAAGACGTTAGTTACGAAACCACTAAGAAATACCTACAAAATTACGATTTCTATTGTTAAAAATGTTTCTATTCCAAGCCAATTGACCCCAAGGCCCCCGGAAGGTTGAAGGTTCTTTAAGAAATATTAAACAAAAAGTATCAAAACGAATTCTTGCAGTTTAAGAATCATGAATATTCCGATATATATTCTACATTTGGTTCATATGTATAAACGTTTTCTTGGTAAATATTTTCGAAAGCTGGAAATTGTATGTTAATGTAAAATTCTTTAGACACACTAATTGGACAAGTGATGTGGTTAGAAAGACGTTTTAGGTCTTCTTTTGCTTCTTCGTGATCCTTAAAGTGAAATACCTAACATCTTTCACATTTAACTCGGAAAGTATTTTCCCTTTTCCAAATTAAGTTTCGGTTGAAATTCAAATATTTATCACAATACGGGCCATCTTAAGAATCATCTCACGGTCTAGCTTTATTGCTGGAAATATTTGTGAAAATGAATTTAAAACTAGAACGACCCAAAGAAAATCTGAATTTTTTCCCATTGCATATATTACACAAATTCAAAGGAAATTTAAAATAAAAAAAATTATTCATGATTATTTCTAGTATTAAACTTTTTTGTTTTGATTGGTAAATTGTTTCAACACAAGAGACAGTATAGTCAGAGAAGGTTCTATATTGAGTAATTTTTGAATTTTTCCATTTTATGTCAATAAACAATTTGAGGATATTTAACCTTAAATCGCTCTGACATTTTAAAAACTTAATGGGATCAATTTGAATCCAACTTGCAGTTCAACAGTTTTTCATTTCCGAAAGTCGGTTTAATAAATAATTAGTTAATTAAAAATTCCTTGTACACTGGCGGAGGGCATCTTCTAATGTTCCTAGTTGGAATTAAACCCTGGAAAGTTCCATATTTATCCAAATCACCTAGCACTAGTTCAAAATCCAACGAGGGACATATTATAAATATCCTTTGAAAGAGATTGGCGCGTTAATCAATGCATTTAGACTAACACAGAAAGCAATGCCCGATTATGGTGCACGCTGTGGTAATTTTTGATTAAACCTTATTCCCCTGGTGCAGGTTTGGGGTTATCGCAGGTTACCAGAATTATACAATTGGCTCCCTTATAGAAATAGGGTAATCAGACTAAAATGTACACTCCTCATAATTACTTGAGATTTCTGGGAACATTCTGAAATTTGCAAGTTAAATTTACGGATTTCAACTTGCAGAAAACTGCACACTGCTGTCTTATCGATTGCCCTTATCTCGGCAACTTTTTGCGGCCTTTGAGTAATGACATCCTACCGTCTTTCTGAAAACTACGTAGCGCTAATGGACATTCATTTATGTGAAGTATGAGTGAAGTTTAGGGACTGTAATACTAAATGAATATTACAAATAAGTCTTTTTTGAGCAATATTTATTATTATTTGAGAAATAATTTTAATTAATTCGCTTTTCTTTGACGACCGTGATCTTTTCACGGACTAAGTAGCCAGGCAGCAGATTAGGCTTGGTTATTGCTTTGTATTGAGATTTGAGAGTAATTTTCGAATGTAATACTGCACGGAACACAGCGTTTATTAATTAGGCTCAGGTTTGCTACATCAGCGTCGGTAGGCTAATTTATTATTTCCTTGATGTAAAGATTTAAACATCACGAGCTGCCCCTTGTCTTTTATTGCTTTTATTCACTGCTTTCATCTTGGGGTCGCAGTGGAGAATAATTCGTACTCAAACAATTTAAAGACCCACTTTCGACTGTTCATTTCTTTCGTCCTGTACTTTTACGAGGACTACAAATGAAAAGGTGAGATTTAGACTTGTTGTCGAATATTCGTCTACTTTCGAAACCAATGCGAGCACTTGGTCCATAATATTGGATCGGACGGGCCATATTTTAATTGATTTCAATTTTCATTTTATCTAAATTACAATTTTAAATGGTTTTAGCTCATTTTGGATAAATTTTTATAATCTGTCTACTACAGAGGTCCACATGACTTTGAAAAAGAAACCAGACTATAGTTTTCCCGATCAAAAGTTAGATCTGTTTTCGTAATGCAGATCTCCGCAAAGAAACTATTTTTTTCAAAATTCTACACCTAAAGGGGTGTAACCAAACTAAAGAAATTAAAATGAAGCTTGGTTTTTAAGAATATCCATATGATGACTAATGCTAACTGCACACTTTGTATGCATATTCGATAATAATACAAAACTATCCCCAGGACGTATACAAGCCAACATCCCTGCATACAACTCCAAAACCACTAATCCAATTTCCAAGCGCTTTGTTTTTATTTTATAAATTCGTTTCCCGGCCAGATTTCATACTCTACTTTGGTATGATAGACAACAAAGGAATTTAACGACGGTTTTACTACAGAAAGCTTGATAGCAGCAAATAAAATGAGAATATGAAATGAGAGATCAATGATTCTAATGTTGTGATTATAGGATTTGCTCATGACTCCACTTACATGAATTACACGATAGCCAATCAGTTTTACTGATTAAAGTCAAAGAGGTTCCTTTGAAGTTTGGATTAATGATCATATTCAATGAACTGGTCCCAAAATGGCAGTATGTTAATGAAATATCTCACAAATTCGAATTTGGATACAAATATGATCATTTTATATATAAATTGATATTATTAATTAATTCAATTAGAAGGAAAGTATAGATCCTCAATTCTATGACGTTTTTGGAACATTCTATCCATATGTATATATTGATACTTACCTGGAGAAGCAAATTTTTACTTAGTAATTGTGTTAATTCTCAGCAGAACTTACCTGAAAATAATAGAAAATAATATTTTCTTAAATAGCCTCAAAATTATGTGATAAATATATAATTAATAATTGCTAATATTTCTTTAAAAGAAATGGGGACTTGCAATTTTATTATACGTTGCCAATATTTACGCCCATACAGAGAATAAAACATTCTTGTGAATAAATGAATATCTTTCATATATAGCAAAACATTTGTTTTCAAGACAGCTGACAAAATTCACTTTATACATTAAAAGATGAAAATTATTTCTAGCGTTCAAAATTTATTACAAAATTATTTTTTTGAGCTTTGTATTCCGAAAAATTAGATAACATATTCTTTCTGTAAATACATCTGACTATATTTTGTAGTCATTAAAGCAAGCATTATACGTATAAGAATTGTTGCCCAGAAGAAATATAGGAAACCCATAATACATTATCATTAGATTATTAGACCCGTTTCCTGCCCTGAACCCAGCCACCTTCTATAATTTAGTTTAATAAGGTTCTCGCAATGCAGGAGAAAAGCACGTGGCCACGCAAAGTAAACATTTAGACAACATTAAATTGTCCCTAAGGAACTTATAGATATAAACAGAATAAAGTAATCGCCCTCAAAATCGTTTACCTTAATTGACTGCTTATAAAAGGCCGATAAAGTATTTTGGGAATTAGCTCATTTCTTTGTGAACAATTTCAAACTTTCAAGTGAGTAGAGCAATTCTCTTGAATAATAAAAAAAAAGAAGAAATCAAACGCGTTGTATGAAATAGCGTACTAAGAAATCGCGTTATACGAACATTTTCCTCGTATAACACGGGTAATAAAAATAACATGCTTGGGATGATTATTGTCATATTCAATTTTATTTTCTATATTTTATATATTGAGATAGTAAAACGGAATGATAACCTTATTGAATTCTTTTAAAAACAATTATAAAATTCATTAGTTCTAATATAGTTAAACCAAACCCACGCACACGTAACAAAAAATGAATCAAACACAAGAATTCCCGCATTTTATCATATTGCGCGTTGTACGGGAATTTCGTTATGTAAAAAATTCGTCCCAGTAGTTTTAGTGTGTTGTAGGAACTCGCGTTATACGAGAGTCTATTGAATTTCACTTTTAAAATGTTCAAGCCTTTAATTCAAAATCGCGCTGTAGTTCACTCACCATTAAAAAATTTTACCAGCTGAAGATTTACCAGCAAAAAAAACTGAGACTATAAAAAAATATCATCGATTGAATAATAAAATATGAGAATTTTTACTTTCAGATGAAAGAAAGTGGAATAAACGAAATATCGCCGACCATATTTCCGTCTTATTCGCATAACTTGGCAAAATGTAGGTATGTGTTGAATTTTTCGATATGATTTATCGTCCTGTGGGAGGATAGAAAATATTCGATACTTAATAATAAGACTTTTATATGGCTCCTACCCTCATAACTCATACAATTCCAGCGACCCCCAAGATCTCATGTATGTTTAATTTATTGAAAATCATGGGATTTAGTGTTTATGCACGTTACACTGACATTCTTGTTAATCTATAACCATAACTATAAAAATTTAACTTACTAACGAAGTGTTTACGTTTGCCTGATAAACGAAAACACAAGCATACCACGACTACAGGAGATAGAGTTTACCAAGACCCTTAATTTAAACCTTACACCAATCTGAAAATCGAGTTCATCTGCGTCTATTGGTTTTATATGAGACAGTTTCACAAACACAGGGAGTTTAAAAAGTTTTGTCGGAGTATGTAATGAACAAATGTGAAACAATGGCAGGAATATATGCAGAAAGTGACAACATTTATCAGAGCCATTTCGCTCTACCTCTTTGTAGTATAACTCATAATTCGTAGGTATTTCGGCTTTAAAGAAATAACAATTTTGCTTCCTCGTCTCGATTTTACGATGGTGACGTTTCTTGTACTTTCCCGAATTTTACTGCGAAACTTATGAAAAGCACCAACAAGATTCACACATGTGATGGTGTTTTCTTACGAACTTTTAATGTAGGACGAGAGAGAGACTTTGGAGTTCGTAATATGAAATCAACGTCGTTAAATATAAAAATATAAAATATTCTCTATGAATCACAAAAGCAAGTGACTTCTTTAGTCATATTTTAAGTATGTAAATGTACGTTGTAAATTTTGTCGAAGTGACACATATGATTTATAAGTTTTTATTTGTTCTATACAAGTAATTTCGCTTATTTAAATATTCTTCAAGTTAGAAAATTTAAATTAGTCATATATTAATATTAAAATATTTCAATAGAGTAGTGAAATTTTGTATGTTTCATTTTCAGGTATAAGTTCGGAGAGTGATTTATAATTTTAAAGATTTGATGAACACTTTCAAAATATGCAAAGCGATCTCATCATGAAAGTTTTTCATTTAATTTAAAATCTTCAGTGTAGAGTGGTGACTGATAGGCTTTACTATATTTAAAAGTAATTTATTACCATTATTAATTTTAGTAAAATATCATTTGTGAAACCCATTTTTATTATTTATTAAATTTACATTTATACAGTCGAATCTTCAAAATTAAATTAACTATTTCCTCGCCTAAACTTTGAATAAGCTTGCAGAATTTTAAATACGAAATATGGAGAACAAATATTCTATATCATATGAAAATATGATTTTATTTTTATTCGATATTTGCATCTTATTTCGTAGCGTTATCCACTTCCGGAGATATGCGCAAATGTATATACAAATTACATAAATTGTAAAGTAAAAACTTGAATTCAATTAGGTCAATTACCTAAAACTAAATTGTAAGAAAATTGCGTGTATAAAATATATATTAAAAAATTTCTTTAAAAGTAACTAAAGGTTCCTCTCAAAATCCGAAATTAAATAAAAGTTTACAGGAGAGACTACACTTCCCAGTTCACCGTAGAGTGATAAAAGACGAATATGAAAATGTCGAACTTCAGCAATGTGAGATCTAAAATTACCTAGAAAATGTATAGCAATAAAAACAACTGACTATTTTCATTTAAAGAATAAATTCAATAATCTTTTGATTTTAAGAATTCCATATCTTAGAGGTAAAATTATTCACATGTGTCTTAAAAACAGGAGTAAAAAAGATCTGAAATACCACATTTGATCTAAATCGGTTCATTGGTTTAGGCGCCAGTCGAAGTCTAAATTTTAACAATTAAAAATTAGAAGTCCTTATTAACTCGGCTGATCAAAGAAAATATCGATGCCACACTTTTATTTTGAAAAATGTTAGGACTAAAAGATATTTAATTAAATTAATAAAAACAAAGTCAAAAGATGGTCTTTTCTTGATCAAAAGTGCGCCTATACTGAAAAGATATAAGTAAGGGAAGGAGAAAGGTTTAATCCCAGTCGTTTCAATAGTGTAATAAATAGGTCAATCCAAAATTGTATGTTGTTGTTAAAAGAAACTTTTATATTAGCTTAAAGGGACTTATCTGAATTAAAAATAATAAGGTTGTAGTCAAAGACGATTGAAAGAAAACTGAAGTTAAAATCTTCCCGAAGGGCAAACCACAAAACCGGATTTGTTTGCTTATTCGAAATTGCATGCTCTTTTTCGAGTTTCATTTCATAATCCATAAAAGCAAATATTTAAAGCATGCTTAAACAAAATGAGGAATGCAATAATTAACGGCAATTCAAAGGTACCCATTTGGCCTTGTAATGTTCTTCCTGCTCCCAGTAACTAGCCACGGTCGATTGGAAACCGGCCAGAGCGAGAGGTAAAAAATTAAAAACAAATATTTAATACCAACATTGGGCCTACAGTGAAACCACCTTTCGAAAACCTGGCCGGGGGCAATTGGGTTCGATATATTTTAAAGCGGAATTTATTGTACAAACAATTCAATTAAATCGGTCCGTAGCTGGCCAGGAAGGAAGGACTGCCGATCCCGCGCAGTGATATGTAAAAGTTTCGACGGTGTCCTGATTTATTTTGTTTTGCCTATTGACATCGTTCCCAACGACGAAAATAGAGGTAGTATCGCGGGATGAAATCGAGAAGAGTAGCAAAAATAAATTTTCTGCCGAATCAGGGGCAGCGACGACGACGCACACCATCAGAAAAGCCGAAAAGTTGTAAGGTGGCCTTCAGCGTGAATATATTGTCATTCAACCTATTTTTTTTCTCTGAAAGCTCCACAGCCTATATCAAAATATTTACGGAATTGAAGTGCATTTTCCGCGGAGGTGAGATGAATACTAAAAATATTGTGACGTCAACGGAAAGCTCACCAGATATGCTCGGAAGGTATAAACAGGATGTTTTATGTCCTATACCAAAGTTGTGGGAGGCAATGTGTGCTCGGCTTGTATACACAAATGCAGTTACATTCGCGAAAACCCATAGGAGGTATAAAAACAGATCCATAATCACAAGAGGAAGGAACGAAAGTCGGGCAGGGGGCGGGGGTGGTAGGCTTTCTAGAACCGCTGTTTCGACGGGCACATATGGGAGGCGCGGCTTGTGGTACATCCGTGTCCTCTGATCTAGAGTACAAGGAGACCATCTGCTTGTGGTAGTCCATTCTTGTTGAGGATGTTCGAGTTACTGCAACTCTTGAATCGATCGAAAGTACAGCTTGCGACGTGGAGCCCAACCATCATCCCGATTTATTCAAAGGACTCCGCCGAGGGTGGAGCTTTTTTCGAAGTTCGACTTTCTCTCTTTTCGGAGAAAGTGGCTATGCTTTGAATAGGAAGCATTTTTTCCTCGGAGCTGTGTTCAACTATGGAGGAGATGCCAACACCAACAGGGATTTTTGTGGTTCGAGCAGTCATCCGCTTATCCTTGTAAGCTCTGACGTACGTCGACGGTGTGGCACGTATTGCCCTACCTTATTAAATGCGTCTTCATGTGTCTCCAGGAGGATGAAGCAGATTGTCGTATAAGTCAGCAAACAGTCGAAGCGTCTGTGCACATTCGGATCATCTGTCTCCTGCAGTTCTCCTCCTGTGGCCTTCAGCTCAATGCATGCCACTCAAGAACTTGCGTCGGAGGACACGTCGAGTTCCTCGCTACGAAAATTCCGCGCCCCAACCAGAGTCCTAGACTCTAGGAGTCCTGGAAGATCTACGTGAGACACAAAGTGGGTATTGCCACAATAAATAATGCGTGAATGTCGAGGCGAAACATTCATGTTGAAGGTTATCTTGTGCCAAGAGAAATGACATGTTCTATTTGCTGCACAGACGGCGATAGGATCGTACACGAATCCATTTCGAATGCAGAAAAGGTAAGCAGCTCTCAATTTATATGCATTCGAAATGGTCCCAACGAATCCGGATCAAATTGAATTCTTTCGTCAGCATATGAATTTTGGGGTGGTTTTATCGAAACCTGCAAATCAATTCCAAATCAGGCAGGGGGAAAAGTGCTATGGATTTTCAACCAAGTCTGAATGTATTATAATATTTCATAAATTTATACCTCTGCATTTTTGACATTTCTCGATGGATTCAATAAACCTTTCGAATTTCAAATTGGGCGAAGCCTTATCCTCTTTTTACGAGTTTTATCTTTTGCCGTAGATTCACACAACACACGAGTTTATTGTCCGGTAAAATCGTTTATTATAAATTGAAGCGCAAATAAATTTCCAATCAGGATTTATCAACCTTTTTGAGTCAAAATGTCAAGTTAATGTTAAATACATTTTCATATTTACAAAAAAATTTTTTGTGATATTGATTGTGGTAACATTTTCTTTCACACCAGAAAAATGGATAGGGATCCTGAGACTTTACGAAAATTCGATAATTTAATTATAAATTATAATTGAATATAATGTGGATAATTCTAACTTAAGGTAAAGACGAATTTCATATCCATGTCTAAATAAATTATACTTCAGAGAAAATATATAGGATTTTATAAATATTCAAATATTATGCATCGAAAATGCATGAAAAACATTGCGAAATTTTCCTAAAATCTCTATACGAACTGCATTTATCATAATCTGACTTTAAAAACGCTGACGCTTTTTTTGTTTTCATATATTTCCATTCTTTTTTATATAAATTTAAAATAGGTTTAAAATTTAAAGTTTCAATGCTTAATTGAATTACGGAGCACATTCAAGGAGTAAGCATTAGATTTGAGCAAAAGCGTATTTCAGATTCCGGCTTAGAGCTCAGGATAATTAAAATGGACATAATCTAAATTCAAATTATACTCAATTATGATTATGAGTCCCAAAATACCAAGTATTCATTATTTCATTGGATATGTGTTGCGAAATAACCTTTAAATGTTTAATGCTCTTACAGGCATTTTGATTTCGCCGGATTTTGCTAAAAAATTTAGGAAAATCACCCAACAGAGGCTGAAAAATTCGAATACCTGCAATATATCGCCAAATTAAAATTAATTATTAACGCTCTAGTTAAAACTGACCTCTGTCCATTCAATGAAATTATAATTGAAGGTCGAAATTTCAAGTGGAATGTACTTTAATGTGAATGTGAATTAAATTTCGATAATATTATTAGCCTCTTAATTTATTAGTGGGATTATTCCAATTAAAGTTTACTTTATCAACTAAATCACGTTCACTAGATTGTTAAGTATGTGGAGAGTGTAATGATATCACTTTTTGATTATTAAAGCATTTTCCATGCTCCCATTGGCATATTGGTATTATGGTTAATAAAATTGTTTACCTGTGTCGAACTGGTATTTATTTGCATGCTTTTGGTTGAAGTCTTTAAAAAAGCACATGATGTCGTGTGACAGTGGATAGTTTAGCAATTGCATGCAATTTTATATATCCATGGATGAATCCTCATTTCGTATATATTCCTTGAATGCTTTCGACCATATAGTAAACCTAATTCTATCCAGTATTGACTGCACAGAGATCCTACAAGCTCATTATCGTCCTACTGCTCAATAAATTGATGCTGCTATTGGGGTAATTAACGATGTACCAGGTTAGAAAAGTCACCTCGAAATTTAGAGACTTCCCGACCATGCTATTTATACTTTGGCAGTAGGCGAAGAACTCCAGGGGCTCCCAACTATTTTACAAACATTTGGGCACAACTTAAATAAATCGTAAGGGCATTCAAACTGTTGATCCACCTTGAAGTTACAACGGAATCACATTTCCTGCTTCCATTATGTGCCGTGTTAAAATTTACATCCCCTCTTCGGGTGATTTATGCGCCTGGGCTGGGTATCTTGTAAGACAAAGGAAATCGTATAAGAAAGGTATCTGTTGTTCTTCCCATGAATGCTGCTAGGTCAAACCTTCTAGTTGAATATGGAAATTGTGACCGACTTTAAGGACCTCCATCCGCTTACCTACTGCAAGCGAAATTTTAACAATTTCGGCTCCTGTCGGAGTCTGTTTTTGAAATCGTGGGACCAGAGGAAGTTATTTAGCCTTCATAAAATTCACTTAATCGACGACCTTACTATAAAGCTACGTTGGCGGGAAGACATCGGATACGTCGGAAAGTGGAAGGGAACAATGAGCGAATTCAGTAAAGGTAAAACTTTGAAATTGGGTAGGTGCTGGAAGCTCTTGATATCGTCGTCTGGCACAACAAGAAATAAAATCTGAACGGATGCTCCCTTCTGAGTGTTCCTTCTTTATTTGCTTCTATCAAAAGGGAGGCCTTCCCTAGGGAACACCAGTCCGTTTGTACACAAATAAAGAATCTTTTCTGTATCTTCAGTTCGTTATCTGAAGTGGCATGACACACGCTTGCGAAATGTGGGATAAAACTATTCTACTTTTTTCCTTTGCAATGGGAGTTTCTGTGAAATGCTTTGAATCTGCTTAGGGTGGATTTTCGTCAAAGCCTCTTTGAAGCCAAGCACTTAAAAATCAGAGGAATTCATAAATTTCAGAATATCCGGCAATATTTCATAATTTATCCAAGGCCATTTTTTACACGGATTACTGTGCTGAAGTAATGGCAACGGCGGGGCTCTTTATTCATCGTAATTTTAGCTTTTACATTTCCAGATGGCAAGTTATTTCCGCATCCGCAAATAATTCCTCCATCTGTTTAGATATCCACCAAATGAATTATGTCGGCGTCTGTCGAAACGCGCCCTCACTAGGCCTCGGCGGCATAAAATCTTTGACACTTTCGCTCAAACGTTATCCTACAAAATGAGAAGTGCAAGTCTTTTTATACTTCTTGCATTAATCAAAACATTATTCACGAGTGGCACCGAAGGCATTTAAATAACTAACATTTACAGAATCTTCTATATTTCTATATCTTTCTCATAGAATTGGACTTGGGGAACAAACCAGAACGTTTATGATGTTTAATTAACGAGTTTTCGTTCCTTCTACCACTAAGATGACTTTGGATCTGATTTCACTTTACTTTCCACCACGTTACTAAGAGATAATGCCGGAGAATTCTAATATAATTTTCAGGAAGAACGATTTTAAGAAATTCAAATTGAAAATTGTTAAAAACCTCAAAAATGATCTTATGCTCAATTTCTCATGAAGAGTCATTATGTTTTTTGCTCGGTAGAAACAAGCTTTCTTTTAAATTAGAGTAGAGCCCAGTTTTCATAAATTGAAAGTCTCTTTAATTATGAGTTAAATTATTTCGGGAAACAATTCTCGTTTCAGCTTAATATTTCTGGAAGTTCAGTAAAAACATAGTGCATTTTTCAAAACTTTATTACGAAATAAGAAAAAAAGCGAAATCTCGAGACTTCTCATTTTTATAGCAAATGAGACCACATTTACACAGAGCTCGTTATAGGCAAATGGAATCTGCAGTGAATGATCTAATGTAGTATTGATCTAATAATGTTAAGTTTTAACTCCTTCTTTAGCGGCAGCACTTACTGGGCAACTCCAGTGATTTAGTAACGTGGTTGCCAATGACGTCAGTAAAGAACGTTCTCGTGTAATATACGTTCTTATGCGTACATTTTCTGATTTTTGGTAGGTAATCAAATTTGGTTAATTAGTGCAGTAACCTTTTTGGTAGACTTGGTCAGATATATTTCAACTTGATATTTAATTTCACACGAGCGTTTAATAGCAAAGTCGTCATGTTTTTGAATAAAAATTCTTCATGCCAGTCTATAGCTTAGGATTTTTTTTCAAGACTGAGTACCACAGAAACAAAATTTGAATTGCAATCAAAAGAACCGTCATCAAAGTACATAAAAATGTCCACTTTTTTAAAGATTCTGCCAGAAATCTCTCATGACTGGATGCGTTTTTCCTGAAGAAAATAAAGCAGTTACTTTGCCGATATCGCACAGCTCATGTCTCAGTTTCAGAGCCAATAATCTTAATCACGTTGATTCTGACACTCTGAAATCCCTTCGTTGCTTGAAAAATTGCATTTAAGTTTCTGAACTTCAGACGATGTTGAAATGTAGGAGGGTATCATCCTGTCAATTGCACAATTGCAAATCAATTATGTTTCTGATCTGTAGCAAAATAAAAATTTTATATAAAAACTGAATTACATGTAAGTGAAACGAACCTTGCCAGTAATCGCGGAAAATGATTTCGGGAAGTGCTGTTGTAATTTTTTTTCAATTACGGGTAAGATTGAGGTCGCCCAATTGAGTTCTTGTACATTGAAACTAGCATTGAAAATCAATTTGACAACAAGTGAAAAGTTCATCGATTTTTAATGACTTAATCGGTGAGTGCAGCGAATGGAAAAGGGTGCAGGAAGGATTTTCGTCGTCGGTAAAACCAAACGTTGAAAAATCCTTATTTAAAATTCGGGTCATTGTTGATACTTGCCTCCGATCAACTCTTGTTAGTGGGTTCTCAAATTTCCTCTATTTATTCTTATTTCGATTTCATTCTCTTGTTTGAAGTTCACGAATAAAAGTTCAATTTATCAGAAGGTCGTGGGCTTAAGTTTTGGATCTCAAGCAATGTATCCGTGAATATTTTAATGAATTGTTCTTCTTTTTAACTTTAAAAGTACATAAATTGATTTAGTCCATGAATTGAAATTAAGTTTTTGTTAACCACTTAGCCTCATTACATCGAATTTTTAAGGCGATGCTTAAGAAATAACTAAATAATGAATTTAATCAATTAGTTTAATTATTTTTCTAAGTAAATGAAATTAAATCTCTTATTACCCTTTAGGTCATTGGTCTTAGTAAAGAAAACACATAAATCTTCGTTTTCTATTTGTTTGTGACTTGGATTTTAAGTTATGTATTTTCGACTTACGGTCTTAAACGGGAATCTTCCATTTTGTGCTATTTCGAATAAAATAATTTTGTCAAAATATAAACATTAAAAATCGAACAATAATTGCAAATACTTTAAATATTCATACTACAGTCAGAATTTTTAGCACTAGTTTTAAAAAGCAAATTTTTTATTAAACACTACTACACAGTTTTACAGGGACCACCGAAATTGGACAATTATGGTTATTTTAATAATAATTGACCGAATATAGACATATGTATCCCAGGATATGATTCGAAATTTTTGCAGAGTTAGTTTTAGAGCATATTCAAATTTTTCGGTTAATTCTGCTGAGTTTGGTACCAAATAAATGATGATGAAGTAAAAAATTAAAATATGGAAAATTTAAGTAAATGAATTTTTAATATCTTTTAACGAAACTCCCGAAAAGCTAAAAGAAAATGAGTTTGTTCGATCGTAGATTGAATAATTTAAAAAAAGATGTTTGTTCACATCATACATAAAATTATTTGCCACATATTTTGTTTTATTATAGCAAAGTAATCAGTAAATTTCAACATGTGCTGCCGGCAATATGGTTAATATTGCAAATATATGTCTTGCCCTTTATTGCCGCTGCAATTACGAGCTACATTTTTATTTTTATGTGGATCGGTATAATTTAATAAAAGGTTGATTTTATGGCCGGAGCCTTACATTCGATGTTTTTAAAATATAAATTTACAGACTAAAATTACGATAATTACAGAAGATTTTGATTGAGTATTCTAATTAAATATATCGATGAAAGATGTGACTTTCTTTTCGCATGAAAATTAAACGTTCGTCTTTATTAATTAAATTTAAACGTTCAGGATATGCATTTGATAAATTTTATATGGCATATCGCCAACGCGTTCATCGCTAATCAAATAGACTTGAATAAAAGGTGAAGGATCAGTTTAAGTTATATGATGCTCGAAAAACTTGCCCTGTCGATTGTATGATACTTTGCATCTCGTAAATTGCGCCTTTCATTCGAAAAGCTTTTCTTATTGCTCTTATGGGTATCCGAACGTCAGACGGAAGGATGTGACTCCCTTCTTCTTAAGAATGGAATCTCCAATAAGTCAATTGACTATCAAAAGCGGAGAATGTATCCTTCTGCTCATAAAACCATGGGCGAACCCTAATTCCAATTTTAAAACTTTTCTTTCATTGCCAGAAAACCTGACGTATATTTCTGGATTAAATTTGAAAACATTAGCCTAAAAGGAGAGCATCAATGACGCACAAGACGTTGAAAGAATCAAAAGATAAAGGAGGGAAGTTGGTCGGGGGGCGAAGGAAAACTTTATGAAAAAAAAGAAAATATGTTAAGCTCCTACTGAGATAAATGTGGGACATATGTACGCATAACTAGGACATTGGTTCTGTCTGCCTGACAGCCGGGAATTCAACTTGTAAAATATGGAGGCACCCGAGTTCGGAGCACAATGAATATCAACGGTGTGACATTAACCTTTTTCTGGTTCTACGGCCTATTGGGCTGGCGCAAGTTTCCTATGGTTTTTTTGCCACTTAAGAAAAACTTCTCCTTGTTCCTTCGACCGTATTCCGGCAAGAATATTCTGTGGAACATAAGAATTTAAATATCTTCTTAAAAGCGCCGCAAGGATACTCGTGGAGGCTGCGGTTCCATTGGATTTATAGAACACTCTATAGTGAATTTAAGAAGTTTAATGGCATTATGCTGGCAGTTCAATTGTTCCTGAAGTTTACAACGGAGCAACTGCACTGAATCCTAATAATAAATTTCTGCACAAACATGTCCCGCTCCAGAAATAGTTTTTTATGTTAAACCTCGGTGGCCGCATATTTTGTAAGATATTGAGAAAAAAGTTATAGTTATGTTCCTACGCCTTGACGGAAATTTAGAACTTAGAACATTTCTTATACGAAATATGCGGAGAGCTTACTTCTAACCTATACTCTTACTCATTTTTTTTTTTTGGTAAGGATTTTTGTTGAGGAAAATACAACGACGTGAAGAGTTTTATAATCTAGACTTATTAGGAGAAGTCAATTTTATAAAATTCCTTTTAAAAATTTATCATTGATACATGTCGTTGTATAATATGAATATGTTTCGCTAAATGGACTTAAACTATGTCAATTGTAAACATTTTCTCTGTCATTCAAACTAGGTCTACGTAAAAGTAACGAGATCTGGAAATGTGATTTTCGTCGTAATGTTATAACTTAGCAAAATCAAATGGTATAGTTTTTATTTTTAGTAACGAATGCCATTGTTTAACTATAGATGAAACAAAATTTCCCTACCGAACAAATTGGCTTTTAAATCTAGGGAAGAGAGGAATAAACGTGTAGGGGATTTAAGGTTTAATTCAAAATTTTCCAAATTTTTGTTCTGAAATAAATCTTAAGTAGCATTTTATAAAAGTAATTTCGAATTTATTTTATTGGTAAAACTACAAAATAATTTTTAAAATTAAAATAGAAACTTTTGATACTAGGGGTTATTAAATAAATCGCGGTTTTCATCAACTCGTTTCGGACACTCATCTAAATTATAAAAACGGGTCAGCCCTACCAAAAGCACTAACTTTGTTATTGTTGATTAATTTGATTGATAGTTGATTCGATCTTGATGTCCATATCAGTGTTCCCCATTTATTTAGATTTAAGTCAAGGTACTTATATGAGAATGCATTTATATAAATCTAAACCACATTAGTTTATACCTGCAATTTACTGTCACGAACATGTTTATTGACCTGACGAATATTTCACAAAGGTATGCCTTTCATTATTGCAATTTCTAATCAAATTTATAAAATAACGTGAAACTAACCGCAAGATCACATTAAGCATTTATAAAAGCAGTTTTTTTTTTGAAAATACAATATTCACTTTTTTACTGTTTGTTTTTCATTAGATTTTTACTTAAAGGTATATGAAGATTTTAATATAATTTAAAATTATAAATTTTGCGATTCTGTTATTTAGTATATTTTTTGTGTCTTTAATGTGTGTTAACACTTATTTAAATAATATATAAAAGGATATTTATCAAGAATAAGAGACATTTTTGAAAGCACTTAACACAAGCATATTTTATAAATTGCTTAAGACTTTATCAACCAGAAATCTGAGAGCTTCTTTATATTAAATATGATAAAAGATTATCCGTTGGGAAAATCCTCTTTGTCGAAAGAATTTAACTTCAAGTGACTTGAATTGCATTCGAAATAGAATAAGTTAAAGCGTCTTCAACCACCCGTACTGCATGCCATGAAAAATTTATCGAAATATTTCGTATGTTGGAATTCCATAAGGATTCATCGGATCTCGACGATCTAAATTCAAATAGGAAGGAACAGAAATCTGGTCCTGCGGATTTGTCTCTCTGTTTCAGCTTGGGTTGTATTTTTGAGGATTTTGAAGAGTTGAATCCCTTTTTTCTCATTCAGGATGGGATGCTATTCATCAACAGACCATACTTTATCATTCAGCACACGTGGTTCAATTGGACAGGGAGCAGGAATCAGTGGACCGAGCATATCTGATGAAATTTCAAAGGTGCTGCAATACGACCTCTGATATATGAACACCTTGCTATTCAGGATGCGGCTTGAAAAGGGAATTGTTTCCGTAATTAGTGAAATTATTATTTAATTAATCTCCCGATGTGGCCTCGAACTGCTAAAGTCTCTGTGAAATCCTAAGGCAATTACGTCCGGACCCAAAACAATCAATGCAATTAATAGTCGATTGTAATTTCAGATGTAAATGGAAGAATGAAACCTTAAGGCTGGTATCCCCTGATTTCAGGAGGAAATGATGCCGAGTCTAATCGATGGCTAACTTTATTAAACGGGAAGTATTACTGTGAGTAATTAGACGTCTGGAAAGACGAAGAAAAAAATGAGGGAAGGAGAATACTTTCATTTTGTTGGGAATCCCTTGAGATATGAGACAATTACGAATTTGCGGTGATGGAGCATGCGAGAAGAAAATCTATCTGATCGAAAAAACCTGGAGTAACTAAACGAAATCCCTAATTTCATTAAATTAATAAGGATGGCACACATGGCCCATACGGGAGCAATTTAATGACAATTTGCACAGTCTAGACGATACTTATTTCGTTTCGTTTTATTTGCACACATCCCATAACCAATGTCACCTTCATCTTCAGATGAGAGTGTTACCTTTAACACAGGTAATTTCTGCGAAAAAGATTATTCATGAAATGAAGCGAAATTTCTCAATATTAGATTTTATTTCACAAAAGGTTTTCGATTTAAGGTGACTCAGCAATAAATTGGAACTTCTATTTAAGAAAATTCAACGAAATTAAGCTAACGCTGGGCACTGTACCTGATAAGTGAATTGACGGTACGATGGCTTAATATTAAAAAAAAAACTCACTTCTTTTCGTCCAATGCTTTTCTCGAGTTATTGAATTCGACGCTTCAAATAAGGTGCTCTCACTTACATAACGACGCTAAGGACACTGAAGACCTTCGGTGAATATTTTGAAGACGACCTTTTGCGATGATATTTAATATGCCGTCAGGTGCTAAGATTTTACCCAATTGAACTCGAATTTCAGATGAGTTTTGAGAATGCACGTACCCACCCTATACCCCGTATCCATCCATCATCATATTTCGCACTCCTCCCCTAGAATTTTATTCTGAAGGAGCCTCATTGCTTTAATGATCCTCAACGCAAGAACTCAATTCGCAAGGATTTCACTTCTTACAGCAATTTCGTAGCACTTTGCATTATTTGCCGACATGTGTGCCAAGCATGTTACGAAGCGAGACATGCCGCTGCACTGTTAAGTCGCGCTCCTTTGTGCCTGCAATGTTAAATGAGTTTTATCTTTATGCGAAATAAATTGGGAAAAGAGCTGTTTCATGACACGCCGTGACAAATTGGATGGATTGTTGCAGCACCAGCAGCAGCACTATTCACACAAATATTCGGCGATGTCCCCGTGATACTTTCTGAATACTTTTTCAGTTGACCTGCTTCGGAGTAATATTTAAAGTGATACGTACCTTAATATACGTGGAAAATTGCACTTTTCCACAAGGACGATTCATTTGAATTTCCAGCTTATTTAATTTTTGAGATATTAAAGCCATAATTTTTCAAAAACCATAAATATGTTGTTATCTTCCCTTCGAGTAATAAGCTGGCATTAAATTTGCAGTTATGTAGATGTACTGTACAGATTTTCTTATAGAAGTCTACAATTTTGGATACAATTTCTACTATGGTGGATATAAATGTTTAGTTGTTACCATTTAGTTTCATTAAAACTTTCAGTAAGAATTGCTTAGTTCAGTATATGATGATTCGACAGTCGAATTTCTACTTTTTCTAGACAGCATCTGATTTCTTTTAATTGTCTTGAAGGTCATGATTAATTATTTTCAATATCAGCAAATATTTTTTATGATTCCATCCTCTGAGACAAGAATAATAATGTATGTTTTCGTAATATTTATGTCCCTTTATATATCATGAAAGTTAATTCAGTAATAGCCATTTCTCAGAGCATTTTTTATCTTTTTCATAATGCTGTGTCATTTATTCCTCAAGTCTTAAAAATACTATAAATTCAATAGATTCATGAATAATTTTTCGTTGTTTCAATCCATATTCAATCCAATAAGCAAAAAAGCTTTAGCGTTGAAAGAAAACAATAGAATCAGTAAAAGCCGTGATTTTTTATTGTTTTTAATTTGATTAAATTTAGCTCTGGAGCTGCTCCGAAAAAATTTGAATTTGATTTTTGTAGATGTTTTTTTCACTTTACTCTTTAGGAAAATTGTCGCACAATTTAGAACATCGAAGGAACCCCCGCGCTTAAATACCTGCAACCATGAGCCATGAATGTCAACAAATTAGAGCTTCGTGAATACCAAATTTTATGAGTTGAATCCTCTTAGAAACCTAGGAATTGAAATTTCGGAGTCAGAAGAGAGCACTGTCTGCGGAACATTTCCTGGACATAAACATGCTAAGACAAATAACGCTCGAGTTCGGTGCTCTGGTTAGAACATGGTCGTAATCCCCGTGTTTATTTAATAGTTTGCTACCATCACTTGATTTCCGGAGCATGCAAGCGCACATATCGTCCAAACAGAGAAGACAGCGTGAAATTGCGTGATACTTTTATCCATTTGGATTTAAACGTAATATCGTTTCACCTGTGCCGTGCAGTACACAAATTGAATTTCTACTGCATTTTCACAGAAATGTACTTTAATATCCTTCTTTCCTTATCTTATATACCTGCAATATTCCAGCAATAATGGAACATCCCTCGAAAACACCTTTGTATTTCCTTCCTTCTTTTGTGTCCGCAGGACCGAGATTATTTCGTACGTCATTAAATATATTAAGAATTAATTTGTTTCACCGAATATATTAAAACTTTTTCCCGTTCTAGCCGTAAATGGTAAAGGTAAAATTACTTTTATAAAAGTTCTGGTTTCACCAAGAAAAGTATAATTATGGAAATATTTGAAGAAGCATGTAAAAAGAAATTATATTAAAAAAATCTTTGTATGCCAAAACGTTTAATATTTTCTAAAAAGTAAAGTTGAATGTTGAAGTAGAAATTGCTGGATGCATATTTTGATTCTAGAATTATTCTAAAAGAAGTTTCTCTTATAAGAGATATAGTAAAATATAATAACAGTCTGGGAATGCCTTTAATTATGGGGGTAGCAACCATAATAAATAGCATAGTATTAAATTTTTGTTGCTACTACACGCACATGCATGTGAAAGTCTTCACTACATTTATTTATTTTTAAAAAGTTTCAGTATTCTAGACCTACCAAAGCACAAAAAATTAATATCAACTCCAAATTTGATGAATTAGGCTTTCATTTAAATAGAACCGATTAAGAATAAGCCGATTAAGCGCAATCCTATGAGAAACTTTAACAAGGTAAGACATTGCGCATTGCAAATATTTCAGGAAGCTCAGGGAGTTAACCATAATTTTTTTTAGGGCATGTAGGAAAAGTATATGCTGGTATTATTTGAAAAAAAAAAATGTTGGGAAGTTATGGTTTGTGTGATCACATACACCTTAAAATAGTTAAATTTGGTGAAAATCCGGTTAAAGGTAGGATTGTTAAATCTCCATAGACCAGCGACAACATGGCTGCAGAAGGCTTTTAAGACAGCAAATAGAACAGCGTTTTCGGGGTGCGGATGGATTGTGCCGCACACAGCCCCGCGTTTAGAAATATACATTTATATCCGCCACAAACTTTTCACAGCATTTCAAGGAGTGAGTACTTAGTGAGGGAATGCTGACGGAAAATGGATAAAATGCTCCAAGTCTGAAGCCTGGAAGATTTCTGTATAAACAATACTTGAGCGCCGTACTTACTGGAGAAGTTAAATAAATGCCGAGAAAATGTTGCCTCTATCTGAAAAGGCATAGCCGTAGTAAGAATAGCGTTTCGCCACAAAGTGAAACATTCCTCCTGCAGCCTTCAACATAGCAGTAGAAAATTTCTCCAGAAATTGGTTTGTTCTGAAAAGAACTGCAAATAAAAAGTTTGCCGCTACCACGGAATTCTCCCAATATTGTCTTTACTTTTGACAAACTTTTCGAAATGGCTAAGTCGAGTACAAGGTCGCAACAAACGGTCTTGAAGGAACGATGGTGCTGGTAGGTCATGGCAATTATCCTGTAATTATCGTTGGCTCCTTGATAGCCTCTCTTCCCAGGACGATAGCTTCACTTGTTGAGTGAACAACCACCTTGTGAGATGCGCCTCCAATCACTACTCCGACTTGGCTCCATGTTTCAGGACCAGCCTTTTTCAATGAAGGAAAGATGCAGCTGCCCATTCTTTATCGACGTTCCTCGCAATAGAATCAATGTCGTCGCCAGAGCCGGATATGATCTCTACATTACATCCCAGCTTGTGACAAATCTGATTACCATGTTTTCTATTAAAGCCGGCGTCAGTAAGGGTCATTTGATTTATTCCCCCGTTCGTTACTCGCTTCATTACAAAAGTAACCATAAATGTAATTTCGTTTGGTTGTAATCTATTGCAGACAGCCAACACTTTATATAATGCTACAAACTGATAGACGCTGCGATTTAGCATAGGAAGTCAGGCTGAACTCTACAACTCCTAGTGCCCTAAAAACACTTCCTCAACGGCTGGAGCCCGAGAAAATGATGGGAAATTACCAGCAACTAAACTTTATTTTACATGGAGGAGAGTGATTTTCATCGAGCTCGTTTATTTCACGGAACTTTCCTTTTATACATGTCCGTCGAACAACGTCTGTAGAGTAGGGCAGGGTACAGTCGGGTTGGCTCCCGTGGTCTCCTTCCCCAGGGTTCGCTACCGCAGTGTTTGGTAGACGATCCGCAATCACCACCATCGCCACGTCATTCCCCACGTCGAGCCTTAAGTCCAGGGGAATTTGCTATATCACGAGAGCAGCTATTCGGCTATACTTCTTCCTATTTGTCTTGCTGTCTGTCAACATGTGGAAGAAACCCAACCAGACAAAAACTGATGGCGAACAATTTCGAAAATTGCTTTCTCACCCTGGCCAGACTAAATTTTGCGGAAACTATTCAATTCCATTCGAATTTAAAGAGTTAATTTGTCCAACGTTTGTCGGGCGAGCATTTTGGGTTAAGGTTAGCTCCTCTAGTTAAAAATTATTTTAGACAGCTATAAAATAACCCAATTTGTAATGAGATCGCCTTCGTATGGCCACGAATATTTCAGTTCAAAATTAAGTAATTATTTGTATGTGTTTATTTGTTTTGTACATCCATGGGACATTGGTTGTCTTCCAATTTGCATTTTTTAAGAGGGTTTGTTTAATTTTTTGCTGTAATGTAAATTTCATGGAACCGAATACACTAACAGAAAGATGTTGCGTTTTAATAAGCAAAATAAAGTTAGTAATCTATTTAAAAGCACCAATTTAATAGTGTAACTTAGTCATGAGTCTGCAACCTACCAAAAATATCTTTGTTCAAACGTGTTACTTTCTTTAAAAAAAAAAAGAAAAATAATAATTAAAGAAAGAAAATATATTCAACAACTCTTTGTACTTTACAAAAGTAATATTTGTTTTGGAAAAATAATTTATTAAAATTGAATACTATTGAATATAAAATTTTAAAGGTATCTATTCTATTCCGTATTTACCATAAAAAGAGCATTAATTAAAAACTAAACACCATTTATTTAAAGACTAATGTAAATCTTCCTTTTCTGTTCACCAAAGTTAAAGGAGATGCATCTCTATTTTATAAGTCTTGTTACCGAAATCGAAATAACGATCCTAAACGAGACCTATCAGATACGGGATTGAATCTCGTTGGGTACTTTTAGATCCTTATGTTCGATTTAAGGTCTAATACGAGTAGGTGCTGTTGATTTGATACATAAAATCTCAATAGAACCTAAGAAGCTCTTGTGAGACTTTTTTAGGTACTATTACGTACTATTCACTTTGTCAAAACCTGTTTAAGTACTTAAGAAATTCTAGTCCGCCGTGAGGCGGGTCGGCTTTGTGACGTGATCAAGAAGCGGACCGGTCGACGAGAGTTCATGTGCGGTGTTCTGGGCATTCGAGTAGAATCCCTTGTGATTTGCGATGGGTGGTTTGAGGAGCGCAGATTTTATTTTTTTAAGTTATATAAAAATAAATATTAATCGATAGTCAGTTTTCACTATCAAATTTTCAATTAATTCATGATAAATCCTTTTTCAATAAAAAAATAACTCGCAAAAGCGGAAGATTATCAGTCGAAAACCGATTACTCAGCCAGATAAATTATAAATAATATTTACATGAAATATCCGAAACGTTCTTCCACTTACCTCTTAAGTACTATGAGCCTGGAGAACATGCAATGTTTAGGATTTCTTACAGTGTATATTTAATATTTTATTACAGAAAGAAATCTCGGCAGGATGTGGATTTTTTTTTACTAGAAACAGTGTGAGTATTTGTAGCCGAAAGTTCGAAAATATATGAAGAAGATGTCCGAGCCGAAATCTAACTTTACTTTAGCTACAACATAGCTCAATTCTTATATATAGCTCATACTTTATATTCTTCGATGCACCTAACGATGCACCTTTTGTACTCCACTCGCACTTTATGCGCCTATTAAGTCCTAGGCTCCTACGGAAGTGTAAAAACTATTCATACTTGTTTAATACTAAAAATTCTCAAAATCTGCAAATAAAAGAATATTTGTCTCCTAAATTAGTACTTAGTACATCACTTAACCATGAAAAAAGTGGTCCTGGGTTGAAGTAGATGAAAACATAATTATTTAACAACTTTGCCATTTGAAGGTCAATAATTTTGTGTTAAACGTAAAAACTTAAGATAAATTTATAAATTTGAAGTAAGAATTAATTCAAACCAAACCATTCTACCTTATTTTTCACAGCTGGAGTACTTTCATTTTTTGACTACTTTCTCAGTATTAATACTAAGATAAAACTTACATAAAAAATAAATAATTTAATTAAAAGAAAATCAAAAAATAAATAAATAATAATGTTTCCACAAAAACATGAATATGAGTGGATCGATTTGAAATTAGCGTCAGTAAAGCAGATTGGCATTTATCATAGAAGAAACTTTGGTCGCGGTGTACGAGAACCACAACCGCAACCTCAATTTTCAGCGAATGGTCGTAGAAGTTCTCGCCCCTCCGATAAACCGTAAACTGTACAGAGATTCGTTTGGTAAGTAATTAAATTAAGTAAAAAATAAGTGCTATCTATTTTCTTTTTGTTTTTTTGTTATTGAAAAAAATGTATTTTAGTTCCATAATTGAATTTAAAATCATTTTCTATTTATCACTTTTTTAATATCATAACAAATTACGTTCATAATGTCATTTAAGCATAAAAATATGTGTAAAAATTCTTTCAAAAGTTAAAAACACTAACAATTTAATTTTTAGGACGAGTAAATGAAATTGCTGATATCAGAATTGATGAAAGTATTTTTAATTCTGCAATCAATAAAGAATCAATGAAACTGTAATGGTAAAGAAGGAAATAAATAAATTTCTAATCAAATAATAAATTATTTTATTTTAGTATAATTTTAATATATTTTAATAATTTTTATAATAAATCAATACCGAGTAGAACTTCTAGGATTTAATTAGAATACAAGAAAATTATGGAAGAAATAGAATTAGTAGAACCTAATGAGCTTTGATTGACCTGTAGAATCGCAAAAGTATTTATTTTTAAGTTTTGTTTATAGAAAAGCTTCGGCAAATTATTCGGCCACCGGGAAGCGAAGCAAAAAATCTGCTATAAGTAGCAAATTATTCAAAGTATTTCACGGCATTATTGTTAATTACACGTTTATGTTTAAAATAGTGAAAGTATTTTATGTTTAGAATGGACAAATTGTTTTACTGTAGGTACAGTTTCATCCAAAGCTTTTTTCAAATATATAAATAAATGCATTTCCAATAAACGAAATTATGATATTAAAATTATATAGAAATTCGTAATTTCAATGACTATAAAGATTTTTTATTAATAAGATTTGGATTATTTCGAGTAATGTATGATATTGCATGATTGATTTATTAATAACATTAACATCCAAAAAGAAAAAAATATATTTGTCAAGTACTTAATTGTTATAAACAATATTTAAATAAATAAATAAATTTTTCTTCCCACAAATAAGCAATACTTATTAGGTCTGGAATAGGATCTAAGCTTAGTGTTAATATGACCTAAACAGACTCTTATAAGTGCTAGAAAGTCTAAGACGTGTTAGGTTCTGAATAGAACTTATTATTTCGACTCGGCTACGTACGCTAGAAGTCTGGAAGGCATAGCGACTGAATAAATAAACTTGCGAAGATCCGTTAACATATAAAATTAGTCATATCATTATTCCTAAAAGCTTATTCACTAAACCGTAATTTCCTGAATTACAGAAAATAACACGCTTTCTTCAGTGAAACTATTTGTAATAGAAAACAGCACGCTTTCGTCAAAGAAACTACCATTTCCTCATTTAGCAGAAATCGACTAATAATAGTAACTACCTGTTTGCTTTGCATGCCTCTAGTCAACAAAGCCTTCGTCTACCTCATTTAATCGATTCTCTATAGTGGAAAATGTACGAATTGCTCTAGAATTAAAGAAAGGGAAGTATTACTATAATGGCTCTTGAAAGCTATTCGTGTTCCAACCACTGAACATATGATTATCGCAAAAGTAATTAACATGAACTTGTACAAGGGGTTCTATTATTGCTATCCTTTGCTTACTTCCAGAAAAATATTAACATAATCGAAAATGCTACTGCGCGCTGTTTTTAGGAATTCAAAGTGTACACTTATGTAAATAATTAAAAGAATTCTTAATCGATAGGTGAACATCATTGCAGATATCTTGTCTTTCATGATTCTCAGGCGATGTTCTTTAGTGAAGGTTATGTTTTCAGTGGCACAGTGTTTCTTCATTTAATAAAATAGCATTACCGCAAACAACTATGTCCAAATTTAATAAATTTAAGAACCCAAAATTCCTGCTGCATATGGAGAAAATTCAAAGGTAGAAGCATTTACAAACATGCAAGTCTTAAATACAATCATCTAATGTGCAACACTCGTAGTTGAATGCAACATTCCCGGAATCCCTTTGGAATGGAGCTATGCAATCCCATTTCGAATGAAAATTCATAGGTATGAAGGGAATGCTGAAATATTTCATCGGAGCATTTTAAGCGAGATACATCTGAGAGCACTTTAATGCTCTTAAGTTAATAGATATTGGTTTAGGGCAAGTTTAAGAACCAGAAGTCGTATGGGCAAAGCAATATCATGAATAAACACAACAAGGGCGTTCCTGATTTTCACTTAAATCCTAAAACCTAAATTATATTTTCCCAGATAGTACTCCTGCGGTGGCGCCCTTCAGCAACACATCAAGGGATCTAGGATCGAGCCAGACCTGCTAAAAATTTCAAATGGTTTTTATCGCCACACGTCAGGTCTGATCCCGTCGTCTCCTTGTGTATTCAAAGAATATTTGCAAAATGTGAAAATGTGCCAGGAAACCATCTGTCTGTCTGTCTGGCTGTGTTTGCACCCATCTATTACTTCCAATCTGGCCGTTGTCACTCTCGGTGGCGGTGGTATCTCATGAATTGTGCAAATCGAAAATGTCTTCGAAATGTTCGCCCCTGGTCCCGGGAACGGATGCCAAAACGCAATGTACTGAATTGCCTCAAATTTCCCGAAGCCTTCTACGAATTACATTTACACAGAGCCATTGATACACGATATATCATATCAGGAAATTTTCGATTATTAAATAAATTTATGCACATATCTCCTGGGGTTAATCTCGAGTGGCAGATTGAATGCCGCAAAAGTTATTTATTTTCGGCTGTGATTAATTTCTTATAGAGGAGTAACAAATTCTAGAATGTGAAACATTACACATTTATGGAAATTTTCCATTTACTGAATCACATAAAAAATAAATTGCCATAACATATTTAATTTATATTAAGGGAAAGGATATGACGATTAAACAGCGGGTGTAAAAATAAATGTTTGGGAAATATGTCCGAAAATCTCAACTAGTGTAAAAGGTTGTACTAACATATTTATGATTTTTTAAAGGGTTAAAACAATTTTACATCAAATATTTTATAGTAACTGGAATTTGTAGAACTAATGACGTCCTTTCAGAAAATGGAGTTTTTTTCTAAAAGTTCGGAATAAAATATAAAAGTTGGCCTGGCATAAAATATAAAAGTTGGTCTCTTTAAAATGCCAAGAACAGAAGTCCTAGCTTTCCTCTGCTTGTTCCTGTGGTCACACAGGACACAAGTGATCATATTAAAAGCAAAAACATTTTTTCACACATTTTATAATTTTATTTTGATAAAAGTGGAAATATTTACCACCGACTTTGCTATTGAGAATAAAAAAACACGAAAAACAATGTTTACTATTTCGTAAATAATAAAAAAAATAAAAAATAATTTCGTAGTAATTTCAAGATCCAAATTTCAAAATCACGGTTTTTACTGAATGTGGATGAAAAAAGCGAACACAAAATTTAATGGAGAAAAGTGATAACCTGAGTAAGTTTTTATTTACTTTTAAATCAAAAAGCATTAGAGTTAGAAAGAAAATGGAAAGTTTTTTTGGTATACATTCTTTTCCTTATGATTTTATTTCCTCCTTTCGAAAAGTTTTTATTACACAAATAATACTTTACTTTTATTAATATGGTGTATCAAAATTTAAAACAGCAAAGTAACAGAAAATGTAGAAAAGTAGTTTATTTTAGCATTAACTTCATTCCATATGGTTTTTTCGGCTTCTTAAACGTGTAAACACCATTTACGTCTGATGCATTTTTCAATCTATAAATATCATGAAAATATTTTTCTAGAGGTAATTTTAAACGCATATAAAAAGGTAGTTGAAGTCGGCACGGTAATTTTTGACATGAATCAAGTTTTACGCCGATTTAAATATTCCTTTAAAATGTTTAAATGTAGACTGAAATGAATGTCTCATATACAAGAGTTATTAAATCTCGATTACACCTGAATTTAATGGTATAAAAGGGATTTTTATACCCTTGTTTTTACTTTTGAAATAATAAATATAAAAGGGTGTAGAAATTCTGAAAAGAATATTGTAGTCGTATTTGTGAAGTACAAACTTATTAAATAAGTTGAGACCCTTTATTATTGAGGATAAAAGTGCTCGACGTTTTTTTTATTGCAGAAAATAATTCTCATTTTACAAATGTTGTAACTTTTCAGAGACTTACCGCGTCTATTGGTTCTAATTATTCAAAAACATGAATATTTCACTTACCTGGAAAGAAAGAGAGTATTTTTAAATAAATATTCATTAATTAATAATATCTATTAAATAACTAATTTGTCCAAAACGGGGACAAAAACATTATCAATAATAATAATAATATTTCAATTGAAAGTTATATAAAAGGGAATTAAATCGAATGCTTCTGAACCGTATGAGCAATTTACTTAAAGCCAAAAGGACCCATTCCCTGCAAAATGCAATTGATCCTCGCAATAGGGCATAACAGAATTACTAATCGAAATCAGATTTGAATAAAATTGAATATTTACTACTAGAAATCATATTCAGCAATTTTAATTAAAATTCATGAACTAGACATTTGAAAGATTTGAGCACTGTAGGAATTAAACTAATACGAAATATCCGCGATTGCCGTATTAAAGTCGCATTAATTTTGATGCGCTTCAAACCGCATCCTGGGCCTCGAATGCACGGAAAACAGTAGATAGCTAAATGACGTATGTGTGTCATTAAAAATGAAATAGATTCCTAATTAAATCTGATTCCCTTTAGTGCTAGCTCCCTCGATAGGATAGAACTTCTGACAGTTGCAAGGCTACATTCAGCTGATTTTGTGCTCATTTTGAGCGCTTCAGATTTTCCTCCTACCCGGAGGAATCTCGACCTGTTTTCTTGCCATCACAAACTTTCGCTTTCGGTGCAGTTCTCATGAAACTTATTGAAATAATCTCATCAATTATTCGGGTAGTAGTTGAAATGTGTAAGTTGTTAATTTGATGATTACTGGCAATTGATTCAAAAGCAGTTGTACAATTTCAATTTTTTATTTGGACGAAATTTACTCTTTTCTTATATAGATTTTAGTTTGTAGGTACGGTATCGGGTCTATCGGATATTTTAAATAAACCAGGAAATAATTTTATAGTGTACATATTTAAGTGAACTCATAACCTCTTCTGTCTAGTCACTTTCAGAAAAAGTAATAATATTTTACGATTTCTTCATTATTTTGTGATTTCAGTATTTTCGCATATCAAAATTTGAAGTGTAAACAATTTCATTTCATAATTGCTCAAGAACCACAGACAATAGAAAAGGCGTCTACTTTTTCGCTTATATTTTAAATAATAATTAATTTTAAAAGTTGTTACTTATGTCGACCCCAACTATTAACTACTTAACTAGTACTGGCGGCCATCGTAGGCCTATTTAGTTTAAGCTCCAGATAGTCAAATCCAGCCTGATCTCTAAGACATCGATCGGAACATACAAAGAATGACGCCAACGTAACTCAATTAGTGTCATATTTATTTTAAATAGGGTGTTGTGATAGGAGAATTCTCAGTAGGAGCTTAATAGTCATAGAGACTGCACGTATGCTTCTACCAAGAGTTTTAAGACTTGTGGGAAATGTTTATAGAAATCTATAACTGCTACTTGTGACCAATTGAATCTGGTAAATTAAACTACTGATTGCAAAATCATTCCAGTCTTTTGCTACAATTGCTCCGTAACTATGAAGCATATTCAATTTAATCCACGATTGTTTTGTCGGCGTAGGTGTATCTATCTGAATTTTACTATAATTTAGTGCTCGTACCATGAATGATATGTTATAATGTATATCATTTGCACAACTGAAAATCTTAGGAAATAATCTGATAAAGAATTTTATTGTAAACAGCCATATTTTTAAAATGTATCATTACTTGATTCTGGCAAGTTTTAACAATGAAGCGTTTTTTATTTAAATTTCAGGTATTATCTCACATTTTAATGACGAAAATGGCAAAAGTACGACAGGTGCATAAAACTTAAAATACAAACGTTAAACATTTTCACAAAAAGAAAAATCAAAGGTATTTCCCAATAAATAATTTCTCATTCGTTCCTATTTTGGTTTAACACCCTAAAAATACAAATAGGAAAAATTGTCAAGCACATGATAACCTATTTTCTGTCGTACCACTCCCTTTGTAAGGATCACAACATGGAGTCGATTAGGGACATCCAAAAATAATTCGGTCGTGCTGTGTGACACATCAACCACCTCGCTGGGCAATAGGAGATAGAAATTTATCTTAAGTTTCTAAGTGACCTTCAGGGATGTGTTACTTTGACACGATGACCTAATTTTTCGTAGGCATTAAAAGCAATCACCCACACCGTCCTTTTTAACCTACGCTTGTGACGCCAGCATTGAAGTAAAAAACATATTTAAATCCAAACACTCCTGGAACTCATTTTCTCCTCGCAGATAATTAAATTCCATTGAGTTATGAAAATGCCGACATCGACGCGGGCTCAAGACCCGCTTACAGAGCTCGAGTGTGCTCTTGACACTTTCATTAATTCGAATTAAAAATGAAGCGGCGCGGTAAGGGCCTTCCTGTAAATGCTTTTTCCATAAATATTTATATCAGTGGATAAACCAAGGTAAGTGCTTCTCAAACAGAAGACGTAGGGGAGCTAAGAATAAAACGCGGCAGAGCGGAGGTACCTCTAAAATTCGCTGCGGCTCTGAGCCTCCCGCGAAATATCAACAACTCGAAGGTGCCGCTAAAGAGTTATGCCGCAGGATGGAGTGCTCGGCACTTATACTTGAGTGGACTTCACACTTTCAGGGAATTTGTTTTCATATTTTTTACGGGCCCATATATCGAAGAATTTAATGAAGTTTTATTCTTCCCTGGACGGAAATCGGATGACAGGGGCAAGGAGGTGCGTTCAAGGTGGCACACCTTTGTTTGCACACTTATGCGGCATAGCCCGCATGTCGAGGGCACCGCAGGTACAAAATCATCTCCTTAAAACGCCCCGTGTCTGACATGTGCTCTTAGGCTGTCAGCAGTTTATTTGCATGAAAAAGTGTTGGAGGAGGAAAACTTTCCTTCCGCGTCCTGTTTAAACTCCAGGTCTTTGGAACACTGGCGTGGGGAGTAGGGTAAGAAGAGGGGTGCCCGAGAAGGTACGTTCCAGATTTAAATGTAAAATGGTTGTGAAAATACATTCGTACGATCTTTTATCTTTAAAACAAGATTTTCTTCGAAAAGTACTTGCAAGAAATGAAGGAAAAAAAAGTCCCACAACTCGAAATGGTTGCGCATAATTTTCGTTGCTTGAAAAGGAGCTCTCGTTGCGCCTACATAACCTCCACCGGGATGAGGACTGAAAATTAAGGAAGTCTGAAGGATACGATAATAGAACTATACTTGTAGCATTTAATGGGAGTCATGAATGGCGTAACTGCTGAAAGCACAAGAATGAAATTTTAAGCAATTGCCATATCCTTGGCGTGTAGACCCGGCAATTTCCCCAACTTAACAAACCAGGAAGTCGCAGCGCAGTTCCGCGAAGTGGCGCTCTGAAATTCACCAAAACTTCCCTTTTAAAGGCTCCAGAGATCTTTGCTACAGCCAAATGCGCTTCTTAGAAGGTTTTGCTTCCGTGCTCGTAGATTTATTCTATGTAATGCCAACGAGGGCGTATGAAATTATTTAGGGCTCAGGTGGCCGTAGTCTTGTCCCAAAATTTGAGTTTAGTTGCACGCCGGGGGTGGCGAAATTACAATGAGTGGAGAACACTTTCGAGTACACGGCTACATCCGCTAGCCCAATTTATTAGCAAGCCTCGCTGCTGCCGCGTTAATAATTTACTTTATAATTTCACATTACTCCCATTCATTGTCGTTAGGGAATTGACAAACAATTAGGGATAAATGCTTTTAAGAAGAGATTTACCACTGTTGCAGACTCTAGCAGCATTTTGTATTAACAATGCCATAGAATTTGTGCAGCTAGTCCCACTTTGAAAACACTTTCATGGCGAGGATTTACGAAAGAATGACAGGAATAGAATATTCAACACCCCAATTGAGTTCTTATAGTCTAAAATAGTAAAAGAAAACATTTTCCAGATTAATAATCATCAATTCGTCCTGCTTTGTTTTCCCTGACGTAATTCAGGAGGGATAGTTTTGAGATAGTTTGTTGATCGATGATATGAGGTTGAAACAAATCGCCAGGGCTTCTCATTAAAATTAACTCAAAAAGACTATCGATACGAGCCCAGTGACCACATTCTAAGCGATACGTTGATCTGTCTTTAATGTAGGTAGGTTAGCTTGTTGCCTATAAATGGTTCCCAAATTTATCCCGAATTTATGATGGATTCACACAGACGAATGAATGGTCATGAAGTTTAGGCAGAAACTGAAGGGTAGATCGGACGAACTTATCTTGCTGTGAGTGGCCAAAATTGTCCAGACTTAGCATATAGATTTCGGAAATTTTTCCTCCGGGGTTGGAATATTTGCTTTTTTCCGGGCATTTCCAAAACCAGCCCGGACAGACTTATTTATTTGACAGCAACGCCTCAGGAAACGATCTGAGGTGGAACCATGTATAATTTTTTGGCATCGATATTCAATTCTGTCCATAGACCTAATTCTAATTGCTCTAGTCTAAGTCAGTGCATTAGGAGGAAAATTAAATAGATCCCGGACAGAGGCAAATATTTGGAATCGAAGAGAATAACAACTTGGTGAGTCCATTACGGCGCAGGGTAAACATCACGGTGTAAGGTAAACACCGAGGAAGTTTTCCTCCCGTAGACTATTGAAAGGACAACGGATATGTAGACCCATCCAGATTTTAGCGAGTTATGAAGAGGATCCTGTACGAGCCTCCATTTCAACCGAGCAATTTTGTTTTTTTTTGTTTGTTTCAAATGTTTACCAATTCCTTAAATTATTATTCCTTCGGCGAATTTCATAATTAAAAACAAGTTTACATTGCTCGGCTCTGTATCCCGAGTATCCCGACACGGAATCCTAATTCCGCGCCGCTTGAATCCATTCATTTGAATTTCGTGTCAGCGTAATCCCAAAGAAAAATATTTCTTTCTGGACTTGGCAACTGGATCTCTTCAGCCGGCAATACCAGCATTGTTGCAAATGGGAGTTTCCGACATAATGACTCTTGTCCTAATTCTGGACAACAAGAGTTTAACTTTTATATTACTTTTCTAGAATAATAATTTCATCCATTCATTTTGACACGTCGGTCAGAAGCATGGCACTATGGATAAAAGAATTTTCTTCACAGGAGATGGGGGTAAGTTAAATTGTAGGAGATTCTGGTATCTCGGCACTTATGGCAATATTCGATATTGAGGGTGGCGTTGAGAGAGAACGATTGCCTTTAAATTAAGTGGACCTAGAGATGGATGAAAAGGATTTAATTTGCCACTTGCAAAGGTGAATAAACACAGTTTGGTCACATTTAAAGTGTCCTGTTAACAAATCGCATTATTCTGGGTTTGCACTTTGTCTTGACACAACTCTCTTGGAACATCTAGAGATAAAATGTGTCGACGATTTACTGACCCTCGTGTATTTATGTATCAATTTTTTAACAGTAAAATATGGCCAGTTTTTGGAAGATGAAGCAGAAACACTATAAGAGGATTTCAATTAATAAGGATAATCTCCATTAAAAAGCGTAGCTAAAGCGGATTACCCTCACCAGGCTTCTTAGAGTTCCACATCAAACACAGTGGACTTCATTCGGAACGGATGTTGGTTAAGACAAAAAGTCCGACATCCTTTGAGTATGAATTCTTAAAATTGAGGGGACCCACTGCTCTTTTGCTTAATTGATTTAAAACGTGATTTTAAAGTGTGTTTTGTGTCTATCCAGCAGTTTTTATGAAAACTACTCAGGTCTGATATAATATGTTTAATGTAATATATTTAATATAATATATTTAACTTCACTCATATGTCTTCGTTGAATTAATAAAATAAAATTTAATTACTGGAGTGAAATTTCACCTATGCCACCATTAACGTAACTTTTTAGATAATATCATTTAAGAGTTAATAATATAATTGTATTGTAAGTAAGTACACTATTTATCCGATTGAATTTCTCTTTCGATTATTTATTATTTTCCTTTTAAAACCATCAACACTTAATGCGTCAGGATCTGTTAACGTCCTATGAGTAAGTGAATGAAATGAACCTCAATCCAGCGCACAGGTTGCGCTTCATTTTCATATCTTCAAGATGGGCTTCATTTCACTAACTTCTACGACGCTTAAAACTCCAAGATATTACTTTAAATCGGTGCGATGCAAGGACAAACCTTTTAAAATAATGAAGACAAGGAGGACGTTGAAGGGCGATAGCGAAATTGTAATTAAAGTCCAAACGTCTCAATTTTGCATCGAGGACAAGTGTCAATAAAAGGATCAGCGGCACGTAATTTCCCCAAAGATGAAATTTAACAGCCCACTTAACTTTAATGACAAAACCAGAACCTTTTTGGACCTTTTTAATAATGAAAACCTTATCAGGACGAGATTGCGCTTAAACACTCGTATTAACAATTTAATTGAGGACCGCGGATTCTTCTAGCATTCTTCGCACTTAAAGTGGATAAACGCCCTATAACCACTTAAGAGAAGAAACTCCAAGATCTGGACCGGCTGAGATAAAATCATCTGCCCACTCCCACCGAAGCGGTGATTGATCTTGTTATTTTTAGAGGCACAGAGGGTAAATAGCCTCAGGAGATCAGGCATGGTCCACTTTCCGATGTGGAAGGGCGCAGAAGGGGAAAATTACTAATAAAACAACTGAAAGGGATAGCGCCTCTGGGATGTTTTAAGCAACAGATTCGCGAAAAAAGCGTTTTTATTTCATCCGCCATAAAAAGTGGTAGCGGATCCAAGTTGCTAAAAAGCACTTGAACCGCCGCACCAAGAAAAGGGGAACCCAAGCAAAGTGTTTGCATCTTTCGTTAGAAAGAAAGACGCTTGCTCCGTGCAAATTAAAATACGGGGAAAATAAAAATGAAAATAGACGCTTCTAGTCTGGTGGTTTTGTGTCGCCAAATCCAGGCCGCTGCACCGGCGTCCCTTATCGGGAACCTTTGGATCCCGGCTAGGGAAATACTCTGCCAATCCAGAAAGCTGTAGCTCAACGGGAGAACCGGACTGCCGGCGAAATGCGTCTCCAGGGAAATTTCCTGTCTATAACGCATGAAACTTGACTTTTGCTTTTATTATAATTTTCTCAACATAAAATTAAACTATGACGCTGGGGCGGAAATTGCGACGACTTAGAAGGAACGAGAGCTGCAGCAGCAACCATTAGCATTTAGTTGATGATGGCGAGCAACAGTGCAAAGTGAAAGGACCTCCTGATCAAATTACTGAGTGCTTCTTTGGCTAACGGTTGCTTGCCTTTGGCCTGTAATTAATTTACGGCTGTAACAATCATATGTGCTCAAGGATGCCTCAGGAACAGGACAGGGGCATTCCTGGAAGACAACTTGCGATTGAATTGAAAATTTCAATTCCGCATTTCATTTCCACTGGACACGTTCAAAATAACCTTTAATATTTACAAGTAGTTCACGCAAGGAGTTATGAAGTCTCCAGTAAACTTTGCATCTTATCGAATCTTTTTACATGAACACACAGACCGTGTGAACGAAACTTTATCGCAAATTAGCACACCTGAATGACTAAAAATAGCTCGGATAGTATACATACTTTTGTTTTGTCAGCTTATCTACTTGGACATGAATATTAACTTTTTAGAAGTTTCCTGTAAGAACCTATAACATCTAAGAGCATTTGTTTTTACTTATTATATAAAGTTTTGTGGCATTCGGGGTATGGCCTTTCATCTTAATCTTCATTAAGATAAGAAAGGCTCTGAGGCTCTTTCATTATCTTATAATGAAAAACCAAAACAAAAGGGAAAACAAAAAACTAATCTTCTGCAAATATTTCGCGTATTTTGATAGGTGTAATACATTTAAATTTTAAGAAACAAATGAGTGAAAGAACCTCTTAGACTCCATCATTACTAAAACACGGAGGGAGTGCATGCAACTTGTAGGTCGAAAAAAGGCAAGAGTTTCATACTTTAAATAATAAATAAATTTTATTTCTGTGCCAAATTTCAATTTGATATCTTTACTTAATCCAAAGAAACATGGACAGACAAGCGTCAATGATTTGATAAGAATTCCGTTTTTTTCCTTTTTAAGTCACAGCATTGTAACAGCTTCAATAGAATTGTGAGAAAGTAATTAGTTTAGATTATCTAGAACAGATTACTAATTCTAACTATTCTTCAATGAAAACACCTAAACATCTTTCTTATTGTGCAAATTATTCACTATTTAAATTAGTAAATTAAAATTAAACCTTTAATGTGATGCTCAGATTGCAGGTAATTAAAATTAATTAGTGTCAAGCTGATTATAGACAAATTAGCAGAGAAAAACAATTTTATTGGGATTTTTCTAGCAAATTGCGGGATCTGAGACAAAAACTTAACTTTAACTTTGTTAAAACATGTTCATGATAAAAATGATTAAATAATTGGAAAAAAAACACCGATTGTTTTAAATTAGAAAAAAAATATAACACAATAGCGATTCGGTTCCCAATAAATTTCACTGATTGCTTGGAAAAATATTTTTTATATCCTCTCGAGATAATTACAGGCCCCATATGTAAATTGTGTTAATTCAAAATATTTATATTCATGCAGCAGCTCGCATTTGTATTATTTTTATTTGCATTCGATCGGATAGGTTTACGGTACGGAAGTGGTGATATTTGTTAAACTTATTTCACGTGTTCCTGCATTTAAATATTTTATTGAATTTCTTTATCAAAGAGGAGAGGTATTACATTTCTAAAAACTTGATCTGAGTCTTTCTTAAATTTAGTAGTAAAAGTCTTTGCGGTTGAATAAAGCAATTATGTTTACATATTGCAATTCGAGTGTAAACATATCCTAAATTATAAATAATTAAAAGTGATTAAATATTGAATAATGAAGAAAATTTGCATATCGAACACGCAAATGCAACGCGAAACATTATTAAAAGAAGGCATTTAAAGGAGTTTAATGCAAAAGAAATTAAGAAAGTAATTGCACAAAATATGTGTGAACACGTGTACGTATAAAAAAAAAATCCAATTAATTTAATTTCAAGTGTGTGAATATGAACAAAGTAATGATACAATTTAGGCTTTCAAAAATCCGTTTAAAGTAATTTTTAGTTTTTTTGTTTTATTTAGAAAAAGAAAGCAAAATTAGATAAAAAGTGATATTTATCAATTCATTAGAATAAAAATTTTTCACACGAAGTAAAAAAAAAGTATTTGATAAAGATGTAAAATGTTGCCAAGTGTAGTTATTCCAACAGTATTAAAAATTTTCAGGATTTCCATAGCCAGGTGTGCTAATTTCAACAAATATTTCGTGTTAAATTTTGCCGGAACATACAAATCACGTACAAAAGTAAGACAAAAAAGAATATTAGTATTTACGAGTATTTAAAATCAATGATAAGTGCATTGGGCAAAAAATAAGACCCATGTTTATGCCAAACTTCTATTGAAAGTCATTCCTTTTATTCATTTTCTATCGTCGCTGGGAATTTAACATCGCAAACATTCCAAATTATAGAGGCAAAAATTTCACCTATTTCTGTTTTAATATGGGTTTACTAAAAATGGGTTTCGTAGTCGATGCGATTAGCATTTCAAGTAGTCCTGAATCCACGTTTCCAGTTAGGAAACGTACACTCGTCTGTGCACGCGCTGGTGCGCCATAGGACGGGAACGTGCGTGATATCTCACAGCAATTTTGAATTGATACACCTAAACCTCCGTTTTGCGCGAAATTTTTTTACGTGCATTAGGACATGATGTCAAGATTTATATTCATGTTAACGTGGTCAGCTCAAAATCTAAGCTAGGAAATCGTTGATTTTAGAAAATTCTTAGGATTTTTCAAAAAGTATATTTTCATTTGTTACGAATTCAATAAATGACATAACCTTCGTTTTGAATGGATTCAAAATATTTTTACTTTATTTAATTTCATGTACTTTTTGAAATCTAGCGCGCAAAAAAGATTTAAGTCATTACAAAACGAAAAGGTTAATAGGACAGAGAATTTAGAATAGACTTTTGACTACATTAATAAATATAAAAATGCTGAACGTATTTTTATTGAAATCATATTTCGTTATTCCCGCGAATAAAGTTAGTATTCGAATTTGGTCGAATATCGACCATTATTTAAGTTTTGATCACTCATAGAACTCTACTGTTTGGAATTCTTTCGTCCTTTGCTAAGAGCTCACGCATCGCTTGACCAACTCATGTGTGCACTTGTGCGACAGGAACCGCACATCCCAAACGCATGTGGGCGGTGTGGGATAGGACCGCACTCGCCCAAATGCACGCCATCATGAGTTTTTTCACAGGCCCCCTGAGCTGCGAGCCGATTACTGGCTCATGGAGTGAATACGTGCGCACATGAGCGTGGGTTTCCGCACCTGCAGCTTCAATAGCGCGAAATTTTTAGAAATACTTCAAGGAACTGCGAGCATTCACACACAAAACATTTCCATTCATTTGATCCTCTTGATCGTTCAAACCAGAGTATCTTGATATCTAGTTAACAGGTCAGGGTGAATATTTAATAGTAATTTCCTCCTGGCCTCTGCTTAGAAGACTGGCACTGATACGCGTTTCGTGTTTCTGGAACGTCTAGAAGCGGATGGCTTGAGCTTTCTCTACTCGGTTGCAATACCAAACGGCAAGATGCTTTCATCAGGCCGAGTAACTGCTGCCATCTTCGAGAATCTTCTTAAACTCCGGTACGCTTTCCCGGAAAATGAGAAGGAAAAGTTATCCTTGAAACTGGAGCAAGCCCTCAAAAGCTACAAAGCTCCAAACTTACAAACTCCAAAGGGAAAAGGACACGAAAGCTCCGTAGAGAATTTTTCCTTGTTGCTACCCGAACTTGCGGCCACGTGCTCTCCAAGTTCCTTCGAACGCGCCGTTGAAATCGCCACGGACTGAGCTTAGGAATATTATGGCTCATTTCGGAGTAATGCCAGAAGACGCCTGTTGGAACAACCCTAAAGTAGGATCTGCGCTAGTCACCTTATAGTCTTTATGCTTCAAGTGATAATTAAGTAATAAAAAGAAATTGATTTGTATCTCAGATTGTACACAAGCAAATGGTGCCGAGTGATGGACACTAACGAATGTTTGTATGTGTCATTAACTGTGGCACTCATAAATGTACAACATTGTAAAACAGGATTGTCTAGAACTACTTGAACATAGGAAAGCTCAAACACCCTCCTCCTCTTGGTATCACCATTAATCGTCGAACTCTTCGATATCCTGCGGTAGCACCTAATTGACAACACAGATCGAATATAACACCACCCTGGGAGCAGTATCATTTTTAAGATATTCGAACTTATCAGGCTCATTATTCAGGAAGGTTTCCAGCCAAAGCAGGAGATACGTTCATCCCTAATTAATCTCATCGAATACGCCGATTGGCAGTTCATACTGGAGCGCAGGAAAAGATCGGCGGAGCCAACAAACATGAAATTATGTTTGGAAAGGACCGCACTAATTGAACAGAAAATCAAATATGAAATAGAAAACCATTTAACCTAACTACCGACGATATTTCAGGAAGCCACATCCCATTGAATTTCATAAGCGAGTTCTGCTTGGCCTATGCGTTGACAAGGCATATTTCAGTCTTTTTTCAGCATCCCTTATTGTCTCCTTTATCTCTTTGGGCTGTCCTATTTGGTCCTATCTGGGGCGTAAACTAAACGGGGGCTTCCTGCTGTTTTTATGTGTACGCAACGAACTTGGACCCGAAATTGAAAATCAATGAAATCCCCTTTGAGTACAACGTTCTCTATTGGAGTAAATAGGTCCGAATCGGTTGTGCCGACGATAAAATCCAAGCAATGGTGTAATTAGGCAAAACTTAAATATCGTTTGATAATACCGCGCCACTCTTCTCATAATTCCCCAACCGAAGCGATTTACGAAATATTGAAAACCATCTAAGCGGGTTCAAGAGAGGTTTCCTTGGTCTGTTCCAGCACATTTTCCTTGCCTCGGCCCGTTTCTTTGGTACAATTTCTAACAACCATAAAAATCATTCAGTTGCTTTGTCGCCTACCCACGAGTCGAATTCGCTCTCGGGATAGGCACAATTTCATTTCTGGAATGGATATCCTTTAAAGCCAACGAAGCGCCCATAATGCGACGGTTCTGCTATCTTAGTTTTCGTCCAGAGCCGAAAACGTTTTGAGCAATATTGCATATGGCCTTTTGGATAACCAAATGACTGCTGTGCCGCATTTTGCGTGGTATTACGTGGAGGCCTTTTAAGGTTAGAAAAAGGCCGATTTAGGGCATGCACAATGGATTTGGGCCCTTGCTACCCTTCGCCTAATATGGGTTATCATTGGAATTCTCCTTGAAGTGTTTGCCCTACTTGCTACATATAAGAAAATATTAAACTGAAAGTCAAGTGTTCTTTAACAGCCGGGGAAGACAATGGAAGTGTGTACCATACATGGCCAGATTCTGTATGTAGTGACCAACCATTTGATTACAACGAGGAGTGGAGGGAACAGGATCTCTAGTGCTCGAGAGGAATGAATTTCCAAAATAAATGAACAAGGGCAACGCATACATATGTCGGCAGTTTTCTGAATTAATGGTAGCTTCTGTTTAACTTGAAGCATGGCATTGGCTTGATTAATGTTAGAAATTAACTTTTGGGAACAGAAATTCCCAAGTTCTTAAACTTGTTAGTTTCCTTTTAAGCTGTTTTTTCTCCTTCTTTGTTTGGTGATGAACTTAAATAAAATATCCAAGGAATGCAAGTTGTGAGAGTCTTGGGTATGATCACATCATTCTAGAGATTCATAGCTTATTTTGGATTATTATTATATAAAAGTAATCATTACAATTTTAAAGTTTTAAGTGATAAAAATGTTTGTTTAATAATTCAAACCAGATGTCGATAAAATTAGAATTGCAAACCACCCTGTCATACAAGTGAACTCAAATAAAAGCCTTTAATAGAAACGATACTTTTCAATTCACAAAGGGCTAGGGTTTTAGGGTTCCATATCAAAAAGGTGCAAACCTATGCCGATTTTCTTAGAGACTACTAAAAGCTTTCAACAGTTGCTCACTCCTAGTCCAGACCTCAAAATTACAAAAATATTTCTTAAATATTTCTTTTAAGAGTATTTATGAAAAATAAATTAAATTTCAGCGTTGCGAAGTGGGGTATCGTTTAAAGATTAATTTTGTTTATTTTCAAATAAAATAATATTGCATTTTCTATTAAGATATCAGCAAAAAAATATGAAAAAAGTATGGCTTCGAGGTTTTTGGCCAGGAAATTTCGATAATTTTCTTATTAATAACAAGGTCTTCTCTTGTAAAGATTTCATGTAAGTTAAAGCAACTCCCTTTTTGTCCTGCCTTCCTGGAAAAGTAATGAAATATTTTATAATTTAATACTTAATTCTTCAAATAATTACAAATCCGGTTTAAAAGTTGTTTGTCACTGGCTAATACTTCATCGAGTATTTAAATTTAATTAAACAGTTGCGTATTAATGAACTTGAGCAAACGTTCTAAAGGCACAATTAAATTTTATTGCCCAATTCTAGTGGTTAGCAATTGCTTTCAAATCAATAAAACGAGCGCGCAGAAGATCCCAACTGTAATCTTTGAAATATGAACCATTTCGCCATCGAATCCTCGCAAATGGACTCAATTTCAAACAAGTATTGGATTAAGTAATAAAAGGTATACTCTTTAAAATGGCCGTTCATGAAGACAGGGAAGAATGTTCGGTCGCTTTTTTTGATAAAATTTGTTGGCAAAAACAAAATGAATAAATAAATGCCTAATAAATTTTGAGTATTTCCACGGTAACCGTGGTACGATTTTACCAACCATGAAGGCTATAGGCTTACATTAACACCTACTGATAAAAAATGTTCGCAATTGAACCACAGGTATAAAGTAATGTTCCTTACACCTTATTTTGATATTACGATTTTCAGATAGAAACTAAAACTCACATTTTGTTACATTTTGTGTGTCTTTGGTAAGTACTGATTTCTTTAGAACTCTGTCCTGTTTTATCGGATTTAAATAAATAAAAAAATAGCATGTATGTTATAACAGTTGCAGATTTCATTAGCCAAGAAATTTTTAACATATAAAGAAATTGACAAATTTAGCAAAAAAAAAAAAATTATTAGGTCACTCATGTTACAAATTTTGCAAAGGAGTTTAAGTAGTTTTAAATGATCTCTAGAAAAAATATAAAATTATTTTCGTAGGTTCGATTGAGGTGTATCTTTGTCTGAACTATCATCTGATCCATTTGGTAGTAGCGGGTTCTATTAATTTTTGATTCCGGCATTAAAATTTCACCTTTCACTGTACCATCCTCTGTATAAAAATTGTGAATTTCGCTGGTTCCTTGAATCGGCAGAACTTTTTCAAATACCAAAGTGATTTCTTACCATAAAAAACAATGGAAGATGATAGTTAAAAGAAAAGATTTGTAAAAAAGAAAAAAAAATTATTGCCAGTAAATATAACTCATAGTCTAAATACGCGAAATAATTACTTCTTTAAGTACATTTGAAAGTTATTTAAATTTTTTGTTTTTAGTCCTTGATCATAATCAATTTAGTACTGAAATTAACTTTCAATTGCTTTTATTGTTATACTATCAAATTTTTAGTCAGTTCGGCTTTTAATATTATAAACTAAATTAATATTATTATTATGAAAACTTTTTGCTTTTAAGACTAAAATATTATGTCTCAACTTAAGAGTTCAGCTTATCTTTTTTTTATTACCCTTTCGTTACTTTTTAAATATTGATAGATTTTTAGAATGAATAGGGAATGAACAGGGATTTGCTTAAGTTATTTTTAAATTCTCTAAGAAAAAAAACACTAACACAACGTTGTGGCTCAATATTGCCACATATGTCGGCCAATGTATGTAGAAATGTATAGGATTGAATTATCTTATTTTTCCAGTTGGAAAGACTTTCTGTTTCACTATTCGTAAAAATTGAAGAACTTTTATGGTTCTCCCTGGCGTTTTTCAAACGGGCTCTGCAGGGAAAGCAAGACCTTTTCTAACATTTGGGATTCCTGGCAACGCCAACGAGAACACACTTAAAAATCGATTGGTGGATTTGAATTTTGAAACATATTTTCTAGTCATACGCTAAATACATCTCCTTCCAGCTTTTGCATATGTTTTAAAAATTAACCACGTCCAGCTCGACTGCCGTGACCTTATTATCTTTTGTACCTGTTGCCAGATGGGTTAATTTTCTGATTTGTTGCAATGAGCCCCACATACTTCAGCTAGGATTATTTAAAGCCCACTGCCGCCGTAAATTTTACGCTTGCACACATGTTACAAAGCCATGCAACATTTGCGAATAGTAGTCGAAGTCGATGCAAAGCCTACCGCCAGACCGCTTTGCATTACCTGGATTCTCAATTTTCGCTAAATATCCCAGAACGTGTGTGGTTTAAGAAACTGTCGCAAACTCCTAGGGAAGCACTTGTAAACCAAGTAGGACGCGAACGTATTCAAAACGACGGCGATAGGAAGAATTTGCACGTTTTCTTTTCAATCCCGGTACCCAGGTCCCCGATGTGAAACCCACGTTCATAATCCGTGCATAGAGCACACTCAATAGCAAGTCTGGAGGGTTTTCACTGGCTGAAGGAAATATTCCCAGCAGTGTTTGCACTGCCGTTCTCCGGGGAGCAAGCGGGAGGGCCAAGACATTCCCAGTAGCCGAGCTAAATGTAAAACTTGCATTGATGTTTGGTGTTGTCTGCAGACTTTTTGGCTCTACAGTACGGCTTCTTACATTTACCTTCCGGAGAAAGCCTCAGACTTTAAAACTTTCCTTTATTTTTTCCGCCTCCTTTGTCTTTCTTGTGTGCCACAAACGACAGTGTCGAAGCAGGAGGTTTACCAAGCTGCAGTTTGTCTGGATTTAAAAATATTAACGCGTAAAGTGTTTCTTATCCAGTTTTTCCAAGAGCTGCCTGAATTTTAATGTGCTTGTGCATTCGCTAAACAACCGCGATTCAATGCAAAGGACTTTTATTCATAAAATATATAAGCATAAAATTGATTCAAAGCTGGAGAGATTTCAAAAAAACTTTTCCGAGTTACAACTTTTTTAGTTCGTCAATACTTTTAGAGGTCTTTTTTTTCAAATTTTAATTTTCATAATTTGTTTGCTAATGCAAATGTCGTCAGTTTGAACACTTTAATATTTTAACTTTTCATTTAAAACTGCTTTTTCAAAACGAATATTTTTTGTTGAGTGTCTACAAATCATAAAATTTGGAGAGCTTTGATAGAGCACTATTCAAACGTCGAATAAAAACAATTTCAACTTTCAATGGAAAACATTCACGCGGGGGAGGAAATTCCCACAAGTTTATGCTCATTTCAAATTATTTCGAAACAAATGAATTGATGTAAATAAGATATCAAGTCATAGAAAAATGGATTAGCTACTAATTATTTATTTATTATTATAAATTATATTTGGTCTATTTTGTCTTTAGATATGTACATTTGATTTTAATTTTATTCGATGACAATAGAAGTAATTGTTATTCAACGTTTGAATGATGCTCTACCGCCTTTTTTTAATTTACAAAGGCGTCCGTTAAAGTAAACAAGTATTGATTACTAAATTCGTAACATCAACTAAAATCTACTATCATTATCGAACCCAAACCACCAGAAGTATACCGCGTAATGTCTCTGATAGCTCTGACAAAATAAGACATCTCCCTGGATTAAATTTCCTTTAAAGACTCGGATAACATTTGTACGACAATAGAAGAAAGAAAGAGTCCTGTTTTTAACCTCTGACGACAAATAAAGACTGGGTTTAATTTTCTTTGTTTTTATGTCTTATTGATAATTTCTAATTTATGTTCATGTTTTTCATGTTTACAAATATACAGAATGAAAAATTTACATGTTTCAATATTATTTGGATAAACTCAACTTTAATTTCGAGACTTTTCATTCAATAAAATCAATCTCGGGTGTTCCATAAAATTCTCATCTCACTTTACATGGTTATTATGAACATATTTACGACAATTTTCTATATTCTTTGATTCGATTTACACCATTTAAAGTTCAATTGAACCTATCCCAGCTTTTTATATGCATACTGCTTATCACTTTACACGATTTGGATTTGGACGATTTTTCGAAGAACGGATCAACAAATTGAGCAAATTGAGGGATGGGTGTATTTTCAGCATCAACAATGTTACAAAAAGGATCAAAAGAGTCTGAGAATCTGTGCGGCCCGACTAAAGAACTAGTTGAAGACCATTATAATGTTGGCTTAGCTCCTACGAGAGAATATGTTAGTTCGCAATTAGATCAGCTGATCTTCCTAAAATAAGCGTATTAAAAAATGCGTCGAACCTCTGTGATCCGATGTAGAGGCGGCAGCAGCAGATTAAACAAATTTTTGGGTAGATGTCGACAATTAATTTTTAACAGGGAGTACTAGTACTCACAATAGCACTAGCACTTAAAGTAGATATACACAATCAAATCTAACGATCGTTATCTAATAAAACTTACTCACTGATACTGATGCTAAGAATAGGCTATAGTATTTTATAAGTGCAACAACTGTACTGACATAGACTAGACAGGGATTCTTTTGTATCTACCTTACAACAAATTGCGCACTTTAATAAAAAAAAAAAACCGATCCAGTGCGAGTCAGTCTCGCACAATGAGGGTTCCGTACCAAAATTTTACAAGTTTGGAGCAGTTATGTACTTACCTGACAAATAAATATAAAAATAATTATGTTTACTTACATTTACAAAACAATTACAAAAAAGAGGGATAATAATCAAACCCGCAAAACGCCGACAATAAAATTAACTAAATATTATTTTACAAAATATTATTTTTTTCAGCAAACTTTACGACTTACAAAAAAGTGTTGGTTTTCTTGTTATCTATGAGTCAATAACCACTAATCCTGACAATATCTAAATTTTGGCTTTAGAAACCTAGAAGATGCTCTTTTTCCGCACACTTAAACTCTAACTTTAAGGTCATTTAAAATTTTGAAAAAAATGTTTTCGAGGTCCTTAAAACGATACCTCACATGACACAAGAAAAAATATTTTTTTGAGAAGGTTTGACGCAATCCTTTTAAAAATAAAATAAAAATATTTAATAAATTTGAACTATCTGAATATCTGCGAGTTACCAAATGTCAAGATACTACGTCACACCGTTTCCGAGAAAAACGGCTGTGATAGACGGGCGTGATTGCTCCTATAAGGGTTCCGTCTCTATTCCTTTTGAGGTACGGATCCCTAAAAATCGAATACTTGACGAAAACTAACTGCTTGCTATATGCAAACACCATTTTTGTAATTCTACGAGTAACATTTTCATCCCCATGGCGTATAGAAGTCATCTCAGAAGTATACTCAAGCTCCTTGCCAAGTCGAAAGCACGTATCTATGCATAAATGTGCCTTAACCCCTATACTTTCTACAAGAGTTTCAAACTTCGATATTTCTCCAAAATGCTACTAGTACTTCTGCTTCTTTGCTTAGACTTAAATCAATTCCTCATTTAGTGCGGCGGTAAATGCATTCATAGTTAATTATGTAGCACGACGAGTTGATTTATGTTCAGGTAAAATTATGGAAACTTCATAAATTTCACGCGAAAACTGCATACTCATTAGCTTTCGACATATGTAAATATTTGCTTTCGGTAGCAGTTGCCAAATGCAAAACTCATCTCATTCCCATCAGCAGAAGTATTCGCATTATTCGGATAATTACGTTAATGACGCGCAATTATCCATTTAAATGACAGGGTCACCCAGGCAGTAAATCGATTAATTTTCCTTTCCGGTAAAATTCTGGAAAATGGGTTTCATTTTGGGTCAACAATTTTTGGCCTCCTTAGTAGTAAAATTGTTCTTACCTTAATGAGACAGTAATTTTTTTAGAAGCAAGGACCAACTCACAAAAGGTTTTTTTTTTACTTTTCTACGCTTTTCACAATATGGTAAAAGGTGTTTTAATAAATTACAGAATAAATTCTAGGTGCTACTTAACCTTCCTGTGTTAAATTTAAAATAAAAATTATATTAAACTTGTTACGATTAACCAAGTACTCCTTAAAAGGTTCCAATAACTGGCAAACAAAAACCGATGTGGTTTTATCATCTATTGGACTTTTTCGTTACCTGTGGTATTGTTTAAAAGCGAATAAAAAAACATGATTATGTAGTGAAGAGTTCCATTGGAATTCACTGGTAGTTTTAGATTCCGATAGCGAAAATTATATTTGGAATGTCTGAAGTGTTTGTCAGTTTAAATTTAATTCAGTTCAGGTGTGTTAAGTTTTCAATAACAAAAACTCAAAGTGTGTACACATGTGGTGCAAACGAGGGCATATAAGAAGCTTAACATCAAATACTAAATTGGAAGTGCATTCCGAATTAAAGTGCCACTCACATTGTTCAAGTATCGGGACATAGAAAGCGATTTAATTAAGACTGTCTTGTTTCTATCTCGGTAGCACAGCAATACCACAAGCTAAATAAATGTCCTTGCCCATGTTATTGGATAAACTAATTTAGCTATACTGAAAGTAGGAGGAGCCGCATTATGGTTGTTAGCCTGATCTACGAGCGCAACTAGCTCTAACTTTGCCATAGTTTGCTATGAATCAACCAATGAGAAATGAGAAGGCTTTTCTTTACGCTGCTGTGAAGATCCTGGACTTATGATTGTTTTGTTTTATATTCCGAAGTGTTCTATCCCATCCGTCAATTTAATATGAGCTTGATCTAGAGTATTTATGCGGAGCGTAGGCTTTGGAATACAGCAGTCTTATTTTAGCTACATATGTAGAAAATAGTTTTTGAACGGATTGTTAACATAGAGTATTAAAAGCATAACGTCACAAGTAAGGAAATTCTATTATTAAATGTTACATGCGTGCGACAAAAACTAAAATAAACTAAAAAAAGAAACTTAATTTGTTTATTCTTCTGAAATGAATGCTATTTGATTTGGATTGTGTGCCGATATTGCAGTATAATGACAAACACTCAATATTTTCTTTTAATTCTTAATAAAGAACAAAACTTGGATAGAATTCCTATAACTTCACCCCATTTCAGTGCTACAGCAGTTCATTTATAATTTCATGTCTGAAATCGATGCTACCATTAGAATTATAAAAATTGTTTCACTATTTAAAACCTAATTTAATGTACTTGATAATTGATATGTCCTATATCGATGTGTCGAAACTTCTGCGCAAGACCTGCCCATCGTGAATGGAGTGGAGTTATGCAAACTGGTTCCTATTTATGCAATGTTTTCCTTCAGTTTGAAAAATTTCTTGCCCATACCCCCGAAATGCTAAATAAATCTCTAGTAACCTTAGAAAAATATTTTTATATTTTCTAACAAACATTTGTAAAAATAATTTCAAAAATAAAAACAAGAAATGTTTAAAAGTGGACTGCAACCTTAAAGAGAACTCTGAACTCTGCATCTGAACTGAAGTCGAACTTGAAGATGATATTGCTAATGAACGAACGGAGAAAGGAATTCAAGTTACCCTAATTACAAAATTTGTCGTTCGCATAAAGGCGTTGAGTACTTTTCAAAACTCCGCCTAACATCAAAGAGGATAATGTTAATTTGGGTAATGTTCTTAAAGTTTAGTACAAGTGCTCTTCAGGCACCGGGCAAACACCGTTTTAAGATGGTCTTAAAGAGGAGAACACCGGGCTTGGAGCTCCAATAATTGCAAGAGTGCCTTTACATTGACCTCTGTGCATACTCGTGTTTACTTTTCACTTAAAGTTTTCTGGGTAAAGTTGCCCTCTGTTGCGCTGGCTGCCTCTTAGCCATCTTAAGCTGGTGTGTCACGCCCCACTTGCCCCCGCGAAGTTAGCTTACATAGATTTTCTGCTTCGTTCGAAAAAAATAATGGAAAACATTAGCTGGCCGCAATTTATTCTGGTAAGCAGACCGCATTGCATTTACGTTGAACTACGTGAGGGGCGCTGCGGGAAACTGGGACGAAACGTCTTCATAGGGTGACCACTATTGTTTACATACAGGCTGCGAAAGTGATTTTCTAAGAATGCGAAAAACAAAAGCAACAAGATTCTCCTTTTCCTGTGTATGTTTGGAATTTTCAGGTATGATGCACCGCGGCGGAATCCGCTTTCAACTGCAGGTCCGCTAGTGTATGAGTCCCCAGACCCTATTCCAGACGAGATAGGTGGCCATTCAGCAGGGTGTTCATTAAAAGTAGGATTCGTGCCTTGAATGCAAGTGCTCAGAGAAGGTCTGAATGGGTGCTGGGTTCGTACATATTCGTTAGGGTGTCCATAGCACACTTCCACATATGAACCTGCAGCTTGAGCAATTAAGACATAAATAAAGGAAATTGAGCAGGACCAGGAGGGTACCCGTCTTGGGGCTATGTGCTTAGCCCTCGGCCTTCTAAAGATACGACATAACACTGAAATATGGGACAATAGCAGTAATACTTGGCATGAGCCTTTCCACTACGATAACATATTCCAAAATAAGGGGGTGTAAAGCTTGCACAGGGACATAAAGAAAAATTTGCATGAAAAGAAAACATCGGCCCCTTAGGTTTATTTAATATAAAATTCATGTAGGTGCTGCTCTTTTGGGGCCCTCCACTAGGGGCCCTGTTTAGAAGATTGAACGGGCGCATACTACAACGCTGGTTGAAAGAAAGTCAGCAAGGTATGACTGCAGGGAGAATCTTTTCACTTTGTACCTATTCGTCCGTTCAACTGCTCATCGCTGCAGGCAAAGCTTTATTGCTAGTCGACCAGGTACTTTTGTTTTATTTGACTGTTTGACTGTTACCCTTCATCATATTCCGGCCGGGTGGCACCCTGCAGCCGCTGGGTGTAAATGAAAAAGCTAACAGAAACTCCGCCTGGTGCTAATTTAATTTTCTTCGAGCTCTTCGCTCTCAAATTAGATTTGCCTGATGAACCCTAAAGGTTTTACAAGATTCGCCCTCTCGCGCCCTGTGTACGGAAGATTAGAAGTCACAGGACTGAATTGTTTAGGAACTGTTTTTCTTGATATTCCTTCAAATCAGGCTACAAACAGAGCACTCTCATTATCAGCTGCTCCACTTATTTCGTTTTATATCTCGGAAAGACAGTGCGCCATTTCGCGCCGCCCAGCCCACCCAGTCTAGAATAACCAATTATAACATAGTGGAATGCCGTCGTCTTCAGGAGAAAAAATTGGCCTCCCTGATGCCGGCTGCTGCCATTGCTGACTTCGGAAGATGTAGCCATGGCTTTATTGTATTTAGTGGTGCTCCAAATTTACACTTGGGTGATTTCCAAACTTTGACCAAATCAAGTGAGCCCCCGATGGGTGTTCATGCATGAGCTCCATCCACACGAGCGGCAAATTATAGGGACAGGGTCGATGTCGTCCTCGGGGCACTGGGGCTCTAGGAGACATCGGTGGACAGGAAATGGAGTCAAAATTTTCAGCCAGTCCTGTATTATGTAAGCCACCTGAAAAACTCAGCTAAAGTCCAATGATCGAAGGATAATACTGCTGGCTATGATATTGAAACGAGTTTGTTTCAGTCAGTCTGAAACGGGGACAGAACTACCAATTAGACCAGCTGCTACGTAGGTCATAGAGTTAAATAAAATAAGAAATGTATGGAAACTTTATTAGATCATTGCAAAAATAAATTATAAACCAATAAAAACTAGGTGACAAATCTTCACCAACTTTTCCTGCCAAAACAAAAGAAGAAATCAATCAATCAAATTCTGAGATACTCATGTCTCAATATATTTAATACACTTTTGATAGGCATTTGAAATTTTTTAAAATTGAACCAACCCCGTAATTTTTACGAGAACTAAACCTAAAACAAACTACCAAACGAAAGTCGATTCTTTCTTTTCAAAATGTAAATTCTTGAAAATATTATCGAAATATGTTAAGATAACAAAAAGAAAGTTCAAAGTTTAAGCCACACCACCAAATATAACTAAGTTTGTGACAAAGTGTTTTAATTGTCTTTTTCGCGAAAAGAGAGATTATTGTTCGACATTTTTCTAATTATTGTAGACAAATTATATTTGGTCATGATTATTATTAAAATAATAAGAATTTGGGTAAATATAGAAGTTATTAGTTCGAGATCTTTTTAGGGCTCTTTAACTTAAAAGATGGTTTTTAGCAGAAATTAGTACATCAAATGTTTTAATATCACGTATAAGCTATATTAAATTAATTAACACAAAAGAATTTGAATGGAGGCATAAAACCAGGGCCGTAACTATAGGCTATGATGCCCCGGGGCAACAAGTGATCGAGAGGCCCTTTTTCTCACTACTTTTAATCCAATCTCGGAAATAATCTCCTTGTTCAAAGGCCCTCTATGCTCGGGGGTCCTGGGGCTCTGTCCCGATTGCCCCGGTGGTAGTTACTTCCCTGCATAAGACATTTAGAAATTGGCGAGCAAGGAAGTGAATTAGAAGTTATAAAATTATGCTAAAAAGAACGTAATTTAGAGGAAGTTTAATACCGAATTCATAACACATCGAAAAGTTGTTTACTTTGTCAAAATCGGCTGCTCATTAGGTCAATTCCAGGCCATAAATCAAAAGAGAAATATTTCGGTTTAGTGTAGCTTTTTAAGACGATTTGCCCGGATTTCATGAAAGTTATATTTCGCGTATTTTGTGTTTTTCATGTTTCACTTCAATATACAAGTATGAATAGTAAATAAAAAAATCACTTCTTTGTATTAATTTGGCATAATTTTAAAAGACAAATACGCAAGGAATGGCAATCCTTGATTTCATTGTCTCTTAATTGATAAAAAATTTGTCAAACGTGTTGCGAATTTCAATCAATCTGCTATTAAATATTTGTTTAATTAGCAAGTAATATGTGCTCTTTTACCCTGGATTACAACATAAGCACCTTGTTTATGATAGTTAACTTTTGAGGTTTCTAAGGAACAGTCAAAATTCAAAATATTGAAATTTAAAGAAATCAATTTAAATAAAAGGTTCATTATCATGCTTTTTAGGAACCAGCAAAAAACCATCAACATCCCCAAGGAAATACAAATTTAATTCCGGAGTGTTAACGCTTAGCACCAGAAATCAACAATTACACGGTAATTGAGAAAATTTGTCTAAATTTATCGTAAATTGATTAAGTACAAAATATTTTTATTTGAAGCTAGTAAATTATAAAATGATTTGAAGTACATAAATGTATTTAAATATAGCAAGGATTACGTTATACATAAATTTTAAATAAAGACAGATTTTATTATATACTTTTCTGTTGTATTATGTGTACTATCTTCAAAAGCGTAGCTTTAGGCTCTAGGACTGACTAAGTTTATGCCAAGACAAATAAACGTGAAATGTTCTAAATTAAAGTTCGCTTTATTACAGACACAAAAAAGTGTCCTACGGCTTTCCATTAAGGGTCTGTAATAGCGCAACGACAGAAATAAAACCTATCGGACACCTGCCAAATTAAACATCTAACGAATAAGTCCAAGGTGCACTGAGTAATAAGTCATACGGGGCCAAATAAATATTTCAACACTCATTGAAGAAAATTAATAAAATTAAAATTCCAAGGCCGAAAGTTCTGCATAGTGCGTTTTATATTTTCGAGAACGATCGCTGAGTTTCATCAGTACAAATATTTTATTAATTCAAATACGTGATATTTTCTTATTTATTTATTTGTTTTTTGAACCTAAAAGTCTGGCAATTCACTGAAAAATCTAATCTTAAAGTAGTATATAATCAATTGGACAAGCAGCTCTCATGTGGTCAAGTTGGGCCTGAGGTAAAGCGAGTGTTTAGGTAAAAGGAAGCACAGTTTTTTTGCAATTATATATTTCTTCCAGGGCAGTCTTCCATGGGCCATCTGCCTCTCACATGAAATGAAATGGTTGAAAATGCACTTTTATTTACACTACGCGCGGCCTAATTTCGCTAGCACTCTTCGATTTTTGTTAGAATTGTAAAATCCTTTGGTCCAGTTTCGGTCTGCAAGCGATTTATGCTTAATCCCCTTTTCATAAATCGCCACAGTGTAGGTCGTTTATTATTGGAAGTTTAATGCTCGGATCGCCTCGGCTTAAAATATTTTTCGCAACAGACATCCGGACGGGGGAATAGAAATTGTTTGTGATAAGAACACAGAGAAAACTTTGCACATGGCAACATGCCAAGGAAGCACCAAAGCTTTAACCACCTTTTAATTTTTCGAGATGGTCACGGGACTTGGTCGAGATGACGGTATGGGATTGAGGAGCCGCTTGTAAAAAGGGGGGCACGTTCCGTCTTATAAATGCCGGCAAATTATATCACCTCGAACTACTCGGAAGGAGGCCGTGCAATCTCGCCGCCTTGCTTTACTGCAGTCCTCAAAAGCGCCATTTTATTCGGGTTGACCCAAATATTTACATTCTTATTGGGGAATGTTCTTCTGTCGTCAGATTTAAGGTGTCTTGTGCCAAGAAGATATTCCTCAGCCGTTAATACGGCTCCTGTTTCTTTCCGCCAAAGTGAAGGGAGCACCTAATTCCGGTCCTGTGCCATCTTTAATTTTTTATCATGCTCGTTAGAGATCGGCGCACTCCTTCAGTGTCCTTCATATTAAATTCCACCGTAGAAAAGGACTCTTTATAAAAAATGCCCTGTAGGACAGTGTTGGGGAAAGAGAATTAAGATAACGATAATTCAAATAAAAATTCCCCGTCATGTGCACCTGTCGTCGCACAAGTCATCGTCAACGAATCAAACCGAACTGGGAACTCACCTGTAAGTGAACCTTACACACGAGCAATAAAATCCACCTGAGAATGGGATGTGGTGCATGTGAATCGAATCACAGTGGCGACAGTGTACCTGTTCGTTGAGCACTTAATCAAATCGCTCTTATGCAGAACATTTTAAATTTCTGCCGTTCTAGTGATGGACGCCGTCGGGGCTCGTAGGAGGCTCGGAATAGAGGCCATTTGGCAATATTTGCATAGACCGCCACAAATAACAAAACTGGAGAACTCGCGATTTCCAAAATAAGTCGTTGTCGTCGGATCTGTAGCCAACAGCATTCACCTCCGTCGCGGCTGGACCACAAATCGAGCGGGTTATATTCCTCACTCTTGAATGCAGTGGTGAGAAGGGACTACAACAGCGAACTCACACGTTATACGAACACACTCTTCCACCCGCAATAAATTTGAAAGCAATAAAACGGTATAAAAGCGGGATGAGCGAGGAAAGATTCACTGTAACACTTGCACAGGAGCACGGCGGGTCTCCGATTTCTTGATAGCTCTCCTTTCCTTTGACGCTATAATAAACACTTAACACTCAGGTTATAATATTACGGGAACGCCTCCTGCACGAGGCTGGAGAAGGACCACTGGCGCGAGGCCGAGAGCCGTGTTCCTTGGGTTCGATTTTTGTCACACTATGGGCACCGCATTCCGCGGATGTCCCGTTCACTTTTTCCTTTTCTGGTGAGGTTCTAGGAGCCAGCGGCGGATGCAACGAGCGCACTCGTCCGAAGTGTGGGTAACGCGCGTAACTCCCACTGGTATGGAACGAGGACTTAAACACGATGCCACCGGAGTAGTTACTACTAGGGATAATTCGGGGCCTCAACTACTTCGCCCTTATCCGGGTAGAAGAAAAAGTTTTTAGTTTTCCCGAAGACACGGTCTCAGAAATGCGGGCGTCAGCGAGACCCTATTTACCATCGGCAATCCAAAACCATTTCCTAGGCTCCTTCGGCCCTAATTAACAAATTTCTTACTACTGTTATGGAAGACAACACAGCTCGCGCTATCGGGTTATCTCAAGGAAAATGTGGGCTCAATGAGCTTTAAGCACTGTGAATTGATATGACAAGTACGCACTGGGAAGTATATTTTCGCGGGGTTATCGTTGGTTGGCTCCTTGCAAGCCCAACGAACACTCCGTTAGCGCGGTTATGTAAACGTGTATTGAACACGCGAGAATGTATACTGCTGACCTGCGCAAATACCCCAAACTCCATTTGTACTAGCACTTTGGGAAACTTGGGCGCTCTGAAGCTTTACCCCCAAATCCAAAACTTTTGCCATAGGAGTGGGTGAAGTTTTTTAATATATTCTGGCCCAGAGGTGCTTTCACAAGCTCCTCCACGGAAATATGCAATTTTAAGGACAAAGGGCGAGAAATAAAAAGGTATTTGATCCTACATATATCGGTAGCAGGCTTAAAGTTATTGGAAGAGGACCACCTTCGCCTGGGTGCTGGTGGCTGTGGGTCGTGGAACAGACGCACAAACCGCACCGACACATGCACCTTTCCGTTCTTAAAACCTAAACCTACCCATAGTCGCAGTCCGGGAAGATGTTGCAAAATTTTCCCGGGAATTAATTGGTGAAATTCATTTTTTCGTTTCGAAAAACTTCCAATCGAAGCGTATTCTCTCCTTACTTTACCCAGCGTTATAAGCCCGGAATGATATTAATTTCGAAATAAATGAACATGCAAATAATTCATTTCGGCCTGTATTAATTTTATCGTATTTAGTCCCAATCTAATTACACTTCCTTGATTCGAAAACTTGCATGATAAATTAAAAATATCTGTAGAACTTCCTCCAACATTTCTGAAAAGATTAAAAACTACTTAATTCGATTGCTAAAATGTCTAAAATGATTTCAAATTCATAAAAATATTTTGGCTAAGAATTAAAAATTCCTTAAAGTACTCACACTTCTTCTCAGTTCAGAACACGTGCCCATTTGAAAACGCTTTTCTAAATCACCCACTGACATAATCTCATTTTATATAAATTCAACTTGGCTGAGGTCAAGATTGCTGACTTTGTGCTAGGACCCCAATTTTAATAAATTTGGGTTAGGTCACGATTACTTCATTGGGGCAACGCGCCAACGCCACGAAAGGAATGCACTCTAGCAGATCTGATCTACTTATCACGAGCACTTCCGTATCGGATGAAAGTGGCAGTTATTGAAATTTTCTCTCATACGCCTCACAAGACGAATGGCGAATGGGGGAGGTGTAGGGAAGATTCTCGCACCAAAGTCTTCAAGGAAAACTTTTGAGGGAGCAGCATTCTTTCAGGAAAAATGCTCATATATGGCGAGGCGAAGGATTTTCCATTGTACGCAGAACAATATAATTTATATCTTTGTTGGTCACAAGGGACAGGATGGGAAAGAGAGGATAATGCGCTTAAAGATACTCTTTCGTGCACACGGCGCCGACAACCCAATAAAATTCCGAGAAAATAATTATTTTGAATAATATTTTGGAAGAACCCTCCCCCGTACACGCGCACGTATAATTTATACATTTCTTGTGTATACATCACATTGCAATTTTGATGAGCTCCACGACGATATAAATTTCTTAACGAAGAACTGTCGTGCTGACGTTTATCGACAATTTGTGTGCCAAAGGCAATTTACTTATTTGGGGAAGCATTCGAATTGTTTCCGAAACGATAGGCCCTTAATAGGACTTAAGGGCCGCAGTCCTGGAAAGCGGACTTTTCAATGCAATGCATCAAATAAGTTGGCCTTTAGAGGTTCCATAATTTTTCCTTCGACTGGTTCTTAAAAGCACGTTTGTTTTTACGCAGTTTATATCTAAAGGATTTGATCGATAGCGTTGTTTTTTTTTTGTGCTTGTATATTTATTCGTTTGTTTGCTTGTTTGCACCTTTATAACTATAAAATAATGAAACCCACTTTGATGTAATCCATCTTTTTTTGTTATCATTGCACGTTATCATTCAGTAGATTCGAATTGTACACATTTCAACAAAACATGTTTAACTAAATTCAATATTTATGGGAACTAGTGAATGTAATAACGTTATAAATTGCTAGCCTTTGTAATTCTTAATTCTTTGTTTATTTTCAGTAAAAAACTGCAAAACTTATGCATGTGAGAAAAGTAAAGATAAATTAAATTTCCGACAAATAAAAATTCGGTAAAGCGAGTACAATTTATTTTTTAATTTAAAGCATTTACTTTTCATGCGATAAGATTTATCAAGTTTGTGATATAATAAATTTTTCAACAAGAAAAACGGGGTTAATTTTTGTGACAAATTGAAATTATAATTTGTCACAAATAATTATATCAGATATTCAAGATACGAGACAAATAAAACAAGAACTTAAAGAAATTTAAATGGAAATTTAAACAGGAATTAGTTAACATGTCTATCTTTATATCGACAGGAAAGTATCCAAAAATACTTTAAAATTATTTTCTTCTAGGGTGACATAGCAAGTATAAAATATCCCATTATTGGGTAAAAGGTGGACAAGCTGGACAGCTTAATTTTTAAGACTCTATATTAGGGAACGCATACGAACCAGACGACGTATATTTGATATTAAAGTGACAAGATAAAAGCCACTAATAATAAAAATCTTCTAAAGCCTCATACATTTATATCGCGTTGTCGAGCTCATGTACTTCGTTAGGCTGACACAATAGGAAATGTCCAAGCTTGGTGTGATTCTTCTGGAAATTACCAGAATATCTTTGCTTTATCCAATAAACTGACAAACTTTCGGCAAATGTGTGAATCTCTAGCAATGTCGAGATCTATAATAGAAATATTTATTGAAGCATCTCCAGAGGCATTGGCCGAAATGGAATTGAAACGATATACAAATATCCAAAGAAATCAAACTAGCGGCACCAGTTCGATAGAAATTTAATAAGTGAATAACTCGAACTGACATCGAAACTAATTTCGTTTTTGTGCCCATTAAATCAAAACTGACCTAGTTCAGTTCGAATATTAGTCCATGTCTGTCCGCAAGCCGCTGGCGGGCTTATTATTGTTATTATTTTCCATATTTTTAGCAGCAAAGATATCGCTGTGGTCCATTACTCAAAAACTTTTAGTGTAATCTGCATGAGGTTGTCGGAAATAAGACTCCGAAGGGATAGCCTCCAGATGTAGGCATTCTGGCTGAGTTATGAGTCCTTTTTCACCTGTATAATGGCGTTGTTAAAGCGCTGCTATTTGCATAGTCATGAGTTCGTCGGAGCCCGAGTGAACATGAAGGAAAAAATATTGTCCCTGAAGAGCGTATATATGCCAGTGGATAGAGCAAGTTGGTAAGTCGCGGCCAAAACAGTTTTTTTTCGTTCTACGGAAATATCCACAATTAAAATGTTTTGTCATTGCATTGTGCAGAAGGAGAAACAAAAGGATAGCCATAATTTGCGTTTTTTTTCTGGGTATTATCATGGCACATTTCCTTTATTCGACTTGTTTACTTAGGAAAAGCGTTCAACGTTTGGTCATGAGTCATTTCTATTCCTTTTTTTTTAATTAAAACTTAAAAGCACGTTTACAAGGATTACCAAAAAACCATATCTCGTATTAGATTAGCTAGACGCTGGATTATTTTTAGTATTACTATGTCTAAGCAAAATACACTTTGAATGATATCTTGACATTTTGGATTTTAATAGTAGAATCCTTTCTTTGAATATAAATTTTGGCACCACAAGAAATGTGATTTGATAAAAATTATAAGCAAATTCGATAAAAAAAAATAATAAAATTTAATCTCTACATATTTATAATTATTCGCTTTTCAAATAAATGTGATACAATTCATTTAATTTTTCCTATAATTTCTTCAGCAACATGATCCAAAATTTGCTGAAGGCGTGACTTTTTTGGACCTAATAACTTTTCAATTTGTTTGACCAACAACTTAAAATCTGTACTAAATGTGTTCAAATCACTAAAAAACTCCCAGTTCAGAAAAAATAAGAGTTCAATTTAAAATATTATTTTTGTGTATAAGGTCGTGAGTATTTTTTTCACTTGTGTGAAAGTTTTTCTTCATGACATTTATACATTTTGACATTCAAAAAATCATGCAACACACTATTACAAATTTTTAAAACGAACTACAAAGTACACAATGCTCTCTTTATCTCGATCTAAGCCAGTTTAAATGTCGACAGTGACCCATAAATCGCTACATTTTTTTTATTTAATAAAATTATGTGCGTGTTAATAATCATTAAGAATTTAACATGATATTCCATAACTTTTATTTCTTAATAAATCCTAACTTTGATTCAGAGAATAAAAATAATAATACATTGTTTTTCATTTATTTATATTTTTACGTATTTATGTTTGTTGAGATTATATGAATAAAGTAAGTTAGTTGAAATTTTTAAAGCGGACAAAATCTCTCCATAAATTTCGAGTAAAACTAATACAAATATTATCTTAAGAATTAAGTGTAAATATTCATCAAAATAAACAGATAAAATTCCTTAAAAGAAGCAATTAGAAAACTTCGTTTGATAAAAATAAAAGGACAATTTGACACTACTCTATCAATCAACCAGTATCTCGATCCTACTGTTCAGGCCCCTTATCGCTCTAGGATCAGAGAAATCTATCACTATCAGGGCCATTCACATGAATGGGACGGACAGAAGAAAGACTATCAAGAGTCCTTCGACAGGATATCAACGAAAATTCCTATACGCCTTGACTGCCGGAGTCGGAGGATGGTGTTGGGTAATTTTACGGTTATTTACTTATTCTGGACTCTGCCTATGCGACCCAACGATCTGTGGGGGATCAAGCAAGGGGAACATTGCAGTTTATTGGCCTTTTACGAAATGGGACATGTAGCCCCCAATTAAAATTTCATGAGGGTCCTGCATAGATTTCTTAATAGTCCCGGTCTGCATTCCGCTTGCCCTCATCAAAAAGCGTCGCCCTGCTGCTGCCCTTTATTTACGTACCCTCCCAGCAATCACAGGGTGAGGAAATTAAAATTCTGCTGGAAAATCGCTTTCAGTTATCTAGCAATTTAAAAAAACATTACTTTCGCTCTGAAAAGCTGCGCGGAACGTTTTCGCCAGCCGCGCTCTCAGACACCTCCTCGAACTTCGTCCGGCTAAGGTGGTTTGACTTAAGTTCCAAGGAGTCTAATTAATTAGTGTAGGTAGGCCTAAAGTTATCTAGAAGAAATGTATGCAAGTCCTGATATGCTTCGAAGGGCTTCCCGTATATCCCTGCGAAAGCTCTTCCCCGGGAGGACTATCGATACATTTTAGCAATTATTTCTTCGAGACGCACGCTCCAGAGACAGGTGCGGTGACGTGGAAAGCGCGTCGCTACAAACACGGAGACAAGTCGTGTACTAAATTTTAAGACTAGGGCTACAATGGCTGCGGCTTGAATGCAGGTCGAGGTCGTTCGTTACCATTTCACCCACAGAAAGCTCCAAGGACCGGAGGATTCATATGAGCCGTTCGGAAGCTCACTTGCAGGATTCGCCATATTAAACCGCTGGCTAATGCTAGAGGTCTTCTTGGGTAATTCCCCGAAAGCCCGGGAATTGAAAGAAACACTTTATACCAATGGAGCTGAAAACGAGAGACATTAATCAACCGTCCTAAGAACCTGATGAGTTTCGAATTATGTATTAATTCAATAATCACCCCTCTGTTCACATATTGCTTCATTTCCTGTGCCAATGAAATTCGATGTTTGTGCATATGATACCGACCAAAAAACTCAAAGATATTTATTGAATATGGTCGTTCTTAAATATATCAAATTTATTTTGATTCAAAAATTATTTTTTTAATAATTAAGACTTTATTGAGTTCTTTTCAAATTTGGAAACAATATTACACATTAGAAACCCATGTATTTCAACACAACATTTTCAAACAGCTCCAATTATTTCTTTAAAATCTTAAAAATATTTTGGAAGTAAATTTCTATCCCTAACTCTGAACAAAATTAGGACCTAGAATGAACGTGTTCTTAAATACTTGAACAATATTTGACGATAAGTATAGTTATAGTTTCTAATTTTCGTACATAAATCAAAAAGTTGAAGGGGTTCACAAGTTTTATAACACACATTAAAGAAATATTGATCCATAAAAATTTAGTGATACGCAGAATAATGAAAATAACTCGATTCAAAAATTTCTTTCCTTTACTTGAGTCGGTAGCATGAAATACTTATTTATTCAGAAAGAAAGCATACAAGGGCAAGAATGTTAATAAAGAAAGTACAACCTTCGTGATTACTCAAATAATCTTTAATATCAACCACTTCGTGGACATGTGTAGCAATCTGGAATTTGTAATTTATGCGTTGGGTAAAGTTGAGCTCTGATGTAGATTCAGTTGCACGCAACTGAAAATTAAAGGGTTTAATAACCCCAAAGTTTCGAGAAACACAATTAGAAATTCATATTCAACGTGTGTGTAAAAAATGAAACGCTTTCCTTTTAAAAATACCCAGGTAATATTTCAAAATACATAAATATGCCGAATGAACCTATTTCGTTAAATAGTTACACAGCGTGCAATAGATCCAACAACTATTCTACACATCACAAGGAGAAGTATAGCCGAATTTTAAACCAAAGGCTGTAACGACATAACCTGTAAGTTTAAGTAGCAAGAGCATAGATTTATTTTTATCCGACTATAAAATAAGGAATAATAATTCGAACATTAATAAATACTCTATGCATTTCCGAGAAAAAATGGACAGCAAAACATAGTTAACAAGTTTTTCATGAATTTTGCTTACTTGGTCTCTCTGAAGCATAGTGAAGTAGTTATCAGATAGATCGTGTATTTTAAAATAAAAATATATGACGAAAAACCTTCGTTCTATCTGAGAATGTCTCACAGTTTTTTTATGCATATAAGTCCTCATTTCATGATAGATATAATCTCTTTGAAAAAAAAGAAAAAAGTACTTACCTCAGAAGAAGTCAAATAGCAAAGTCTTGAGTCGGTGCTCTCAATAGAAGCCTGCTGAACAATACCATATCGAGTCTCTCTATCACTCAAGTAGTCAGAACGTAAGCTATCTTGTCTAATAAATTCGGCTCTAAAACCAAACCATATTAGAGTGCATTCTAGTTGCATATTTTAAGGAATCACCTTTGTTCAAGGGAGTCAGCTCTGGCACTTTTATATCCAGAGTCATTCAAGCTGCTATCTTGCCTCAGGGAGGGCAGGGAGTCCCATGGGGATCGTTTATGTCCTGATCCAGACGATTGCGATGGCATTAGACCTTGACCGGATCCAGATCCGATCGTAGAGCTGCCGGAACGCCAGCCATCCGAATGACGAAACCATTGAGCGCGTGCTGATTCTCCAATGCAGGAGGCACATCGCGAATTAGAAAAACTAAAATAGAACATAATGATAAAGTATTGTCGTTAGCACATTTAGGCCAGCCATTCATCGGTTAAGAACTGATTCACAGTAAAGTGATTGACCTTCCTGATCAAAACTTAGCAAAATTACCTCGAGTTATGGTCACTGAGATATCCACGATCACGTTCCCTCTCGCGTTCCCTTTCTCTGACCAATTCATTACGATCGCTGTAGTATCCATCTCGATCCCTGTCACGTTCACGTGCCGTAAGTGGTCTGTGCTGTGGTAGAGGCAGCGTCGACGATTTGGCACTGGCCGAGGATCCTTTAGCGATAATTCGAAGAAAGCATTACTTTTCCGTGGACGGGGCTCGGGGTATTGCCAATTTTAATCAATCGAATCATTTGGAGGTATAAAGTGAAAGGAAATTCAAAAGAGTCAATGTACTTGGCAGCATCTCAAAAAACTGGGGAACAACTATTATAGACTAGAGGGGATCGGGGTATATGTGACTAATAGTACGGAAAGCAGCTACTTACGTCGTCTTATTGGATAGGGACTACGTTGGGTTGATCCCGGCAAACTCTCGGCTAGTTCTGTATTTTACAAATTAGTGCAAAAAACGTTTCGTTTATGTTTACAGCAATATAGAAAAGAAATAGGAACGGAGGTAAACGCGGCAAGTTCGATAAATGAAGAAAACACTGGCGGAGTATAAAAAGTCGAGATGGAGCAAAGAAAGGTGAAAGCAGCAGAACCAAAAATCTTCTAAACGTCTCTAGCGAGGCGCAACTTAAGAAACCAACAAGCAGAAGCAGTGGGGATCAGGGCGATTCTCACCTAAATTTTCCATGCTCTGGGAAAGAAGGGCCTCGAAGGTGTGCAGACTATAGGATTCAGCATCCATCCCCTTGGCCAAGGTGTTCCGAAGGTGCATCTCATACTCGAGGAGGAGACGGGATGTCGGGCTCCCCGGGGTTGGGGTTACGTTCGGTTGACTTGGATGATGGTGTTGATGACGACCACCGCCCGCTCGCTGTCCATATGATTGATCCTGATCAGAATTGCCATTGCTAGAGCTTGGAGTGGTTGCATAACACTGATTATCAAACATTACGTTGTCAGAGGGCGGAGATCCCTCGATGCATCCGCGCTCGCGTTCTAGCTCCAAGTACAGATTCCGCGGCGGATAGCCACGCCCAATTTCGTGGGATGATCTGTAATTTGACACTCTGAGACAATGCAATAGAAGACACTAAGGAAATCTTTGGTGTTAAATTCAATTCTGTGGCTTACACAATGATATACGAAGAGGGAGCAATTTGACTTACAATTCATTTCTAAAAATTGCTGGTGGGAAAAATGCACTAATAAGCAAGAAATAGCTTCGTAAAATTAAACAAAGAGATGAATTAGCCCAAAAACAAAAAGAAAACAGGTAAATTTTAACAAATCTTACTGCCCACGAAATTTTTTTATTATTCTTTAAATAAATTTCTGACTTTAAAATATTTAAATTTTGTGCCTTATAATTTTTTTTTATAGCTAAACAATAACCAAATGAATTGGTAGCTACATTTGTTTCCATTTTGGCCTGAATCTTTTTATTGCCATATAGAAAGAATGATCCTTTGTTTAATTCCGTAAAAGATTTGTGAGGAAAATAGGATCTCTTTTTGCCTGTAAAATAAGGACACATTACTAATAGCTATTTAAAAAAAATTAATTTATATTTTATCAAAAATGTACTATTTTTGCTTAAGCTGTCCAATTTTTCTATTCATTTTCCAAAATGCTACAAAACAAAATCATATTTAATTGATGCAGCAATTTCGACTATGATTTTTAAGTTACAGGTCTCTAAAATCTTATGAAGTAGGTACTTTCAAACTTTTGGAATTCTTTGCAAATAAGAGTCGTCCCAGACTAACATTTTGAAGAACAATTATGAAATTAGAACGGATTCTTAAAATTCTTTAACGTTAAACATTGAATTGATACATGTTATTTATATATACGCACATCATCTGTACAAAACAAAATTATTTATTATGTATCAGTCAAAAGTTTAAGCTAGGACCTCTGATCCTTAGATCGTTTGATCAAGGGAAAAAGTCGTTTCAAACGCAGTAGTTCTGTAGTTCTTGCAAGAACACTACATAAATTCCGTTTCCGTAATTTTTTTCTGGTTATTGTAAGCTTATATTAAAGCACGCCTTAGGTGATCTAAAATTTAAATCTTTTATACTAGGGCAGTATTAAAAAACACACCTTCCTAGAGAGGCCATCTAAGCGTTTTTTAAGTACAAGCACAAATTATTTTTTCGTACATATGAAAAACTACCAAGTTTTTTGAACACTGAGATAGCGTTTAAGTGAAAATCGTAAACACACATTGCAGTTGGATCGTGTGCTTGGACCATTCAGAGTTGAATTTAACACAGAACTTTTTGAAAGTGTATCGCCAATTTGGAGTCAGATTAATTCGCGGCTAAACTTTACACCTGCACTATGGTGCTCACCTTGATCCAGAGAATCGCGATGCCTGACTAGACGGCCGGCTCAGGGTATTGTTGTTATTAATCACGTGATGCAACGAATGCGGGTGCATGTGCGGAGTACCTTGAACACTACCTGCATTTGCATTGTAGTAGTTATAGCGCCTCCGCCCCATCTCCGGCGACGTCACCGGGCTCTCGGTGCTGGGCATTGGCTTCAGAATCCTCTTGAGTGTGCTCGTGTCGACGTTCATGTCCTCCGTGCTTTTCGTCTTTCGTCTCGTATTATTGTTGATTACATTGTGGTGCATGTCGTGCGACTCGCGTGTCTAAAGCAGAAGGCAAAAAGGTAAGAAGGTAAATGACAATTAAATCAAGGGATTAAACACGCCATGGCCCGGTATACCTCGCGAAGAGGCCGGCCGGGGGTGGAATCTTAAAAGTGTAATTAACCATTACCATTTCATCGTTGTAGTCTTTTGTGCGTGTTCCCGTTCCAGTTGATTTCGTTGTCGATGTAGTGTTTTGCTGAAGGGTTCCCCCCGCTTGGGTACCTTCTGATTTGCATGTCTCTTCGGCGCGCTGGGCCGCCATCTCCTCCTGGCCAATTTGCGAGCCAACGTGGTTCTGATTAGCGGCTGCACTCGTGATTGTTGAAACGTTCGTCATTGTGCTCGTTTCTTGCGATTTCGTCTGGCGCGACATGGTATCTGCACCTGAAATTGAAGAACCCGGGTCACTACACCGTGACTCCAACCTTCTTAGCACGTATTTCATGATGAGTTGCACATCAGCAGATTTTTTGCTTTTTTCAAAAGGTATAGGTGTTCTAAAGCCTGATTAAAAGACTTTTTACCAATCAAGAAATTACCTTTAACTTTCAGTTCTATTCGAATGTAAAAAAATTGACGACCGATCGAAGAAACGAAGATAAGTTAATGAAAATTGACACAAGTATGAAATTAGGCTTTATAATTTATAAAAAAGTAGTACGGAAATAGTAAAAACTATGCTGAAATGAGAACGCTATAAAAATATTGAAACATTTAGAAAGGAAGTTATTTGATATGCTAACCTAAAAAAAATATAATAGAAAACTTTAACTGAATACCATTAACTATGACGCCCTTGCGAGTTGAACTACTCGTTGATTTTTAGCATCTATGACATTCAACCACTTCAAATTATGTAAACGTAAAGTTAACCGGCACTTATTTTAGAACTAAAGAGGTGATTTCTTAGAACTTTTGTAAATAGAAATAAAAAGCTGATCTGTATAGACTATGAGGATATGGAGTTATAGGGGTGCTAATGAAGTTCAGTGAAGTTTTCTTGGAAACCAGTATTTTCAATATGAAACATGGGGTTTTCTGGACTTATAAAACGTATTTTTGAGTTCCTCTGTGGATAGAAAAGCAACTTTAATACCAGAATAAGAATTATCTATGTTAATAATAGCGGAAATATAATTCTCGAAATGGAACTGAATATTGCATATAAGCAATGTTTTAAACATTAAAGTGAAAAATAAAAGTTTGAATAAATATACGAACTTAAATTAGTAGCTAAAATGATACCTTGTCCTGTTGTCTGCATGGGCTGAGTACCACTTGCAACATTGTCGTAAAGGGAAGTGCTCGAAGTGGCTGTCCCCACTTTCTGTTCCACTGTGTCTGTAGCTCGGGAAGTGGTTCTGGGAAGCGTTGATGAGCCTAAAAGTGTGATAGTGCATATTAGTACCACAACAAATCCTATTTAGAAAGAATATTCCAGAATTACCTCTATATCGTGGATCCTGGGCTCGTAGTCTGGCGTATTGTTCAGCAGTCATGCAAGTGCATTGTGGTTCTCGTACTCTCGAAGGGCTGGCCGGTGTACTTAAAGGCTTTCGTTTTGCTTTGATTTTACCCTTTCCGGGCGGATCCAGCTTAAGCGAATAACTTGATGAGGCCTTTCGTGAAAATTTGAAAGAAGGCGACTGTAAAACGTCGCACTATCATTAGGTTAGTTGGTTGGGAATCACAAGGTTCTGATAGTGCGGTTTAGGTATCGACACACAAAAACGGCAAAATCAAGACAATTGGAAGGGTTGTGCGGACACTTGGGTGCATTTAGGTAGAGGTAGGCTGTGATCACATTTAGGCTTTATAGGCATTTCAATTTCTTACAATTCTTTTTTTTCCAAAAAATGAGACATTGGACTTCTATTGGAAAAGGCACATCTGATTGGGATACGTGCAATTATTTTTATATAAGGTTCAAGTATAAGTCAAAAAGCTTTCAATCAACTGATAAAGCACAGACACATACAATAAAATAAATGGCGAAGGCATATTCATCGGAAATCACTTTTATGTTTACCACGTGCACAATAACCAACCGAGATCGTTACGAATACAAAAATTAGAGTTACATTCAAAATTTGAGCATTGAGTATGCGAATAAAATTTAATAAAAATATTGGTAAGGAGAAATGGAGAGATTAAAATTAAATTTTAAAGGAAACAATACGGTCACACTTGAGAAATAAAGTGCATACATAATTGTTAGGACATCGCAAAAGTAAAATGATTTACAAAATAAATACACATATAATTGGGGAACATAAATCGGACTAACTGAGACATTTTTATTAATTTTAAAATATTAAATATTTTACGTACGAGTAGCCTATTGAAGATTTTACTTGCAAAACAATTATTAACTAAGCAGATTTTGTCCACTTGTTTTGCTCGAAATTTTTCTGATCATTACCAGCATTTTCAAAGGAATTGTCCCAATACACTGACGCAGTAGGAATTGCACACCCAAGCAGGACATTGCGTAAAAATTACTAAATATTTCCTCAAATGTTTCTTCACATAACTGTCATTAAATTTGATTCAACGTTTAATTTTCTTGTTAAATAATTCCTTCTGTGATTTTTAGCTATCCCTTAAGCCTTAAGTCTTTTAATATAGTTAGTAACACAAGCTGAAAGAAAACATCCTGAGGGCTGCTTGAATAACTCCCATAACGTTTATAAATTTTTAAAATCTAATAACCCAAAACACATACGTTTACTATACTTTTTAATCTTATATTGACTCCTAAATCTTTCTCAAATAAAAATATAGTGTTGACATAAGAAAGTATTTTGTATTTATTTTATTTTGTATTTGTATATTTGCTGAATAAAATTTGTTTTTATCAAAATATTGTTTTATTCAATAATTGCTGACACGTTATTCACAGCACGAAAAAGAAGAGAAACCACTGAATTGGTATTTCATATACCCATTAGAACGAAACACAATCTTATAATATAATCTTATAATAAAATTTTTAAGGAAGGAAGGATGCGATTTCATTTTATTTTATTTTGGAAGAAGAAGAAGAAGAAGGCAATCTTGATTTTATTTAAGCAAGCTATTGGTTTGTTGTTTTTTTTTTAATGACTGTCTATTATTTATGTAATTCCTTTTTAAAACAATTTTGAACCTTCAGCATAAATGCTACAATACTTGTTGTACATTGGAAAGACATCAAAAGCAAATTAAAGCTTCGAAGGTTTAATATGTGTTTACATACCCACTTTCTAGATTGTTACCATAGACGATAAAATTGGAGACAATTCCCCTGAACATCAACAAATAAATATCGGTCAGGATAATCTATGATGAGCAAAACAAGGCACAAAGCTCCAAAATCTCAAGTACCACACAAGAACAACAATTAATTTTGTATGTGACTGTGAATTATTATTATTATTAATTTAGCTGTTAAGTGTTTGCCTTATCGGACGTGTGTTTCAAATGTTTCTGTGTAAATTAGATCGGATCCAGGACGTCTGATCCCAAATACTTACACAGCATTCACGGAACTGTTTGGCATCGATGGGGGATGTGAAATTCAACCCCCAGGTGTCATTGGTCATAGGATCTTTCCAGTAAACAAAGCATTCCGAGGCTTGTCCGATTCGTGTCCCTGCAAATATCCATTTAACCACATTCGGTGCCACACCTAACACAGGCCAAAGCCGTAAATTTACCTGGCTGAACGAGTCGGACATCGAGGATTTTGTCCACCTGACTGTTGTAAGCTGTGATGTGGAAAATGCATTCTGGTGAGTCTTGTATGCAGGAAATGTTGACAGGAACCAAATCTTCAGACACTTGTTGCCACTTGACGGTACCAGCACCGCTCGATGATACGTGGAATACCTCAGCCCACAACCTGAACGAACTGAGTGTGTTACCAAGGGGCGTTTGGACATTTGTTTTTAATTTAAATGTAATTTAGTGTTTTCATGTGGTTGGGTCATTTCGACAACATGGGTTGTGGTTGCATGTCGAAGCAAAGGAGAGAGGAAAAAGAAAATTTGTATTTAATTTTCCTCGGTTAAACGATTAATTTTATATTAAATTTTGAAATAATAAGCCAATATCCAGAACAACCGAATTTCAACGTATGAACGATGTGTACGAGAACGTAAACAAAAGGGTCGAATGCAGCTCTGAATGGGAAGAGTATGCATGTTGAAAAGTAAATTAAAAAATACATGTAAATAAATAGATATGATCGCCTCAAGAAAAATGCTATGAGATAAGATGCTGTGGAATAATGAGATTCACCTCAGGAGATGGCCGTCCCGTCGACGAGAAGTCTGCCATGGAGAGTCCTCGTATCGGTACGCTTTGCGCATAAGCGGCGCGCAGGAACAGCTCAGTTTATTGCCCATGGCGCAGCTAGCACAATTAGCCTGACCTCCTATTTCAAAATTAATATTTCGTTTTTATTCCGCATCCATAAATGGTATGCAACATTTTTTTACCTGAGGCTCCCTGGTGTCACCACATACCGCTCACGTCTGCTCGAGAGAGCGCCTGACCGCGGTTTAGAGACTGTGACCTCTGATTGTGTCTATGACCGTAGTGTCTGCTTCCTCGCTAAAAGAAAAAATACATTTTTTTAATATGGCAACGGCTACGTAGATAAAGTTATAAACAAAAAGACTAGTCGACTATCTCAAGAAATATTTTGTAATTTTTGAAAACCACTCCGGATTACACAATAAAATTTGTTCATTAACCTCATGGTCTTAACAAGTTCAAAATTGGCTAATGTAATTATCTGTGTTGAAGACTTAAGAGATCAAAATCAAACTAAATATAGTCAGATCTTTAAGTTACTTGCAACCCATTTGCTTAGTCCTTTTTAGTCATTATATGTAATTCTTGGTAAATGGATTAAGTCAATGCAGGTGGAGTTAAGGAGTTTATCTTGCATTTGAATATCTAGATAGGCTAGATAGAGTTGCATTCATTAAACCCTGCAATCAGTGGTAATTCGTAGCGAAACTAATTCATCCATAAATTCTTCCTTAGCATTATCTTTATCCCGAGTCAAAATCTAATACATAATGGTAGATTGTACTTGAAACTAAGATTAATTGTAAGGCTCATAAATTCATTGCGCAATTATTCATTAACTAATGGCCATCTCCAGAAACGTTTTTATATCGACTCTCGGCCGTTGTTGTGCGTGGTTGTCTTCTGGGATCCACCCGAGACCAGTGACAGAGGGACACACAGAGACCAGGGACTTAGGTCCTGTCACAGGAAGTAAAAGCCTAAAGACGAAAATACGCATTGAGAACGAAACGGATCGACTCGGATATTCAAAGGGGATGAGGGGCATTTCCTTAGCACGGAATTGGGCTTAAGTGCTGGCAAATGGATATCCCCGAAATAAATTTCACATCTCCGGCTAAAAAAAGGGAGCTGCGGAAATACCGTGGTCACCGTCACCGTCACACTCACCAGAAAGATGATGTTAAAACTGAGGATGCAAACCAAACAAACATAAAATCGTTTGTGGACAAATGGCCTCCGCTCCACGAGGCCGAGTGTCGTCTACAGTCTACTGTCTATGTTAAAGGTGGGCACCCATTGGGGCTCAGGAAATAGCAAACGTCTGCCTTTTTGTATTCTGCTGAAACGATTAAATCCTACAGGGTGCTGTCCTCATTTCACTAAATCGCTGCCCAATATTTAGAGAGCAGCCCAATTATTTCGCCTGCTCCGGGCCTGTCGCCGTGCCCCAGCAATGCGAGCACTCCTGGATGCGGCGCTGTCTACTTTATCGATTTCTTTCTTGGGGTTAGAACACGTGGAAGAAATTTGAAATTGGAGCTCTGCGTGTTTTGGTACTATGAAGAGCCTTCGTTCCAGCTTCCAGAGGTAGAAGGGGTGGTAAACAGAACCAGGGGGAATTGATGTGGAATTGATTTTTCTCGTCTCATCCTCGCGATTCTTGGAGTGGCAGGAAGGTTGGGTTGCTGGAGCAGAAGAGGTTCTACCACTGTTTAATGCACTCTGGTCCCCGCTAAGAAATTTTAATACATGCGAACAATTAGGAGGTTTCCGAAGCACTCCTTACTACCCTGATCGGTGGGGTAGGAAATCTGCAGCGCATACAAGACGCTAATTGTACCCGTAATGGGTCGCAAATGCAATTATTGTCGCAAGTACTTTTCGATCGGAGACAAAAGTCCTTCTGGCGGCCTAAGTAGGTGATGAAGTGGCCTCGTAATTTAATCACCTTCAGCCAGTTTCGTGTCTTTTAATGGACTACAGATACCACCCTGGCTGGCTGCACCAAGTGGTCTGCCAGCGATGTGTCGATAAATATTGCATGGCAGTTTTGGAACTGAAGTAGGCCCTTTCATCGGCTTTCGCAACTAAGGCAAAGAAGCGCGTGTTTTACAGCAGATCGAAAAGGTCCCTTTCATTCATTTAAAAAAATTAATAAGTCAAGGACGGATCGCGCAGCGAATGTTCCGCACCTACTTTTTATATTTGATAACTAAAACGCTTACGGGTCCCATAAGTTAAAAAGTAGATTTTATAAAAAAGTTCCAAAGGTCATAGTTGATTTTCTAATTGTTTGTCTATCTCATTTTATGCCTAGGGTGATAAATCTTCCATATATACTGCTAACAATTTCTCAAAAATACTGTATTTCAATCAATAGCACCATATTTATACCATATTTTCACAAAATTCCATTTAGAAACTCCCAAGTCTGTAAAATTTACAGTCTTTAAAAAGCAGCTGGTTCAGAAAAATACGTTTATTGAAATTATGTTCCAGTTGGAGCTCTGGTTCGAGGTAAAATGCTTTTAAAAGCTACCGAACTAATTTTAATAAAACTCGTTACGATCGTTCTCTACATACTTGTCTAGTCAATCTTCTTATCAGAGTTATTAGATTATAAGTTTTTCCTTTAAATGGTATTTTCTGTCTTGATACCATTATTAAATGTCAAGCGAAGTAATCTTAAGAAATTATGGTTTATGTAAATTTACTCCGCCATCGATGAGTGTATAAAGAACAATTTCCTTATAAATAAACGTAACTTTCTTCGTCCTCACCACTTCCGCACAGGTGTATGATACTTGGTGTTCTTATTGTCATCTTCTACAACTAAAAGGATGAAAACAACAGACACACTGTTTTTAAAAATTTAATGATAAATCCTGGTTGAGGAAGGCATCGCTAATTGACGGTATCCTGCCCTCAGCACTTTCGCAAATTAAACAAGCCCGACAAACGCTTCCCGGCAAAGGTATTCTCCAAATAAGGCTACGTGATTTTATCACTTGCAAGATTCCACGTTAATTTTCGAAGAAGGGTGCATTACAATTGAGGAAGGCATGTGTGAATGGGCGCGGAACGCGTTATCACGGCTCCGCGTTTTTATTGTGAAAGTAAAATGGTACTTTCGACGGAATTTAAAAGGGATGAAAGCATTATCCTTTTGTTGCGTGTATGGAACATGTACAATACTAGTCATATGTGAAAAACATTAATATCATCATGTGTAGATTTCGTGGTGTTGAAATGCATGCCGCAATTTATATTTATTAGTTGTAGTCATTCTCAGGACAAAAATAATTGATAAATATTCTAGCTTAATGTTGCGATCTAATATAAACAATGTGATTACAATGTTATTGAATTTTTTATACCATAGTTTTCATAGAACCGCCAAAGAAAATCCTGTTTACATCAAAAGACCTATTTGTATGTACTACTACTAACTTTTTCTTCCGATGCTTTGGACAATAATTGTTTGGTCACTATTTACTCATTTACAATAGTTTATTTCGTATTTATTATCTTCCACTCCAATAATTAAAATTATCACAAACTTAATCATCAGTAGTCAAAAATTCTTCCTAGCATTATTTCAGCGTTTTCAACGATGTTCCTTGTACGTGAATAAATAAACCTATTCACTTAAGAGTTGTTAAGAAACCACACTAACAACATATAAAACTAGCAAGGTGGAAACTAAAAACGTGTCATGTGAACAGAAACACTACCGCCAACGTAGTACAAAAGAAATGCATCACCTGTTTAAAAGATATAAAATAAAACTACTATAAACTTACATTTATGTAACAAGGAAATTGATGAAGATAGTTAAACTCATTTTGATGGAAAACAAGTAAAATCATGAAAAAATGACAACTTCAGGAAAAATACACAAATAAAATAAATCAAGTTCGTTGCCCTCTTTCTGTAAGCCCATCAAAGAAAATTTGAATATCAAGAAATGTTCTCCCTCTGAATATTAAAAAATAGCTTATCAGTTGTTTTAAAAACTTCCGTATCTAACATTTTATTGATGACTTCCGACTACACTCACATAATTTCTATGTAGACCAAACAAATGTCGTGGGAGTATTTTTAAGACGTCGGAGAATTTTTATTTTAAAAATATTGGCACTTTCTGTAAGCCAAAGGAATGAAAGTTTTTCCTAATCCACATTAGACTTGATTGCAGGATACATATTGAATAGTAGACAGCCAATAAATTGATTTGTCTGATTTTTGCCAAACATTAACTTTCACAAGTTAGCACCCGGTCAAATTTGATTAAAATCACATAAAAACTGATAGTGTGCAACTGCGACGCATTGCATTAGATTTATTCAAAGCAATTTTTCAATAGAGCACAACTATATTGGAACAATGGAATACCTCAAGTGCAGTCTTATCTGTAGGCTTATTGAGAAGAAGAAAACGAAGAAAATTCTCCACGGTTACAAGACGGGAAGTCTCAAGCCGCATTCCATAATCCCACACTGGTTACGTTACCATTTCTTATCGCACCGCAGACAGTAATTCTTGTGAAAATTCAACAAGCACAGTATCACGGAAAATGTTTTTCACTTAGAGAAACAAATCGTCACAATTTCTAATTGCCCAAAAGTCTGAGATTTTCTTTATCTTCATATTCCTATTCTTCATTATGTTCACATTATCACCACATGTAAACAAATCTTAATAAACCGCATCGCACCGCTTCTGAAGACATCGATTTCGCGCCAAACGCTATGTCACCTAGTAAGTGAACTCGATGTCCCACTCAAATCACTCCAACGGGATCGTCCCGCGAGTATTGTTCTAATTGCACTACTATATTTAAAAATAGACCAGGTGAACAGAAGTCAATCAGAAGACGTGCTCTGATCTTTGATCGATGGTGTTTCTTTTTCTGTCTCCTCCTTGAGAGCGCCGTTCCGCGAAAGTTTAAAAATAATATCACGAGAAGGGACTGAGCTAGCACCAGGGAACGCCAAGTGATTATATCGCGGCACGCGACTGTAGTGTGACTGAGTGCCGCTATATTAGATCGCCTTCGTCTCTTCTTATTCCTTTTACTTACAAGACGTTTCTAGCAGCGACCGTTGGCCGCTGTCTTCGTATCTCACGTGGGAGCCGCACATCGACGCGACAAGATCATCACTTATGTGCCATCGACTGACATAATACACAATCAGACCGATGACTAAACTGCAATCTGCATATATGACCGATGCAAGCTTACAACCGTCCTCAAAATGTGGGCGGACTACCCGAATGGCTTTCCCAAGTTTTGGACATTTTCTGAATGAAAGCTGTCTACCTTCATTGTGTCTACTTTACCTGACACTCATTTTTTTTACTCCTCTGGTGATTGGATTTTCGTAATTTATAGCGTTCAACCGACGTGAGTCTATTTTGAACTAAAGGTCGGTAGATGCCTCAAATTGAGAAATTCATTGGGTCACTTACCAAAATGTTAAGCTAATAATTAATACCATCGATATTAAGTATTATTTGGTGTTGAAAGGATTACTACAATGACATGTGTAGATAATTTACAAATCTTATGATGGCACTGCAATGGTCACCCACATATCACCTATTGCTCCATAGCAACTCAACCATTTTTTTTTTAAAGTATCAAAATATTTGTTTGTGTTACACTATGCAGGCAAAGTTTTTATAAGCCCCTAATGGCAGAGACATTTTATTGGGCTGCCAAGATAAATAAATGAAAATCAATCAAAACTTATTGAATATTCTACTTTTATCGCAAGTGCCCAGAGGGATATGTAAATATATTGCACAGTTTTGCATGAATCAATAAAATGTGATCATATTCCGACATAATAATTTAGTTTTTTATATGAAATTTAAATTTAAAATTGTTTTTGCAAGGACACAGTCACAGTCCGTTAGTACGCATCTTTTGCAAGGAGACCGAAATATAAATACATGAGTATTTATAAAAGTGCAGTGCAACACATAGCGATTGTAAAGGTTTCTAAGTACTAGGAAGAACCCAATGATGAAACCTTGTTGACTTCCTTAGGAACTACTTAAACTCTGGGTTTTATATTTGGAATAATTTAACAGAATTTTAGAATAAATAAAATATCAGCTGATCAAGTACATTCTGTGCGAAAGGACGCTAGTGACTTATTTCGCATAGCTCACAAAAATCTTCATTTGAAATTACATTTTCTCCTATCGCAGAACTTAATAAAGCGAGTTTGAACTTAATTAAAAAACAAACTCACATTGTGATAAAAATTGCAGGCAAAATAAAGTCATGAATAATTGATAATCATGGCAGAAAATCGGAAGTATAATGTAAAGATCCATTTCATCCTTCAGCTTTACAAATTACAGAAAATTAATACATTTCTCCTTTTTTTTGGAAATAGGTACACTTAATTTTATTTTTACGTCTATGAATGAAGAAACACTGTAAAACGAACAACAAAGTATAGGATAATGCGAATTTTGCTATATAATTTGCTAATCTTCGACTGTGTACACAGACCAGACTTAGCATAACGTTTAAATGCGTTTAAATTATATCAATTTACTCAAAATTTAAGATGCTTGTTTGTTGTCTACTGTTTTAATTCACATTTCAATGAATTGCTCGATTCTATAGCAATTCACTAGAGGAATTTTGAATTAACTAAAACTGATCTACACCATTTTGACCAAGCACAAAATCAAAGCACATGATTTCTTCCTGCACCCGGATCAAAAATCGAAAACGTAGTTTAGTTTTCTTTGTGAATTTTCTGTTGCATTGAATATTTTTTATTCACAACATGTAAGTAATATGACGATATATATCCTAAATATTTGATCAAATTGTGACTATGGCTTACTCCGATCGAGATTATATTATATTTCCAAGATCTAGCCTAATTCAGACAAAAATTGCTTTAGTTTTTGTTTTATTAAAATGTGTTAAAATTTTGAAATTTAGCGATAGAAGCACTGCCGAATGTGATCGTTTCTGGCAAACTCTCGAACTGGATTTATTTTAAAGCCCTCCCGAGGGAAATATGATGAAAATTTTATTAATGTCGCCACATCAGAGCCTTCCCATTGGAACAGCAGTGCCATTTGGTTAATTGTTTGCACACACCGCTCGAAAATATTTAATGTACCCTCAAATTTTTGCATGCCTGATGAAACCCTTTATTATGCGCAGATATTTTATTTATAGTAGAATTTCAGTTGACACTGGCAACATTCCCAATGGCACCAATATAGGCTCTGCAAGCGTTATGACAATCTCGCATGAAATCGTGCCATCAGTTATTCATGCAACTAGTGTTCACCGGCTAATTTCTAGTTCGACATTTCCCAAGTCGTAGCTCACCGTCGTGCCTTCATGCCGGTGCCGTGAAGCAGTCAATCAAGAGACTCGGTTATATATTAAAGCGTAACAACGTAACTATTCCTTGGCTGGCGCTTCTTCAAATACTCCTAAGTCCTTGATTCATCCTTTCTATGTTCTATGTGCACAGAGTTGATAATTTCGCCTGTCCTCATTTTATGTGGGATGAACACTAGGAACACAGAAAGTCGCGCGATACACCGCCATGATCTAGGATAGGCAGAATGGGAGCACGTAGAAAACTTTTAGGAAGACCCGTACTTCCATACTTCACTACGTCCATAGCCACGTACCTTCTTGGGTAGGGGTAGGTCATATGGACACGGGGGGATAGAGCTATACAAGAGCCATAAAATGGTAGTTCAGTTGGGTACTTGGTGACTACACAGCTTCTAGGGTATGTTGTCCTTTTGTGTTTATGCCTGTTGTGTATCCTTTCTATTCTAATTGTGTGTACACTCTTGATGTCGTGATAAGAACGGATCGTAGCTTCCCGACTGTGACAAATCTTTAGGTGAGCATTTCATCATTTAATATTCTTTGTACTATTAGTGAAAGTTTAAAACCCGGTTTCAGGCGTTTTACTCCCTTTGCTGACCCCCATCAGTTGCCATTGTGCGAACAAAACGGAGGGCAAACTTTGTATGAACGATTTCCTTCCGGGAGATTGAAGCGATGACGTTTTCTCGATATTCCCTTGAAAGATTCAGTAGCATGCAACCGAATTTTTGAGTCTTTAATTTCTGCAGTGCAGAACGGAAAGTATTTTATGTTGGCTACTCAAAACTTTCCGACTGAAGTAAAATTTTCATGGAAATAAAACATCACGAATAATTTGTTTTGGAAAAAGAAGGAAACACTAAAGCCCTTTTGAACTACATAGTTTCAAGGAGTTGAAATGTTTAATTGTTGTTTTCGTTATGCAAGCAATTTTTAAACAGTCTTTGAATTATTAGGGGTTTTTATCAACAATATCTAAATTCTTTGAAATTAAGAAATATAAGAGTTCGAAAATCTAAACGCTAGAGACAGAAAATGCAGGGCCTTGTTGTTTTTTTGCCAGTCGGTTGTATTAAGCAAGTTTCGAACTATTTAAAAAATTTATATATTCCAAGAACTAGTTGAGTGTTCAATCTTTTTATGGAGTTTTATAAGAATAATCTGCTAAAGATGCACATGTTCGGTTCGGAGATTATAAAAGGTTTCAAAATACGTCAGGCAGCTGAGAGATTTTTCAAAAGATTCATGCAAAACTTATGTAGATATCAGATCTAGTAGGTATTACAAAAAGCCCAGAACCCAAATAATAACTTGGAAAAAGACACATCGACTTTGCTATATTATTATTTAATATTTTTATTATGGTGGTGTTTCCTTAGCAAATGAAGGAGTATATAAACAAAAGAGTAATAAATGCTTGATTGTAGTCCTTTGAAAAATGTCTAAAAACTTTAAAACGGATGCAAACAGAATGCAAAATATTTTGAAATATATATGAAGAAAATTAAACAAAAAATGTGAAATTGTTTTTAAATCTATTCTTAATAAAACATGAAAATCCCTCAATGTATATACAGCCTTAAAAATTTCCCTTTATGGTAAAACTAAATGAATATTTGGTAATTTAGAAGATATTATTTTTAACATAGAAGTGTATAATGATACAATGTACAAATATACAATAAATATAATAACAAAAAACAGCAGGAACAAACCTTAAGAAATTTTTGAGACGTACAGAACATGCCCTTTTCAAAACCAAACAACCCAAATGTTAAAATGTTATGAAATTTTTATTACGCATTTGATAAATCGCGATAATTATAGCTTATAGCTTCTGTATTGATACTCTTTAAGATGTGCTACTTACGTAAAGTAGTTGGTTATGTTTATATTAATACAGGGATGAATGTTCTGATAAATAAGAAGTAAAACCGAAGTGATACAATACGAAATACTCAATATAGTCTGGGAATATAGTCTGGCAAGTGTATTATTTTTGCGTTACTCGATCAGGGTTATTTAGGGCAAGTAGAAATATGGAAACATGAGTTCTACAAACCTCCAAGTGACCCCAGCTATCAGCGTTCATTTTAGCAGCTTCAACACTTCCTTTGGCACCCATTTTGTAGTCAAATGTCCAATTTCGAAAATCCGCTTCTACAAATTTTATGTCGGCCTACTAGCTCGGGTGAAGGAACCTTGCTGGGGATGGGGGTCGTAACGAACGCAACGATATCCACTGGCTGCGCTAATGAGGGTCTCACGCCTCTTTAGATTGATCTGAAAAAGTTTCCGTTTTTTATCACCAAATGTCACTTAATCTGACAATTTGGGTTAATATCAAATCAAAATGCTTCTCTCGTCTGAGCACACACTTCGTTCTCGGGGATTCCGTTGGTAGTGTCAAAACAGCCAACTTCTCTGGATGCCCTCTCTTGTTCTCCTCCAGGAGTCGAGTACGAGAGTTCTCTTGTTCTCTCCCCGTCTGTCCAAAAACTACCCCAACAGACTGGAAGATCTTTTCGTATTCTCTGGTGCTATGCGTCAAACACACCCACTTCTTGAATTGATTTTAGAAAAAAAAATCGTTTTTGATTTTTTCTGGTAACGTTTTTGACAAAACCACACACCGCACCCGAATAGAGAAAACTACCACTTCTGGGAAGGTCTCTGGATAGTCTCCTGGACCAAGCCGTAGACACCACTTATGATATGATTTCGCAATTCTCACAAATTCGATAAAATTCCAGGAGCTTTTTCAAAAAATTGTTCACTTAATTTGCTGGGAGAAAAATTCGTTTGCAAGGCGTGTTCCGGGACTCGAAGAATTTCTTTTTTTCAGGAACCTGACCCACAAATCGCACCTGCTTTGTTGCACTGGTACTCCTCGCTACTGCGATGGCGATGCTACCGCTGCTACTCCTTTTTATCCTGGCAGGAAGTCCTGTGTCCTGCCTTGTTTTGTTTACGGTTGTTTCGCAGTTTTTTATCACCACTCGTTAAGTTTTAAGTGCTTCTGCACCGGCCTGGTTGGCATCCTCTACAAATGGGATCCGGGATGAGCGGCTGCATCCCTCTGCGGAGTGATTTCAGAACGCCTATGGGTACCAAAGCACATCTACTGTATCCTGGCTGACCTGGACCACACACCCGATATGTAATCCAAATATATTTTGTCGAATCCCGAATTCTCCGGTCCAGCAACTGCGGACTTGAATGGTCCAGAAAACTGATAACTTTTATTTATTTATGTCTGTATGTACTCTCGTGCACGGGGGTCTAACAACAAAATTGAACTGTCCCTGTCCCTACACTAAGGACTCTGGATCGATAGCTGAGAGTAGGTGATGCTCCCTGCCTGATGAGGCTTGCAAGTGCTTCTGAGATTACGAAGAAGATGGAATGTCATGTGCTGCTCCCCACATATGTCTGTACAGCTTCCTTGCCGAAAAACTTAACGAAAGTCAGTTTATTTGATTATTATACGCTCCCACTACCTTAACCTCTTATTTCTCCAAGGAATTGGAGTCGCTTTTTCTTTGAATAATTGACAATCGTAATTCCTACGGATCCACCTTTTGTACTAATCTCCACATTTGAATTCCTCCCCTGAGGTTGAGCACTTTTAACAAAAATCCTTCGAACGGAGGAATCTCGGATTCCCCAAATATATCGAACAAAATCCACACTTAAAACGTGCTCCTCTCAGGGTGCGATAAAGGAGGTATTACCTGGACTAGCTCCACAAAAGCAGAGCTAATTCAACCGAGAGACAAGAAATCCTGCAGAGATGCAAAAAGAACTTGGGATGCCCGAAAAGAAGGCTCACTTTTGTAGTGCACCAAACCTACAGGGATCGAATCCTTTCGCAGATCCTGTTGTTTGAGTCGAACGACGGCAACCACCTTATGAATTATTGCTGGGCACGAACTGCGCAAGTATGCGATTCGGCGCCCACCGTCGAACTTTTATCGAAAATTTTCTTGAACGGAAGATGGGATGCTGTGCTCTCCGTGCACGAAGGATGCTGTCGTGATGGATGCTACTGAGAGCAGGTACGGCAGTTCCTTTCTGCTCGTAAGTGACGTGGATGCTCCGTGGATGTCCCATATGATTTTCGTTAAGTCCTACTCCTGGAACGGTCCAGCGTTTCACTATAATCGGGTGCTTGGAATTTGTTTACCTTTTACCGAGCTTTCTCCAACTGGCCGATTAATGTGGATTCCCCTCGATGTGCACAACCGGCGTTTTCCAGAAATATTTAATCCGAACACTTTAAAGCCATCGAGAGCCATCCATTCTTTCGAAATATTCTCGCTGCATTTATTGACAACTCAGTTAAGGCCAACTGAGTTGGATTTTTAAGGTTTAGGAACTATTTTCGTATTTGGGATATCTACAAAAACCAAATGTCCTATCTTCGAATCTGTTACAAATAATGCATGCGAGGTGGCAGGCGATGACACATTTTTTCCTGTTCATCACCTTCCTGATGGGGGTAATTGGGCCTCCGATTCACAGCAAAATATAACTTTTTCGAACTTTAAAAAGTTTTGTATATCAGAACTTCTAAATTCGTTAGACCTATTTGAGTTTTAGAAACATTCATCGAAATAAAAAAAATTGCAGATTTGAATTTGTTTGTTGATTGAAGCTGCAAAAATTTAATTATCCGCAGAAATACGAAATAAACTTGCAGTGAAAATTTAACAATACAGAACAGATAATTCAAAACAAAATTATTTAATTTATTGTTGTTTTTAATTTTTTCCTTTTATAAAAAATGTCACATCAAAGACGATAATAACATCATTAAAATAATCCTTATATCTACTTTCATTTTTAAATTTTAAATGTATTAACTATTTTGTGTATCGAAATACAGCAATGAACAATTTTCAAAAGTGCAAATTGAAGCAAAAGACATTTGAAAATTTAATAATTAAATAGCCAATAATTTTATATACACAATTTCTGAAAAATATTTTCTAAAAAGACCCCTATGACCAAATATTTAAATTGAAGCCCTTTTACTAAATTTTCGAAGTTTTTGTATTATAAATTTGGGTTGTGTGCATTTATTTGTTGACATATAAAAAAAGCTAAGGTACATTTTTTTGAGGGGGAAATCGAAACTACTGGTCAGTAAAAAATAAGCACAATGAGATTCTTTGAAATAAGCGCGAGCTAGTCCGGTCCAGACCTGACTTCTCTGTACACAGAGAATGTTGCTAATTGTAATTGTCGATTGGTCAATTAGGATTTTCCTAAGAGACTATAGAACAGTTTTTCTTAAAAAACACACCCCGAAAGTCATGTTTAAAATTCAATTTTAAAACTTTTAGTTTAAAAGCCTTTCAATTCAAATCTAAATGGTTTAATTTTTTATTTTCAGTTGCTATTTACTCAACAGACAATAATTTATCTTCGTTTACCTTTGCCTGGAATAATTGAGTCGTAGTTAATCAAGGATGACAAGACATAAGGGTCACGAAAACTGTAACTAGGTTCAGTAGTTCCTAAGGTATTCCTAGACAATAGTACCAAAATTTTTATGTTCGTACATTTTACAGAGATCCGAAGGGAACTGAAGATTTTCTTTTATTTTCGTCTTTGGAAATTTTCGAAGTTTACCATGCAAAAAGCACGTGGTTAGCGCTTGGCCAGTCGATTCGATGACCCTGTACGTGCTTTGGTACACTTGTGCCCCGCCCTTTTCTAATTTTTCTATCTCCTATAGTGCGCAATAATGTTCACTTACATAAATTTTAACAGTTTATTATCGGATGCTTCCCAATGTGCTCCAAGGCTGGTCTATTCGCCTTTGGGCAAACGAGAAATTGTCCGAAAGCAATCCCCCATAAGTCAGCCGTGCACAATTCTCAAAAGGAAGTGCATCCTTGCAGGATGTTGGAGCGTTCCTGCTTTTGGGGTTGCAGGGCATGTCGAACAGTTTGCGATGTATTAATCAGGCAAGTCAAACGGAGTCCTGACCCTTTTTGTCTACTAATTCTGGAATGTAGGCCAATCTTACGGGACCGAATTTATCGTAGCAGAACACCAACACCCACCTCACCGGGACAGGGATAACTCCGGTGGCTCCGGTGCAGCACTTGTGGTGAAGGAACGGCACGGGTTCCCCACTGGAATATGCAGCAGTCGGCAATCTTCTTCCGCACCGGGAACATCACGGCGCTCCCGCTCGGACTCTCGCCAGCACAGCTTTGAGAGCGCACGTTCTAGCCGGGAACGGGAAGCTGGGTACAGTCGTCGGAGCACCACTAGACTTTTACGTGGGAGTCAGTCGGGCACACGTTGGGGCACAGGAGTGGTGGTGCTGCCGTCACGACGCTCGCTCCCAAAGCTTGCCATCTGTTTTGGGTTACAGAGAGGGTGTGGCTATATTCAATTTCTGGTCGAATTTCGTGACACATTTACCCGGCCGGCAGAGACGGCTGGCTGTGTTCGTGGTCGTATCCCGACGCGGTCGCCGTGTAGTGGAGGATCTATTTTTATCCTTCGACGAGATTCGGTTCACTTTCAATTCCACGGGACGTTTCTGCCCGTGCTTGCTAGAAAATAAGCTCGGTTGAGCTTTCGAATTACGGGGCTATAAAAGTCGGGACGTGAACCCGTTCATGCAGACTTTCTGGACGAGGTACTCAAAAGCAAAATTTGTAACATCTCCACAATGCTGTAAAAACTCACCGACGTTCTTTTCCAGTACGATATGGCTCGATTGTAAAGTGGAAAAATTAAGCAAACGGTGCGGAATGGCAACCAACATTTGTTTGTGTGGTATTGGGATGATCCTTAGTTTATCAGATATAACGAACTAAATATAACAATATTGGATATTGAAACTATAGACATAAATCTGTCAGAAAAAAGCGTATTTTAAAGAACATGATAAAACTGTGTTTTTAAAAATTACTCACTACCTTTATAAAAATCGAATCGTCATCATTTGCAAGCAACAAATATTTTTGTGTCTGATAATTAAACGTTGTCTACACGCTTTCTGAAGCGTTACACTTTGAAGACAAGAAAATAAAATTAGTAGAATATTTTTCAAATTCTAGTAATATTTTTTATACATTTAGAGGATTTAGTTACGTATTCAAAATAAGTCATTATTTTAGTGTTTAATTTGCATGAATAATTTGAATTAGATAATACGTTTTTTTTTATTAACAATTAACTTTTCGAGTACTATCCCTACAACAAAAATATTTTATTTTCTGCGTATTCATCAAAAAATTAATCGAAGTCGACTTGTTTCACTGAAAAATATTCTTTGCAAAGACTGCATTGAAATTATTATTATTATTATTATTTTTTTAAGTTGAAAAGTGGAAAATTTGTTCGTAATCTTAATACGGACTAAATAAACACCCACAACTAAAGTTTCAAAAGTTTCTATTGGAAGCAAAAACCTAAGAATATTCTAAATACCTTATTTTTACTTTCTATGTTAATGGCATTTTTAAAAATACTGCTTCGCATAGGATTTTTATAGAGCACTCTTTTTATGAACAAAACTATGATCAATCACTTTTTAGGTTTCCGATTTTCTCAGAAACCGTGAGAAACTTGAAATTTGGCATAGTGTTGGATCTTGGTGACACGCAGATATTCCGATAGTCTAAATTTCTGAAATATTTTTATTTTATTTTTGAATTAGCCGCCCCAAAAAAAATATTTTTTTCTTCGGTCGTTCGGGTAACGTTTGAAAGGCTTAATTTAAAAGAACTCAAAAATATTTTGTTCAACGTTTTAAATGAAATAGTTTTAAAGTTACATATATCTCAAAATGTGAGAAAAAAGAGCGTCCTCCCGAATCTTCTAGGTTTCTAAAGCTAAAATTTAGATATTACCAGAGTTAGTGGTTATTGATTCATAGATAACTGGAAAACTGCCACTCTTTGTAAGTCTAGTAGTTGCTAGTAATTGTTTTGGAAATGAATGGAAGTATTTGTATTTGAAAAGCACTGCACGGAACCCTCATTGCGCGAGGCCGACTCGCACTTGACAGGTTTTTTCTAAACATTAGTGTAAAACATCTGTCTTAAGAACTACTTGATTGCTGAGAATAAATTTATTCCGCATAGAAAATGGAAAATTTTATCGCAAGGTAATTTAATAGTACGAACCTTAAAAGGCAGATGACTCACAAAATGTTTCTTTTATTTTATATTAGCTTACTTATGATAAAATTTTCCAATTTTACGAATTAAAATAAAGCGAAACGTTTTCTTTCAGATGTTTCCTCAAAATCTGTCCGCTCTTCTCTACTTAAGGCCTAACCTGTTTGCTTTGATTTATTTTCTGGATAAACTTGTTTAAATAAAGTCTTACGTCACATACGAGTATAATGATATAATAATTTTACAAATACAATATATGCACATTTTGTTTGAATTTTGTGATTTCTGAAAACAAAATTATACTTTGTAATAAAGTTAAATACAGTACTGCAAAAACTAATTTTATGAGAATCTGTGACATCAATATGATGAAAACAATGTGCCTGCGGCTAATGCGGGATCGATATTTCAGTTTTCAATTAAATATTTTAAATAATTCTAGGGCCAATTGGCGTTACGAAATTTGTTGCAGCTTTAAAGTATTAAATTTTCCATAGCACGTAAAACGAATGGAACATTATTAATATTTCAGACGAATTCAACAATATGTTTTTATCAATGTTCCACCTGATTAACGGTGCATTGAGGCATCGATTGATATTGTTAAATTACTTTATCTGTTGCATTATCACGTTCGCTTGACATTCTGCGGTTTGCCGAAATTTTGAAGGTTTCAAGAGAATTTCAACGACATTATTTCGATTATTTGGAAAATTAAAATAGTTTTCTCAAATGGTGCAGAACTTTATCAATTACCGCCAGAGATATTAAGCAAAGCATCTTAAAGTTCCTTTACCCTTACGGCGAACTTTCTCCTCTGGGAGATTCAACTTGATTGAGAAATTAATCATTTATTGAAATTTCAAAATGGTAAAGGCGCATGGTTTCATGTGCATTTCTAACATGTGCCAACATTTATGATTCAATATCTTAATTTTCGTATCGCTAGTAGTGGAAAAGTTACTCGTGCATTGTATATTTTGTATTAACACATAATACATTAATTTTCCGGTAATATTAAGACCAATCCAGCAACAATGTTAATTCGGTTATCTAGTGACACCGGAAATCTAAATTTTAGCACTTCCAGAACGTCCTTGTGTCCCAACTGATCAAATTGCCTAATTGATAGCAATTAGGATGTATCGTACTGTTTGGGCTAGCTCAGTGCAGGCAAATATGTACATGTCAGCCTCTAACTTATTCAGCGGGCGTTTCAGGAACACCCTAAACATGTGGATTACTAAAAGCATGCTAATATTGGATGGTAATTCCAATTAGCCAATCCTGTCTACCAATCCTATATGAGATGTTCTACGTCAGAGAACACTGGTCCATGTAGAGGAAACTGCTGCTATGCATGATGGCCTGTTAATAATTTTTGGCCTTTTACAAATTTAGTGCGCAAAATTTAGTACGGTCATTTGATGTCGACAAAATCGCTGATTTTAATAATTTTCGTATAATTGATCGAATCAAGGCTTTTAAACTTGCTTTGAACGTTTATTTCTCGTTTGTAGTTTTCTAGTTTTTTTTCCTGTGCATAAACGTAAACAACAATTAATAAAGTACGAAATTAGATATTTATTTTATTTGACATGTTTGATTAATTTTGTTTGATGATAAATAACTATTCGAAACTAATTAACTTAACTTTTTTATCTGAAACCGCGTGGTCTCACAAAGATTATAAGTTTGAATGTTGCCAAAAAATCTTACCTGTAAACTTGAAAGATTTAAAGATATAAAACAGGAGTAAGATCATATAAAAATTTCTTAATTCTGGCTGAATAAGACGGTCGTGCGACTTTTGAGACAATGTAACCATTTCTGCAGCTTTACTAAACACAATTGGCTCTTTAAAGTAAAATAATTGGTTGTTAACTAGCGTCTCATTTGGAAATCGAATCCTTTCGTACGGTTAAATAACCAACTGCACTAGCTGAAAGAAACTTCCTAATTGAAATGAAAGCTTAAAATAAAATTTAAGCTTATTTAAACTTAACATAGATACATTTAGATTATTAAAATTAGTAAAATTTGTCGTCTCTGTATCGTGAAATTTTGATTCTAATTTTTTTTTGCCTCTTGAGGAAATTACCAGTTTTAATTCTACGAAGTATTCTACTTTTAATCAAATTGTACTATACTAACCGAATCGCGGCTGTGACTGAATATAATAGAAGAGCTCAAAGCAGTAGTTTCAAATTGAGTGTGTTTGTGAACACTTCACTTCACTTCAGAGAAGAGGGATTATGCCAAAGGATTAAAAGTGGTTCACTAGTTTAAACAGGTCGAAGCTACCTGAAGCCCCTTTACGGCACTCAAAGGCAATAAGATAATGTCCGTTCAAAGGGTCCGATTATTTTCTTCTACCGAGAGTGGTTTTTAATCTTCCGGCTGAAATGTTTGCAGCACGAAAATATATTAACTTTGTCCGCCTATGGAGGTAAGTCCACTCCAGTTCTCAATTGCATAGTCCATGGCAGATACAAATTAAATTTCTTTTTCAATTTCGCCCATTCCTTGTGCTGTAACACGATGTCGCTGTGCTCAAGAGCAAGGATTTCATGCACAGAAATCTTTTATTCCATCAATTTTGCTTCCTTGAAACGAATTTCGCCCCTTTCGTCTTTAGTGCTTCAGAGAATGAAAATTTTATTAGGTGAAGACGAAGACGAAACGGGGAAATGTTACATTGAAAAGGACTTCCCGGAAAAAGGCGAAATGGAACGTAAAGAGCAGAAATCAACAATAATAGGAAATGTAACTTATTTCTGAGGAGCAGTACAATGATTTCAATGAAATGACCGTCCTTCTGTGGCTCAAAGTCGCATTCGCCGACTGCTGGATGCAGTGAATATTTTAGAAAATAATGCACTATAGACGACTTTGTCCGTCATAGAGTAATATTTCAATTTATGTTAAAGAACAATGGGGATTATTAAAAGAGAAGTGAAAAATATAAATTTCTCCTTAGTTGATTCATAAAATCATAATGGTTAAGAAAAGAGAAAAAGTTAGAAAGTTAGAAGAAAAATACAAAGGAGCTCAGGAGTGCACGAACCCATCATTAACCAGGAAAGTTTCCGAATAAGTTTGTCTATATAAAATGACACTTACAACTTTATTCGGAGGAATTATAGATCAGAGTCGACTGCATCATTTACCAGGCAACAAAAGTTAAGAACTGACATTTTTATGCAGGAAACTTTTCTGGGATTTTTCGGTGTATTGCCTAAGTAAAACTTTCAAAGCAAACACAGAAGGTATAAAAATCTTTTCACGACAGTTCAAAAATGATTCTACTTATTCCTCTGTGCAGGGAGCTTGCTTACGTCTGTAAATCAGTTTTAGATATGGACTTTTATATATTAAACCTGGACAACCTAAAATGTAAATGATATTTAGAGAAAATTCAAACTCATGGCAGTTGAGGAAAAATAATTAAACAATATTTTGTGGAGAGGATGAAAATTAACCCATGTGGACATTTTTGCAGAAACTACTATGATTTATAATTCTAGCATAGATAAACTGCTTGTCTTTCGGTTAGTATGCATATTACTCGAGTACAACTTGCAAGTGTTATTTCAAACAAATTATTAATACATACCCTTTAAAATGATAAACGATTTTTTTAAAACCACTCAATACTTTCTAATATTACATTAAACATCACCAAAAATAAACCTGCTTCCTATATAATACTAATAAATATTTATATTGTTATTAACTATTAAGTATTTAAAACTTTCATTAAGGTTTACCATAATATTACTAAAAATCTAAAATGCGTTTGGTTAATAAAAGTGAAAAATAGGTGTTGGATAAAAGGAAAAGGAAAGGATATGCAAAGCATTAATCTAAATCTAAGTTAAGCTTAGCTTATTTTTACTTCATGTAGCATAGACTGCTTAAGCTTAATCGAATGATTGTTTTTTATCGTGTTTATCTTAGAAAAAAAGTTCATTTTCAGTGTATGGATAAAAAATTATCACTTTTTCAGGATTTTTTAAAATAATAAACTAGCTGTCCTTTTATACAATTCACTTTCAAAAAATGCATCAATGTTGTCAAATAATAAAAAGAACTAATTAAGTAAATAATCACAACAATTAGAAAAAAATAATAATCTTGTACCTTCAATTAAAAGTTTCGAAAATTTAATAAAAGAAACATAATTCTGTTTTCTACAGTAGTACGTAATTGCTGTGCTAATGTTTTAGAATTTAGCATCCTCTAGCCTCTAACCAGAATAAGCCATATACGAGTATTTACGTTCTCCACATGTAAGTGTTTTTTGGATAAATTTAAACGTCGTATTTAAAATTGTGCACAATTTTATTTTAAGAGAACACCCATTTAAAGGAGGATTGAACAAAATTTATTTTTTACCTAAGCTTGTGAGGTATCGCTGAAAAGAGTCCTTTAAGGAGAGAACAAATTTGTTTTGTTTTTTTTAAAGATTTCTGTGGGACGACGGAAAATTGCTGTTTATTTATTCCCAGGTTCACGCAATTCGGCTCTAATACTCTTCGTACTTTGCACACAGGCACAAAATTCTAAGAATAATCACATGAATTATTTTATATATTTAAATATGTATATTTATTTTTGGTTCTTTTTCTTTTAAGCAAAAATATTATCAGAGGAATGTCATTTGGTTATTTATTAGTTCACAAGTGACGTATTTTCGTCTATATTTATCTTACATCCTGTTTACATTATTTATTTTGATATCCTCCTAGTTATATGACACTTTTCCATTGTTATTGATATTTGTAAATATGGAATATTTTAAAAATATGTAAATTTTAGAGGTATCATCGTCTCCCAATTGCGTAGAACGTCTCTTCAGCAAAAGTAAAATTATTAGTCTAGTCTGTTATACCAAAAAAATTATATTACGTTCCGTGACAAATCTGGTATTAGATTACTAAAATATTAAAATGAAAGGCAATAAAAATGTCTCAGTTAGCAAATGTTTTGTCTTTAATGATATTACACAAGACTTAATGTTCCTAAATTTTGCGATAAATGGCCAAACAAAAGGCAAAACATGTTAGAAAAAATTAATGATCTATAAAAAGTGTCGCCAGAAATAATCAATGGAACAATATACGTGAGAGTTATACTCTCCCAAGGTATGCCATTGATGGGCCACAGGTGTAAGCATTTGCTAATCAATTAAGCAGCCTAAAGGTGTTTGACCAAAGGTTATAACCTGGATTACCTACACCAAAATGTTCTGCCTTGGCCTGTTTTGTGTTTTTTTTATAGCTTTTATGGGTATGTTTCAAGAAGTGTAGCCAGATGCTTTTACATATACTACCTGAGCGTACGTCCATCTGCTCACCTGATAGCACCTAGCGGACAGTTCACTTGATCTGACAACATCGTCGACTCGCTTAATCCATTTAATGTAAACACTCAAATTATTGCACGACACTCCATGTATCAGCCGACGATCCTAAAGTAATAAGGGCGAAATTTCCCAATGGAATTTCAGGCGTCATGAATTTTATTGAGTTTGCACCCCGAAGGAAGCATCAGAAGGCTTGAGTCCTTTCCCAATGTTTGCCATTCATTTTTAAAGACAGAGTGGGATCCGTTCGGCAATCACCAAAGAGGGTACTTTCATACTTTGTCTCTCTTTTAGCATTTCTGAAAATATTTTTATGCTCATTGGAATGTGCGGGCTCTAACATAAGTCTAATGGGTTATTTGGGTCATGGTGTAGGAGATGATGATATACAGCTCCAACGCCTATGTACCCTCTGAATGGCAACATCCTCAAGGAAGCGAAAATATTTAAACGAAAAAATTTTCATTTGGTATCAAAGTGAAAGAGTACACATTGTGACATTCCATTTACTTGGGCAACAGAATGGAGGCCAGAATTCCGGAGAGAACGGAATATTGCTCTAGGATAGCATTTCCTATTATACGTATATTTTAGGAGACATGTTACGTCCTCTCTGGTATGCCTCAGGATCGCTGCAAGAGGGTTGACAATTTTAGAACTCATTTTAGGGCGTTCCAGTCAAAGTTATTGCTGTGGGCAATTTTTCCTATTGTCAGATACTTGGAGTGACCCATTCTTTTTAAGCACATTATAAACAATTTTATTGGTTCTGTGATTGACTTCGAATTTAATTTACTACTACTCTTAATAGATAAGGAGAGAACAATTTTCAAACCCTGTTAAGGAATTTTATTGCAAAATAAAAGTGCTACTGACTCGAAATGAATTATTGAATTGTATATTTAAACTGGATTTTGATTAAGAATCTGCACTGGAAATTTACAACATGTTTTAATAACCAAACATTTTCAATATTTTTCTGTTCAGTGTCTGATCAAGAATCGTATTTCTACAGCGCATCGAATACGACCCGAAATTGAGGTAAATTTTTAGAGAATGGTAATAAGTTGAGTAAATTTGAATACCGACAAGTGCTAAAATAATGCTACTTATTAATAGAATTATGTATTTGGATATCTTTAAACGTTTAAATATAATTCAATTTTTTTCGATAGCTGTGATAGTAAATTTAAAAAAGTCCAGTAATTAACACATGTCATATATAAAGTGCAAATTTATTGAAAATCACTAGTGTTTACTTAATATTTTTTTTAAATTTTGTGTTTATATTTTAAAATTAAAAACAAAATTTCGAAAATAAATTATGTTTCTTTTAATATTAGGGGTTAATCAAAAAAAGTAACAGGAAAAAAATTTCGAGTAAAACTCAATTACAAAAATTTATAACAGGGAGATACGAAGTGCGGATAGTTTGAAAAATTCAATTCTAATTGGTCTATTATTTTAAAAATTTAGCTTTTAATTTTAATTTTTGGATTCATTTGGAAACTTTTGCGCAAATTTTACAGGATTTAGATTTAAAGTAATTTTGTGTTAATAAAAATATTTCCGATTAAGTTGTCTCCTTATCTAACTGAAATTAATTTCCTAAAACCCTGCTTTGGAATAGTGAAAGCAATTACCCCGTGAAATTGAAGCTAATACGGAAATAATTTACATTTTCCTACAATTCATAGCAGTCCAATAAATGTGGTTTTAAATGTTGGCGTCGCAGCTCTCCTTCAATTCTGAACGACTTCCTCCAGTTGATCCAAACAAACGATATATCATTATAATCCCTGAAATTCCACGACGCAGGCTACCCAAGACGTCTAAAAATAGCGCCGAAATGAAATACGTCCCGAAACCGAATTGTGCCTTCCCTGCTAACACAATCACAGGAAGACTCCGTCCCTACTGTTGGGACTGCTGCTTGAAGTATAGAATTGTTCAAGTGATTCGCAATGTCATTAAGGAGACCAATAAGCCTCACCGCGCACCCACATCTCGAAATCCCAAGGAAAAAATTAGGTTTCTTCTTTCTTTTGTTGCTGGAGATGATTCTATTCTCTTAGGACTCAGGAATGACACCCGGTCGTCGCCCAGGTGTGCCGCAGGTACAAATATACTTAAATCTCCAGATTTTATCTACCCGGGGCGCGAGAAACGAAGCTAACAATTACTCGGATCTTGATGGAGACTTTCCCTGACTCCACGCAGTGACTCCCGAAAATGGGACTCCTTTCGACAAGCGGTGGTGAGTTGAATCCTGATACCTAAATACAAGCGCCGATACGTCAACGGGTGTTTGGTGACGGGTGACGGGCAATGGGTTATGGGTGATGGGTTGACGTGTTATCTGCTCTACTGTGGTGTGTATGTGTGAATCGTTCAGACAGATAAAGTTCGGTAATTTATGTTTAAGGAGATCTCCGGGAGTCCTGTGCTCCCGACGCGTTCAGGGGGCTGGTGTAAGTATCGTCCTCGGAGTTGTTTACATTTTCATGAATTCATTGTGTCTGTCCCATTTGTAATTTATGGACTATGCAAAATCACCGTATTTTCGGATTAATTGTCATCCCCTGATCTGAGGTAAATGTGTTTTGGGATTGCTGCCGATTTATTACACAGCCAGTGATGACGGATTATTAGAAAATGGGCGAATTGAAAAGATCGCGCACGTCGAACTCAAAGCCATTTTTCTTGGGACTAGCTGCCGTCGGAATGGTTTTATACCGAATATAATTTATCCGAGATTTGAAATGGGCGAAAAGTTTTAATTAATTTAGGCTTAGTTTAGTAGACGGGATTTCTAGCCTACGGGCTTAATAAAAGCTCGGCCGAGACTGGGAAAGGTTTCCGAATGTTTGACTTTTTGAATGGGTTGGAAGGTTTTTTCTTTTAGGTCGTATTCCCTTCTATTCAAATTCCAATGTATTCAAATTACGCCAGTTCAAAGACAAAAATTAAAATTATATCTGTGGCTAGAGGCAATTTTATAAGCGCATATCTAGGAACTTTAATCCAAATGTAATAATAATTAATTTAAAAAGTAACACGTACGAAATGCATTTAAACGAACAATGGCGAATTATAAGTTTTGGCGAAAAATTTGTTTTAAGTTTAAGCAATTAATTTTTTCGCTAAAATTTAAATTTTACCATTTATGTTCGAGGAAAGTAGTTACCGAAAACGACAAATTAATCACAGAAATGATTCAACACTGCCTAATTCCTATTTATATATTTGCTCTTTGATATCACATAAAGATGGTAAATGTACAATTGTACAATTGCAATAATAAAAATTCTATGGAAATCTACTCGATGGTTTCTACGTTATACTGAAGCATAGAGACGAATGGACACAAAGCACAGGAACTTCTGTTTCATCATCTGGTGCAGGTGTAAACCAATTAAAATCAAGAAGTAAAATGAAGCTACTTTAAGTAGTTAAGATTTTTTGCAATTTGCAACTCATTTGCATTTCATAATTAAGAACTCAGTTTGATTCGACCACTTTGAATTAATCAGAATGACGTCTTCATGCAGTACGCGTCTCACAGCAATGAATGAGATTTTCCTTGATCTGTCC